>JAJGRW010000886.1:52736-300727 GCA_025461045.1 Carex parvula | reverse complement strand
TACGTCAGAGGGCCGTGCGCTTGCACGTGTTTGTCGGCCTTCCTGGGCGCGTGCAGGGTGTGCGAGAAGGTCTTAAATTACGGCCTGTCATGGTAATTTCATCTGTGCGCTGAAGATGAGATAATATGGGGGTGTATTTCTTTAGGTCGCCGGCGGGGCCGATCCAAAGGCCGACATATGACGCTGCCACGGTCTGATCGATGTATCTGTGGCTGGTATTAGGAGTTAAAATTTCATGTGTTTGAGTTATATTTTTTTTTTTTGGGAGAAACCCACAGGTTGTGTTTGAGTTATAATGTTAGTTGTACGTACCTTTGTTATTAATATTTTATGGCACAGAAATAATTAAAATTAGGTTACTGTCTTCCTATATATCGAGTCTGAATTGTGTTAATTCCCAATTGATACATGATGGTATGAAATTCTAATGGATATGCATCTTTATCAATTGAGACTCTTATGCATGTGATTCCGGACATGGAACCGTTTTTTGGTTGAGTGTTGTTGTATGTTTTTCTTTATATATTTCTCTATACTGGAATGTATTTGCTGTACCAAAGAGTTGTTGAGCTCATATGAATTTTATGAGAGGACTTGTTACTTTCTTGGCATATGAATTTTTGTAAGTGAACGATTGATTCCCTTTTACTTCTTTGCTATGATTCAATGTCAACTGGTACCAATGCATTTCTCGGATTCTGGTATATTAAAGACTAATGCGGTATTCCATTTGTGAACATGTTATTTTTTTTTATTTTTTTTAGGTTTATGAAGCAAATTTCTATTGGTAAATTCTTATGAGTAGATGAGGATTAATTGAACAAATAGAACCTACTGATTTTCTCAAATTTAAAGGTTTGTAGTGGCATTTTAACAATTTTCCCTATAAAGGGGGGAGAATTGTTAAAATGCCACTACAAACCTTCAAATTTGAAAAATGCCACTCAAAATCAGAAATTATCATAATGCCACTACAAACTTACTTAATTCTTAATTTGCCACAATTATACAATTGTTATACTATTTTTTTTAAGAATTAATTGAAAAATATGATTTGGAAAATGTATTTTTGTATTGCCAATTATACCCTTCGTACCCTCTAACAAGTATCGCCTTCCCCAATATACATGCCTCTGTGAGAGGAAATCGCGTGAGAGAGGAAATGGCGTGATCAGCCAGAGAGGAAATCGCGACCTCATGAGAGAGATCTGAAGGAAATCGCGACCTCAGTGAGAGAGATCAGTGAGAGGAAAATCCGTCCTCCTCTACGCAATCGCCATCAGTGAGAGATCAGTGAGTCCTGAGCATGCATCGCCATCTCCTCTACGCAATCGATTTCGTCCACCTCCATGCTGCCGAGTGACAGTCTGTTGCCAATCGTGCAATGCCCGAATTGCGGAATCGATGTGAAGCGACTTGTGAGCGGTACCACAGCAAATCCACAGAGGATATTCTACAGATGCGTAAACTACAAAAAAGTATGATCTCTAGATTTTAGGTTTTACGGTACCGGGTTGCCCTGGTACAGGCTGTACCAGTACACTGTACCGCTGTACCAGTGCAGTACCAGTACAGTGTTATGCAGTTTTTTTTTTTTTTCTGTTTTGAGCTATACTGTTGGATGTTAGATAGCTGTATGTTGATAATGGTATGTGCTTAATACCAAGCTAGGTTGCTTTGTGTTTGCTGGTATAGGTACCAGACAGGTTTATTGTTGCTTAATACTGAAGTGCATAAGCTTACCCAATGTTATGTGATAAGTCGTTTAGGCTTGTATCAAACAATGTAAAATATCAAATTATCTGATAAGTCGTTTAGGCTCTGAACCGAATTGTTGCGGGCCGCAATAAAAACTCTTGCGGGCCGCAATGAATGGAGGCAGTAAATTTGTCGCGCAATGGGTATGATTGCGGCCCGCAATGGGTATGGTGAAGTCATTACGGGCCGCAATAGGTATGGTTGCGGCCCGCAATGAATGTGCAGGAATTTTATTTCTTTATTTATACCAAATTAATGATAGAATTATACCAAATTAATGTAGTTTTATTTTATTTGCAGAAGACATGGTCGTGCAGGTTCTGGATGTGGGAAGAGGACTACGAGGCATATCTTCGTGACATTGGAGTTGTGGGCATGCAGAGTGATCCCGAGCATGACCAATCCGAATCGGATCGAATTTTCCCTAATCGAATTGTCGCTCGATTTGATAATGAGATTGGAAAATTGAAGAAACAAAACTCCCAAATTGTTGCATTAGCGCAGAAGATAATATTCCTTCTTGTTATAAATGTTGTTGTGATGATGAGTATTTTGATTGTAATTATGCGCAAGTAGTGCAAGTGTATTAGGAAGCTAAATCGATGATTAGTAATTTGTAACCTTATGCTAAATGCTTTATTGTTGATTGATAATTTGTAACCTTATTCATAATCAATTTAATCTTAACAGGAAGTTATCCCATGTGCTTTCTTGTGCAATTATTCAATCAAGATCCGTTTGATCTGATCCAGTTTGATAAACACATAGTCATGAATTTTAAACACAGACATTAATTGGAGTTCAATAAACAGATAGTCATGAAGTTCAATAAACACAGAGACATGAAGTTCAACATTGGAATTTGAGTTCAATAAACACACGTAACTAAATTCCTAAAAATTTTGAGTTCAATAAGCCACTAAATTCCTAGTAATGACATTAGTCTTCTTCTCAATGCTTGATCTTCTTCTCCCGGCTAAGCAGTGCTTGATCTTCTTCTCCTGTAAAAAAATGGTAAAAATTTTGTGAGTAATAGATTGTACCTTGTACCAGTAAAGGGCATGAGTAAATCTTGAAAATGACATATTTTCCCTTCTAAATTCACAATATCATATTTACCCCTCTAAAATTGTGTAATATTTTCAATGTATATAACCAAGATTGGTGCTTGGTTATATATTTCAATGTGTTAATTGCTCCAATAAATTGCTCCAAAATACTTGAATTCACTGGAAAAGGCAATCAGGTAACCTTTCTCACTTTTGTACATTAGCCCCTGAAACTGCACTTATTCACCCAAGCCCCTGAAACTGCACTTATTTACCTTTCTCACTTTCTCACTTTTGGAGCAATTTTCTAACATCAACCTAATATTAACAGCCACTTCTATTTTATAAAAATCAAAATTAAACTATTATTTACCTCTTACTGGTGCTTGGTCCAGAACTTGGAGCATCCTCGGGATCCTGGGAAATACTAGCTTTGCATGTCCTTTCTTGATGGCCAAATTGCTTGCATCTCTTGCATTTTTTGTCTTCTTTGCCTCAACTCCAAACAACCAGGAATCCTCTCCTTCCTAGGCCTACCGGGTGGTCTTTTCAGTTGGGGTGGATGCACTTTGAATCCAGGATCAACACTTACCCATTGTGACCTGCCACTCATAGGTCTGATCACACCCTCGTATGCAACTCTGAATTTTGCAATTGAGAAATACTCGTGCACATAATCCTCCATAGAAGCTCCTCTAAGTGTGCAAATGAATGCAATGGCATGCATGCATGGCTTGCCAGTAAGTTGCCACTCTCTACATGTACACTCTTGTCTTTCCAATTCCACTGGCATGCCTCCAGGCTTGCCTTCGGAGTCCATTCCACTCACCTCCGCACAGTTATTACCCACCTCGACTGATTCTGACCTTCCCTACGTTCCTACTCTTTGCATTCAATTGCTGGATGACATTTGGAAGAATACACCTTCAAGTTTACTCCCTATTGTTCTCCTTTTGTCAAATGTTACCATTATCAATTGCCGATCTGATCAACAAGATCAACGACATGCAAAACCCTTATACTCTTTGATCCAATATTAAAACTCTCCGATATGTTATTATTCACATACTCACACTTCGTTAGCTCAGAGAACTTACTCCTACACCAAGGTGCTTGTGATTCTTTTCGAGAAATTCAATAGCTGCTGTTGATGCTTCGTTAACCGTACTCAAGTGGTATTCGGTCTTCTCTATGGTATAAGCCTTTGCTGCGGGCCACATGTGAGTAGCAAGATATCACCATGGAACCTCTTTTTGAAGTTTGACATCAAATGTCTCATGCACTCCCTATGCTCAGAATCGGGGAATACCCTTGCTATAGCACTTTCAAGTCCCTTGCCTGCATCTGAAGATATTGCCAAACCCGGTGGCGTTCCAATTGCTCTTTTCAGCTGAGCCATGAACCATACCCAATTCTGAGCATAGGGAGTGCATGAGCCCATCGTTCACTGTCAACGGCATCATCTATACTTGCCTCCTCATCCTCCAAAATAGGATCTTGACCAATGGGCTCCTCATGTACATCCTCATCATCGTGACAATATAATGCTCATCATTAACACCCCATATTCATCAGGATCAGGATCAGGATCAGGATCGTCAAATTGATTAGGCTGCCCTTCAATCTGACTGTTCTGAGATACCCCTACCTGACTACCAAGTGCAATAGATGGTTTCTGCTGGCTGGGATGAAGTGTTACACCCCTGAGAGCTCTCAACTTGGCTTTGATTAGCAGGTGCAATGGATGGTGTTGGCTGCGATGGAGTGCATGGAAAAGTGGGACTAGTACCACTACAGTTTGAGCTACCGTCCGTATCACACACTACTGCAGCAAATAAGATTTTCCTTTCCTGTTGGTACATTCTAAACATCTCTGGTATTGTGACTCAGACAATACGCCCACATCTTTCCCCTCATTTTTGTCAAACACCCATATTCTTAGCTTTTGACAACTCCCCCAAGATATCTCATCGGATATATCACTAATCATATCACACAAGGAGAACCTATCTGAATCCACAACCCATTTTAATGTCCTTCCCTTGACATATAACTTCCTACCATCATTTTGTTTGTTCCAAAATCCTTCGGTCTTACCTCTATCCTATAAGCAATTTCTGGTCAACCCTATATGTATAAGTAAATGTTAGATTACCAACTCTTTTTTTGTTAATTACTTAATTTACAAACAGGAAAAAAAATCAAATTCAAAGGGTTTCAAAAAATCATACTCAATCTTACACTTACCCAATAGGAATCCATGACTTGTCCATGTCATCTACTACAGTGGAGGCACAGTGGCTAAATGAAGTGGATCCGAACTGGTTCTGGAGTTAAAATCCATTGCTATCTTCAACTACTGCAGTGATAAGAACATAAAGCACAAAATTTCAATTCAATTCAATAAAACATAATCAATACAATTCAATTCAATACAAACAGATATAATATGACTTAATAATCAATAGCAATGATAAGACTGGAGGTTTCTCTATTTTCATTTTTCTTGTTTATAGAATTTGCAGATATTGGGATTGGAGATATGTGCAGATATCATGGTAGGAAATGACATGATTAGAGGTATCTCTAGTGGCCAGAGGAAGCGTGTCACTACAGGTAAAAATTCTACAATAATAATTGTATTCATTACATATACATCTGAAATCATTATCACTTGCTGACATAGCAAATACCAGTACACAAATCATTTTCTATAGGCCAGATGCTAGTAAGTTATAGGGTCGGTCTCTGAGAGGAACTTCTGTCATCTCACTACTCCAGCCGGCACCAGAGACATATGAATTATAATTTCAATTCTTCAACTAGAGTTTATACGGTGAGCAGAAATAACATAAAAAGAAAAAAAAATAGGTGAAACGAAATAGTGATCAACGAACCTTGAAGAGTAGTATAGCCCAGTCGCTCCTCTAGTTGATTAATGAATTTTCGGTCCCGTCGGAGAAGGTATTACCCAGTCGGAGAAGAAGAGGAGAAGGAGTTTCGGTCCAGTCGGAGAAGAAGTGGAGAAGGAGTTTCGATCTAGTCAGAGAAGAAGAGGAGAAGGAGTTTCGGTCCAGTCGGAGAAGAAGAGGAGGAGTTTCGGTCTAGTCAGAGAAGAAGAGGAGAAGGTATTACCCAGTTGGAGACCCAGTCGGAGAAGAAGCGGATTTTCTCGGTGGATTTGGCCTCCCTGAGCGGGGAAGAAGAAGAGGGGAAAAACTATAGGGTCGGTCTCTGAGAGAAGAAGATGAAGCAATGAAAAAAATTTCGGTCTCTGAGGGGAAAGCCTGGTTGAGTTTTGTTTTCTCTCTCAGGGGTATTTCGGTCATTGATAAAAAAAATTTTATTACATGACTAATACAGTATTAGTGGCAAAATTAAGAATTAAGTAAGTTTGTAGTGGCATTTTAACAATTTTTTATTTTGGAGAGGCATTTTTCAAATTTAAAGGTTTTGTAGTGGCATTTTAACAATTTTCCCTATAAAGGGAGGGATACTTCTATGGACATAAGGACCTATTTGTAAAATGAACATATTTTCATTTTCAAAGTTCAAACAGTCGATCCGACCGTTCAATATTATCTCCATATTAAAATGTACTTGGAGGTCAAATTTTACATTTTTTTGTGAATTTTTTTACTATTTATTAAGCATTTTACAAAACTAGTCAAATTCAGACCATTGAATTTTGTACCCATCTTAATAAATAGTAAAAAAATTCAAAAAAATGTAAAATTTGACCTCCAAGTACATTTTAATATGGAGATATTGTTGAACGGTCGGATCGACTGTTTGAACTTTGAAATTGAAAATATGCTCATTTTACAAATAGGTCCTTATGTCCATAGAAGAATTTGTCATATATATAGGTCCTTATGCTCATTTTAATTCAGAGGAAGTCCATCTCCATTGTATTGGTAATTTGAGCCCTGATGGCTCGTGACTGCCTTCTATTTTTTAAATTTCCGAACAGAATTTTTTATTTTAATATTTTTTTAATTTTCTTATCAATAAAAATTTTGGGCTATCTTCCATCAGGTAATTATAAGCTTTCTTAGCAGAAAACAACCCACTTGTACTTTCCAAGCAGTTTCATTTGAAAAACTTCATTCACCTTAATTGGACAATTTCTTAAGCAATCAAATTAATCATAAAAGTCATGTTGATGAAAACAGAAAAATCAAGAAAAGTCTGTAATACAAGCTCTACTCTATTTACTATAAATAGAGTTGATGTAATGACAAACATTATCGTTAAAATCAATAGAATACAAATTACTTTCTTCTTCTCTCACTATTACCTTTTTACAATTCAGCCCTTCTATTTTATGAATTCCCACAAATCAGATTTCTCTCACTTTGATTACCACATCCAAAATTACAGTGATATATTCTTAGGAATATATATATCAGATTTAAACGAAATTAAGTGAACAAGCTAATATATGTTAGTTCTCAGATTAGTTAGAAAAATCAAGAAAGCCAATTTTTGAGAGATTCTGTAATACAAGCTCTACTCTATAAATAGAGCTCATGTAATGACAAACATTATCTCACTATTACCTTTTTACAATTCAGCCCTTCTATTTTCTGAATTCCCACAGTGATATATCAGATTTAAACGAAATTAAGTGAACCAGCTTATATATGCTTGATTGTAAAATAGAATTAATCTATCAAAAGCACTATTTTTAATTTGTCCTTTAGGGAATTGTGTCCGCATAACTGCTTCACGCAAAAATAGAAATTATTTAATAAAAATAAAGTTAGTATAAAGTTGTAAATAGCTAGGCTCCTACTGCATGCATGCATGTAGCATTTTAAAATATGAAACAGCACCTTCCTAATTTAAATTAAAATCATAAATAGAAGGTAGTTTACAAAGGCAGAGTCGGTATATATTCAAAAGAAAAAAAATAGGGAGGGCCTCACTTTCCTTATTTGTTGTTTTAATTTTTGACAGAGTAGGTTTAAAATAACCAGGGTTTCCAATCCTTTCACCGCCTTCCTTTTTTCATTTTATATATATACAGCTCCACCGATTCAATTTCATTCTCACATTCTAATTTTCATTTTCTAAAACCCATTAAACCTCATCTGCCTCTACTCCTTCCTTCAATAATGGCGGTTACGACTTGCTATCTAGTTCTCCCGGCGGATTTCATTGATCTTGATAGTGGAACTACGCTCCAGACCGGGTCCATCGTAGTGCTTCCCGGCCAAACCTTCTCCGACATCGTCAAAGTGCTTTCTAAGATTGCCGGAACTAGCGACGATAACCTGACCGTCTTTATTGAGCGCAATACCAAAGAAAGAGTCCGAATGGTTGCGCAATCAGACCTTCTACGTCAGAGGGCCGTGCGCTTGCACGTGTTTGTCGGCCTTCCTCGGGGCGCGTGCAGGGTGTGCGAGAAGGCCTTAAATTACGGTCTTGTCAAGGAATTTCATCCGTGCGCTGAAGATGAGATAATATTGGGTGAGTATTTCTTCAGGTCGCCGGCGGGGCCGATCCAAAGGCCGACACATGATGCTGCCACGGTCTAGGAGCATTTCGTGCCACCTCATTGCATAGGTGTGCCTTGAGTGTTTTGAGGGTTAATTTGAGGTTGTTGGATTGATTGATTTTCAAGGTTTCTACTGTCATTTTCTGGCACAATAGTAATAGATGAATTGGTGTATGTGTAGGTGTGGTATTATGAGTTTAGGTTGTTCTTCAGGTATAGGAGTGGGTAATGTATATTGTGGGGTCGTCTCTAGTTGATGTATGTGTAGGTGTGGTATTATGAGTTGAAATTTCATGTGTTTTGATTTATAATACAACGTTGAGCAATGTTATTAATATTTTATGGTACCGAAATAATTAGAATTTTGTTACTATCTTCCTATATGAGTCTAAACATTGTGTTAATTTCCCAACTGGTACATGCTGGTACGAGAGCAATTCTATCAGCAGCGAATAGGTTGTTCCATAACTGAAACCATGGAGTTTCTTTTACTGCGGCATTGAAGGATGATCTGTATATTTTTTCCCCTTGTCCTTTGTATCTGTATATTTTTTTTTACCTTGGCATTTGTAAATCTGTGCTAATATACTGGTGTGAGATTTACAGACATTGTAATAAATATTGTTGTTCCACTTGAGGGGGTTTATATATATATTATTGAACTTGTTATGTGTGTATCATCTTTGAATTGATAGCCACCTTTTTCATTGTCTTTCTTATTATGGACAATTAATTGTAAACTGCATGCATTTCAAAAGAATATGGGTAACTGCATGCTTTTAACTTGTGCCATTAATTATCGGAATAATTAAAACGCATAAAATTTGTGATAGCACATTTGTTGAAATTAAAACTCACGGAACACAAAAGTTATTATTTGGTGTTATATCTTAAATTGAAAAATGTGGACTATATTTCCGTGCCTTATCCCATATGGGTAAAATTCAAAATAGGAAATTAGTTAACCTAGAGTTTACTGGAATTGCAAAGTGAACAATTTTGTCAGCAATGGCGAATTGGCGATGTGCAAATTAGGGATAGCCGTTGAAGACAAGTTTGAATTAGTCAACGGAGCAGAAGAGAAGAGAAGGAAGAAAGGCGTGATGGATGGGCTGTTGTTGGGCCTAGAAATAATTGAAAGAAAGAGAGCTGATGCTGATGCTGACGAGTGGGTCCCTGACACAGAGAAGGGTGGTTTTTAAGAGCAAGAGTAAGAGAGACAAGAGCATACTGGAAGGGGAAATAATAGGGAATTAAGAGATTATACATGTTAGTTCTCAGATTAGATTACTTAGAAAAATCAAGAAAGCCAATTCTTGAGAGATTCTGTAATACAAGCTCTACTCTATAAATAGAGCTGATGTAATGACAAACATTATCGTTAAAATCAATAGAATACAAATTACTTTCTTCTTCTCTCACTATTACCTTTTTACAATCAGCCCTTCTATTTTCTGAATTCCCACAACTCAGATTTCTCTCAGTTGGATTACCAGATCCAAAATTACAGTGATATATTCTTGGGTCCGCCTAGCTCTCCCCCGTGAACAATCTCCCCACTAGTACAAAAAACATCTTCACCGACCCTCAATCACCGACTGTTTTAATATGTAACAGTCGGTGTAGAGACTGCTAGTAAAATCGTAAATAAGAACAATCTCAACACCGACTGTTCTCTTACAAAAAACCGTCAGTAAACCAACACCGACTGTTTTTTAAAAAAAACAGTCGGTGTTGCTCATACCCTACACTGACTGTTTTTCACAAACAACAGTCGGTGTTAAGCAGTCACCAACACTGACTGTTTTTTTAAAAAACAGTCGGTGTTGCTCATACCTACACCGACTGTTTTTTACAAAAAACAGTCGGTGTTGAGCAATTACCAACACCGACTGTTTTTTTAAAAAACAGTCGGTGTTGGTGATACCTACACCGATTGTTTTTTAGAAAAACAGTCGGTGTTGAGCTAACAAAACTGTGCTCGAGCTAACAAAATTCATTTCCCTCTTCTTTGCCGAAAACCCTCCCAAAATTTTGAGTTGAGTTTCTCTCTTTCGATCAGCCTCGCGATTTCCCTCATTATCGCCGCCTTTCATTAATCAATCATCATCTCTCTTTCTCTCTCTTCCCAGGCGCGCCACCCCTTAGCCCCACGCTTGCTCATCTCTACTCTCTCTCTTTCGCAAAACCCTTTAAACCCTAGCTGCCTTCTTCTCGGCAAAGAAGGCAAAGGCTGCTGGTTCGAACTCAGCTCCGGCCAACATCCCTGAGCCTGAATCGAAGCCGGTGGAACCATCTGTGCTTGCTTCTGATGTACCGGAAGCTGGTGTGTGCCCTCCAAATGGTGAAGCCAATGGAGAAATTAGAAACACTGATATGGATGCTCACACTGAGGAGGCACCAGCAGGTGTGAAGGAGGAAGAGGCAGATGAAAAATCAAGTCCGGGTAAGCAAAAAGAAGGTAGTGAGCTTGTTTACTGTGAATGTTTTTTGTATTATTTGAAATAATTTGGGTATTTTGAGGATTTCAAAACATGTGCAGGAAAAGCACGACTTTAGGAGCTCTTTGTTTATTATCTGTGCTGGTATATTATTTGTGTTTTGTACAATGTTATGCATTTTATTTTTGGATGATTATACAAAAACTACTAAGGTTGGCAGACCTTCATTACTTGCCAGAATCCCAGATTATTAAAACCTTTATTTCATACCAAATCTCTGAATATCAATTGATGTACTTTTTAATGCATATAATTATATTTGTAAGTACACTCTTGTAATTTCCAGGGGAGATGGGCCTGTATTCTGTTCAAGTAAAGGTTGTGCAATCTGGTGAAAAGCTCGAGCTTCAGGCAAGCCCATCTCATCTTATTCTCAAAATGTCATTATTATGGTGGTTGCTGTTACTTATTTTGATCAATACTGTCATCTTCCTGCTGTAGTCATAATGGAAGTGACACGCTTTCTGTATAATCTTATTGCTCGGAACAATTCCTCTTTTATGTTGAAAATTGTGACTTAAAATAGTTCTGCAAACGTAACCCTGATAGTGCACATGTGGAATGACATTAACAAAGTGGGCTTAGCCAAACTATTTCTAGTTCTTTAACCAAATTTACCTGTATCAGTGGCTTAGCCAAACTATTTCTAGTCACTACCGTCTTCAATTTCTAATGCTTATCTCTGATTGTTTCTTGCAATTTTCATTTCCATAGTAATGGGCATGTGCTTCATGCAGTAGGACATTTCAGCTGAGAGATTGGGTACTAGGCAACTTCATGTTCGTGGTATTGAACTCATCATAAAATATTCTCTCTTTCAAGAAAAGAACATCAGTTCAGTTTTTGGTCTTTTCTCTTTTGTTCTATTATTTATTATTCATGAATTTGAAATCAACAGTTCTTTGGTTCTTGCAAATTTTAGCTAAGTCACATTTTTCTTCCAATTAAATTATTCTAAATTTTGGATATTTTACTACCAGGTTCTTAACTAAATCAATCAAGGACATGTGGATGATCTTTTTTCCCCTCAAGGGTTTACCTCAACATATTCGCTACCTCCTTATTGCTAATTTGTAAGAAGACATTTTTGTTTTGTTGTACATCTGGACAATAGATTTATTATTGGAGGTCACAGAGATCATTGTTTTTTTAACAAAGTTCTACAAAGCAGTTCATTTAGCTTAACTGGATCACTAACTAAATAATATGCACTCAAATATCAAAAAGCACCCAATTGTAAGCTGTTGTAACTTTTATATCGAAAAGCTCCTCTCAATAGTCAATAGTTCACCTGTGTATGGTAGTTAGGTTTCAGTATAAGATCCCTTAATGCTTGCTTTGTAAAGCCTTCTCCCAGTCAAAATTATCAAAATATTGATCTCTTGTTTTTGTTGCAGTGATTTGGACAAGTACAGATTTGAGCTTGCTTGGACTTGGTCTAACAGACAAATATTAATTTCAGGAAGTCTGTGTCTGATGCGTTTGTCTCAAATTAGTTTGAACGGAAAAATGCTGCCGTGTTGCACAATAACTAATCACATTAGGTATGCAACTGATTTTTGTTCTAATTTCGTTTTCATCAGCTCTTTTTTTGTGGAAATTTAAAAATTAAACAGAGCATTTTTGGGAATGATAAAAAACTAATTCATGGCATCTACAGTTCTGTGATATGTTAGGTCAAAATACCCTTAGGATTTATAGAACAGTAATGTAAGCTAATACAAATTAAGGTGAATCCAGAGACTTGGTGACTCCAACATTTCATACAAGTAAAGATGAATTTTGTGTTTTTGTATCTCTTGTACATTCATGTGTGTACACTCTAAACTAAAACACAGACTTCATGTATTCTTTGAATGCCTCGCCTCACCTCCGAGGACTCCAAATCTATCTACTTCTGAGTTATCTTCATCATATGTCTGTGTTGTATTTCTTTCAGCTAATTCCAAGAAATATGAAGAAGTCGGTTTCCAGAAAGTGCTCTACCTATCATACGAATCAGTCAGGGTATGAATTCGATTTCTCGTAGGACAGTGATATCTGTTATATATGTGAAACTAATTTCTTAACAAACTTTATTGAATAGCTGCCCCTTCAAACCACTCCCCCTTAAAAGAAGAAGAAGAAGAATAAGTGAAAACAGCAATGTGGGCTTAAACTATAGTCTTTGATAATGGCATGGCATATCTCATAGGTACATGTTTACCCATTAAGGAAGCTTCTGAAGTGATTATGAAACTACATTGATAATAAAGGTGTAAATTGCACCTCTAATTGGATATTTATGAGAAACGAATCTCCGTTTCTGTTATCTTATATTTCTCTGCTTCCTGCTCACTGTCTCTTATTGTGTCTATTTGTAACAAATGTGGTTTTCAGATAGCAAGCATAGTTTCAGATAGCAAAGCCAATTCGATATACTGGTCCAAATTAGGCAGTATCTACTGGTCCAAATTGAAACATGGAAACAGTGAAATGAGAGAAAGTCTTTCAGATCGAAGGATAGCGCCACATGTCCTTGCGGAGAAGATTTGGTATGATGCAGAGCAATGGATGGCTCATTGTTGAGTATAGAAATCTTATTACTATGTCAAATTGTTGTTTTTCCCTTTTAATTAGTTTTGTAACTGATTGCTCTCTGTAGAGAGGAAAAGATGTAAATGACGTTTATTTATCTATTAATATATTCACCTTGAAAAAAGTTTATAATTTTGTATAATTATAAATGGTATAGGAATTATATAATTATACAGGTGCAAAAAAAAAAAAAAAAAAAAATTCGGTGTTGGGCGCCTACACCGACGGTTTTTTCAAAAAAACAGTCGGTGTTGGGCGCCTACACCGACGGTTTTTTCAAAAAAACAGTCGGTGTTGGGCGCCTACACCGACGGTTTTTTCAAAAAAACAGTCGGTGTTGGGCGCCTACACCGACGGTTTTTTCAAAAAAACAGTCGGTGTTGGGCGCCTACACCGACTGTTTTTTTCAAAAAACAGTCGGTGTTGGGTGCCTACACTGACTGTTATTCACCCGTCAGTAAAGATTTATCTATACCGTCGCCGCCATCACCGACGCCTCAATAACAGTCGGTATAAGTGTTTTTTAACAGTCGATGAAGGGGTTTTTTGTACTAGTGCCCGTTTCATCCCCCGACTTCGGATAAGGCATAAAATAGAGAGGGGACCACAACTGCCTCCGCTAAAAACAAAAGAAAACGCTTTAAAAATAAAGAAAACGCGTTATTAATGGGTGGGGACCACACAACCGACAAAAGAAAACGCGTTATTAAGTGGGGGACCGCATAACCGTCAGCTCATTTTATGAATTGGCGGTAAAGTATTCATCTGTGACACAACAAGTATTCATCCATCTATACGCAGGTATTCACCTTTGCAATAGAAGTATATTAGGATACATTACAACATTCATTACGCGTTATTAAGTAGGGGACCACACAATCGACAAAAGAAAACGCGTTATTAAGTGGGGGACCGCATAACCGTCAGTGCATTAATTAAGTGGGGGGACCGCATAACCTTCAGCTAATTTTAGAAATTTGCAAAAAAGTATTCATCTGTAACACAACTAGTATTCATCCATCTATATGAATGTATTCATCTTTGCAATAGAAGCATATTTGGACACATCAATCACTCATCTTTTACACGTTTTTAGAGATGGGTTTTTTTTCTCCGTTCAATATAACCAATATTTCTGACGATCCGTGAGAAATTTTGCAAATTTAAAACCACGAACGTTTTCTACACAATTTTCTCTTTCAAATGAGATCCATGATGACATACTTTCGAGTTGTCCGTTGCACAAGTATTCATACCTCGTCACAAGTATTCATCTCTCATCGAGCAAGTATTCATCATCGTCGTGTAAGTGTAAATAGTTAATGTACCAAGAGTATTACAAACATATGTGCATACCTCGATTAATTTTACAAGAGCAGCCGAATAATATTCATCCATAAGATATCAAGATATTCATACATATAAGTTAAAGTATTTATACCTAAGATATTAAGTATTCGTCCATAAACGTTGAAGTATTCATTTCTAAAACATCAAGCATTCATTTATACACCTCTAATTTTTTCAAAATTTGTTTTTCTGTCATTTCTTAGTACTTAGTACGCACTGGCCTAATTCACCATTAATGAAGCTTTGTTCTTTGTAAATAACTCGCTACTGCATGAGGAAGAGGAACATAGACATGACAGATCTGATTCGGCGGTCGACAGTGATGGATCTAACCCGGCGGAGGCGGAGGTGGGAGAGGGTTGCGGAGGCCGAGAGGGAGAGGTGGGAGAGGTGGGCGGAGGCGGAGGCGGAGGTGGAGAGGGAGAGGTGGGAGAGATGGAAGAGAGAGGGAGAAAGAGGAAAGAAATAAAGGGAGAAAATTGGGTAATTAATTTATAGGGCCAATAGGTAGTTAGAATTTGTAATTTTAATTAGAAAATGTAGTTAGTTAGTTGGAGGATGAAATGGGGATGGATAGATGGGGGAAGATATAATTACCCTATATTCTTAGGAATATATCAGATTTAAACGAAATTAAGTGAACAAGCTTATAAATGCTTTCATTATCTCACTATGACAAACATATGCTTGATTATAAAATAGAATTAATCTATCAAAAGCATGCACTATTTTTGTCCTTTAGGGAATTGTGTCCGCATAACTGCTTCAAGCAAAAATAGAAATTATTTAATAAAAATAAAGTTAGTATAAAGTTGTAAATAGCTAGGCTCCTACTGAATGCATGTATCATTTTAAAATATGAAACAGCACCTTCCTAATTTAAATTAAAATCATAAATAGAAGGTAGTTTACAAGGGCAGAGTCGGTATATATTCAAAAGAAAAAAAAAAATAGGGAGCGCCTCACTTTCCTTATTTGTTGTTTTGATTTTTGACAGAGGTGCTCTAAAAATAACCAGGAGCTCCAATTCTTAATTTCACCGCCTTCCTTTTTTCATTTTATATATATACAGCTCCACCGATTCAATTTCATTCTCACGTTCTAATTTTCATTTTCTAAAACCCGTTAAACCTCATCTCCCTCTACTCCTTCCTTCAATAATGGCGGTTACGACTTGTTATCTAGTTCTCCCGGTGGATGTCATTGATCTTGATAGTGGAACTACGCTCCAGACCGGGTCCATCATAGTGCTTCCCGGCCAAACCTTCTCCGATCTCGTCAAAGTGCTTTCCAAGATAGCTAGAACTAGTGACGGTAACCTGACCGTCTTTATTGAGCGCGATACCAAAGAAAGAGTCCGAATGGTTGCGCAATCAGACCTTGTACGTCAGAGGGCCATGCGCTTGCACGTGTTTGTCGGCCTTCCTCGGGGCACGTGCAGGGTGTGCGAGGAGGCCTTAAATTACGGTCTTGTCAAGGAATTTCATCTGTGCGCTGAAGATGAGATAATATTGGGTGAATATTTCTTTAGGTCGCCGGCGGGGCCGATCCAAAGGCCGACGCATGACGCTGCCACGGTCTAGGAGCGGTTTGAGTGTTTTGAGGGTTAATTTGAGGTTGTTGGATTGATGGATTTTCATGGTTTCTACTGTCATTTTCTGGCACAATAGTAAAAGATGAACTGGTGTTATATATGGTGGCTATATGGTGGTGGTAATGTGATGTCAAAGTTTAGGTTGTTCTTCAGGTATAGGAGTGGGTAATATATATTGTGGGGTCGTCTCTAGTCGATGTATGTGTAGGTGTGGTATTACGAGTTGAAATTTCATGTGTTTTGAGTTATAATACAAGATTGAGCAATGTTATTAATATTTTATGATACCGAAATAATTAGAATTTTGTTACTATCTTCCTATATGAGTCTAAATATTGTGTTAATTTCCCAACTGGTACATGCTGGTATCAAATTGTAATGCATATGCATTTTTGAATAATTGAGGCTCTTATGTGATTATACAAAGTTGATAATCTTGTAATGAGAACCATTTCTTTGGATGGATTGTTGTTCTATGCCTTCTTTATAATTCTCTATAATGGAATGCATTTTGGTAAACCAAAGAGTTGCTGAGCTGTTTTATGTTTGTTAATGTCATCAAATTGGTTTATGAGAAAACTTGTTACTTTTCTTGACAAAATGAAAGATATTCTTGAAAATGAACAATTGACTCCCTTTTACTTCTTCGCTATGATTGAATGTCAACTGATACCAACACATTTCTCAGATTCTGGTATGCCAAAGAGTATTACGAAATATATCCATGTGTGAATCTCTTATTTATTTCAGTTTAGGTAGCAATTCCTTAATTGTATATAGCACTTCTATCTTTGAAATATCTGTATCCAGGACATGCCATCTCATAAAATTTAATGGAAATAGAATAGGCCTACATTGCAAAATCTAGCTCCTTTTTACATTTTTTTTCTTTTTGATGATGTTGATCGACTCAAGTTTATTGGGTCAAAAAAAGAATGTTTTGCCACAATTTTGCAGTGGACTACTTGAATTGTCAGGAAAATTGCAAAAAAGTGCACGATTTGTTTGTTGTGTTTGCTTTCTCTTTAACAATTAATAAATATTTAAATAATTCGTTGTTAAAAAGGATATGGTTACTGATAAGCTATAGTTCATTCAACATAATTATATGCTTTTGTTTTCGCAAATAAATCATTCATAAGTCATAAAGAAATTGGATGCCTTTACCAATATCAGGAAAAAGGACGAAAAAAAAACGGATTAACGTTGTAACTCCTCTTAAATTGTACATAAATCATTGACTCCTCTGAAAAACAAAAAGCGACCCCTCATCTAGCCTGCCTATTTATTTTCCATAAAACTAAAACAAATGGAGGGGTTCCTTGTAACTTTCCTTTCTAAACTCTCTGACAAGCTTCCTTCTTACCAGTAACTCTGGATTCGCCCTGGTGTCGCCTCTAAGAGCTCAAAACCCCCCAAACAGAACTGACCATAATTGTCTCTTCAGTTCAGGTATATTTGAGTTCATTTTTTGGCTACGTTCGTGTTATTTAATAGCATCGTTTTGCAAATTACATTATATATTGTACTTCCAACATTTCTTACATTGCTGCAGTTTCCAACTTTCTAAGGTCAGTTGTATAAACCATGAATGTTCAAGTCAAGTAACTTGCAGTCTTGCACTTAATTTTGTCTTAGGGTCAGTTCAGTTTCATAATTGTAAATCAGTACTAGAATAAGTTGCCTCGATTTTATCTCAAATTGGGCACAGAAATCGGTGCAATAAATGCACCGATTTTGTCACTGTAACTTGGTACATACGTGTTATTTACAAATGATGCAAAGGTTTTTGGGTGTAATTTCCATGAGAGTTATTGGGTTTCAGTATGCAAAAGAAGCCTATTCATTATTTAGCCCTCTTTGATTTTTACCCCTGGTTTCTCTTAAAGGTGATATCAAATATCTCTGCCACTGGAAACCCTTTGGTCTTCATTGACTGTTGGGGCCATTTCCCGAAGGAGAGAGAACGGTTATTCAAATTGATAGATGACAGCAAGGTTATTTCTCTTATTTAATTCTAATTTCTTAACATCTGAAAGTTCGTATACACCTGGCTCAGGCTTTGCGAGGTGTTACTGGTATGTGCCAAGAAAGAATATTGCAACTGGATTTATTGTTTGGCTGTGGTGCAGTACTGGTATACACCTGGCTCAGGCTTTGCATGGCAGTGATTAAATAGGCTTACATTATGTTAAATGAAGGCAAAATTGCAAAATCATGGGGGCAGTAAAGCAAAAATAGGTTAATCTGAAGCAAAATTTTCACGTAATGAGGATTGGTTTACTGAGTCTTTGTCTGCTATTTTCAAATTTCAATATTGAAAGTTTTGCTTCTTACAATTTTAAAACACAGAGGAGTGGAGTAATTTTCACAAGTGGGGATGTACACTTTGGAGAGATTGCACGGTACGATTGTGGAGTTCAATATCCTCTTTATGACATAACCTCAAGTGGCCTAACAAGATCTCTTGAGGAGGAGGGGGGCCGATTAATGACTTATCTTATCAGAGCTGTTTTTTGGTTGGTACCAAGTACCATGAGAGTTTTTTCTCCAAGTTGCCGCCACAAATCATGCATATATGGTACTAACTATTTGAGAAGAGAGGGATTATATGCATATTCTTCTCCCCTTAATTCAAGAAAAGTATTTTATAATTTGTCAAGTGATTGGTCTACATATTAACTACTGTGGTTACTGGATTCCGGTATCCTGACAGTTTTTTTATTGTACTTTTTCTTACTTTTTTTATTTGAGTCTCGCTTGTGTTTATGTGGGGTTATGAATCTAATATTGAGCTTATTTGTAGTAGTTCAAATCATAATTCATGAAAATTTATGTCTTTTTTGACAGCCAAACCTAATTTTGGAGCAATAGAAATAAATTGGGATGCCTCTCCCCCAAGAGTTAAAATTGAACTGAGAGATGAGGATGGTAACTCAGTTAATGAAGTAAGTTTCTTGTTGTCTGAGTTGCAAGCAAACGAAGTTGCGGGAAGTAGAGAACCTGCAAGTGGGTATCAACAACACTGCACACATGAGACAGATCTCCCATGGCTTCTTAGAAAAAGATTAGCTCTAATCTTGTGGGCAGTTGTAGGAGGTATGTTTTTTTTCTTTTTATTTTCTTTTGGTTTTCTTTTTGTAGGGTGTTATTATAACCACAAGTGAAATAAACAAACCTGTCATAAGTTTGGAAAATTATTTTGATAGTTTCCATTTAAGGTGGCCCTTTTATAATTATTGAAAACAGAATTTTATAATCATAATTCTGAAATATATCAAATCAATTATTCTCTAAAATAAATAAATTCGAGACAAGCCTGGATTATCGTGTCCTTATATTCAGGGTTACCTTGCTTATCTATCCCCTTGGTCTGGAACCCAATCAAACTTCTCATCCAAATTCAAAAAGAAATTGGCAAAAAAATTGTATTGCAGGAAAGATAAATGTATGTTTGTATTTCTTGTTTCTCTTTTTTTAATTGAAGAGGAATAATGGAAAGGGGCCTTTGTAGAGTTGGTAATCACTGTATTGAAACGGAAATAAATCTGCTGTTATTCCTTGGGAATAACCGGAACCTGTTATTCCAATCCCAACCGGTCAAACTTTTCCATGCGCGATCTCAATGAAGACCAACGGTTGGGATCGGAATAACAGCAGATTTATTTCCATTGAAAACACACTTCATGCATACATAATTTTAGTCCTATGCCATGACCTGTTGCATCTGAAGTTTCCAAAGGTCAAAGATTAACTGTTGATTTAAATTAAATGCACGGTTTGGATTGATCCGGAAAATGCCCGATTAATGGACAAGTAAATTTCAAAGTTTGGAACTTAATATATTATTTTCAATGAAATAATTTAACAATAAGCACAGTCAAGACTTTTTAAGTGTAAAAACTTGCATATCGGGTCAATATAAAGTACAGCAATTTATAGTTATATATTTCACCATTAAAAAAATCCTAAAATGTATAGACTTGATATTTCACTATACCACACTTATTATGAGAAAAATATTAGAAAAAACTTTGATTTTTTCATCTGTAATCTTCTTTGAAACATCTTGCAGTTGTACTGGGGATAATATTTCTCCTTCTCAGAGAAATTTTTTTTTTTTTTTTTTTTTTGTTAAAAAGGCCTGGGCCCAGTTTCATTCATAAAACGAAACAGATTGTTTAGTTACAAAATACGGACTGAGATAAGTCCATCCCCCCAAAATGTATGATTACCCAGATAACTACTCGGAAATACTAACTACTTGATAGTTCCTGAATCTCTCAACACAGAGGCAGAATGCCAACTGTTACAGAACTGCCACAAGAAACACAACAAAAGTTTTAAAACTCCTATTCAAATCAGTGGGAGGAGTCAGTCTCTTCCTCCAGTATGTAAGCAACACTATCTTCTTCTCCTGGCCAGATTACGCGGAGTGGGATTGCATCTATAATCTCCTCCGTTGGCAGCCACTTCTCAGAGAAATTCTATCAGCAACGAAAAGGTTGTTCCAAAAAAACAAGATTGAATGAAACCATGGAGTTTCTTTTACTTGCTGCATTCAAGGACGATCTGCCAGTTTCTAAAATTAATCAAGCTATAGTACATTGTACACAATCTTTAAATTGTTTCCCCCTTGGCCTTTATATCTGTGTTTGTTTTACCTTGGCATTTGGAAATTTGTGCCAATATGCTGGTGTGTATCATCTTTGATAGCCACCTTTTTCATTGTCTTTCTTATTATGGACAATTAATTGTAAACTGCATTTCAAAGGAATATGGGTAACTGCATGCTTTTAACTTGTGCCATTATCGGAATAATTAAAACGCATAAAATTTGTGATAGCACATTTGTTGAAATTAAAACTCGTGGAACAAAAAAATTATTATTTGGTGTTATATGGCAGTGTTGTCCGTGCCTTATCCCATATGGGTAAAATTCAAAATAGAAAATTAGTTAACCTAGAGTTGACTGGAATTGCAAAGTGAACGATTTTGTCAGCAATGGCGAATTGGCGATGTGCAAATTAGGGATAGCCGTTGAAGAGAAGTTTGAATTGGTCAACGGAGCAGAAGAGAAGGAAGAAAGGCGTGATGGATGGGCTGTTGTTGGGCCTAGAAATAATTGAAAGAAAGAGAGCTGATGCTCATGCTGACGAGTGGGTCCCTGGCACAGAGAAGGGTGATTTTTAAGAGCAAGAGTAAGAGAGACGAGAGCATACTGGAAGGGGAAATAATGGGGAATTAAGAGATTATATATGTTAGTTCTCAGATTAGATTAGTTAGAAAAATCAAGAAAGCCAATTCTTGAGAGATTCTGTAATACAAGCTCTACTCTATAAATAGAGCTCATGTAATGACAAACATTATCTCACTATTACCTTTTTACAATTCAGCCCTTCTATTTTCTGAATTCCCACAACTCAGATTTCTCTCAGTCGGATTACCACATCCAAAATTACAGTGATATATTCTTAGAAATATATCAGATTTAAACGAAATTAAGTGAACAAGCTTATATTATATGCTTGATTATAAAATAGAATTAATCTATCAAAAACACTATTTTTAATTTGTCCTTTAGGGAATTGTATGTGTCCGCATAACTGCTTCAAGCAAAAATAGAAAATATTTAATAAAAATAAAGTTAGTATAAAGTTATAAATAGCTACGCTCCTACTTCATGCATGTAGCATTTTAAAATATGAAACAGCACCTTCCTAATTTAAATTAGAATCATAAACAGAAGGTAGTTTGCAAAGGCAGAGTCGGTATTCAAAAGAACAAAAATAGGGAGCACCTCACTTTCCTTATTTGTTTTTTTTATTTTTAACAGAGTAGGTCTAAAAATAACCAGGGGTTCCAATCCTTAATTTCACCGCCTTCCTTTTTTCATTTTATATATATACAGCTCCACCGATTCAATTTCATTCTCACGTTCTAATTTTCATTTTCTAAAACCCGTTAAACCTCATCACCCTCTACTCCTTCCTTCAATAATGGCGGTTACGACCTGTTATCTAGTTCTCCCGGTGGATTTCAGTGATCTTCATAGTGAAACTACGCTCCAGACCGGGTCCATCGTAGTGCTTCCCGGCCAAACCTTCTCCGATGTCATCGAAGTGCTTTCTAAGATGGCCGGAACAAGCGACGATAACCTGACCGTCTTTATTGAGCGCGATACCAAAGAAAGAGTCCGAATGGTTGCGCAATCAGACCTTGTACGTCAGAGGGCCGTGCGCTTGCACGTGTTTGTCGGCCTTCCTCGGGGCGCGTGCAGGGTGTGCGAGAAGGCCTTAAATTACGGTCTTGCCAAGGAATTTCATCTGTGCGCTGAAGATGAGATAATATTGGGTGAATATTTCTTTAGGTCGCCGGCGGGGCCGATCCAAAGGCCGACACATGACGCTGCCACGGTCTCTGGTCGATGTATCTGTGGGTGGTATTAGGAGTTACAATTTCATGTGTTGAGTTATATTTCTTTTTAGGAGGAACCCGCAGGTTGTGTTTGAGTTATAATGTTAGTTGGACGTATCTATGTTATTAATATTTTATGGCACAGAAATAATTAAAATTTGGTTACTGTCTTCCTATGTATCGAGTCTGAACATTGTGTTAATTTCCCAATTGGTACATGATGGTATGAAATTCTAATGGAAATGCATTTTTTATCAATTGAGACTTATGTGATTCCGGAAATGAGAAGCGATTTTTTGGTTGGAGTGTTGTTGTATGTCTTCTTTATATATTTCTCTATACTGGAATGTATTTTGCTATACCAAAGAGTTGTTGGGCTGATTGTGGTTGTTAATGTTATCAAACTATTTTATGAGAAGACTTGTTACTTTTCTTTACTTCTTTGCTATGATTAAATGTCAACTGGTACCAATGCATTTCTCGGATTCTGGTATATTAAAGACTAATGCGGTATCCATTTGTGAACATGTTATTTTTTTTTTTTTTTTTTTTTTTAGGTTTATGAAGCAAATTTCTATTGGTAAATTCTTATTGAGTAGATGAGGATTAATTGAACAAACATTTATATAGAACCTACTGATTGATTTCTCTTACTGGTACAGTACTTTATATATATATATATATTTTTTTTAGGTTTATGAAGCAAATTTCTATTGGTAAATTCCTATTAAGTAGATGAGGATTAATTGAACAAACATTTATATAGAACCTACTGATTTTCTCTTAGTGGTACCGTACTTTATATATATATTGTTGTCCCACGTGGCCTATTTAATATTGAACTTGTTATGTGTGTATCATTTTTGTTAGCCACCTTTCTCATTCTCTGTAGTTTTATTGACAATTTTATTAATATTTTGGAGCAATGTTATTAATATTTTATGGAACCGAAATAATTAGAATTTTGTTATTATCTTCCTATATGAGTATGAACAGTGTTAATTTCCCAACAGGTACATATGCATTTTTGAATAATTGACTCTTACGTGATTATACAAAGTTGATAATCTTGAGATGAGAACCTTTTCTTTGGATGGATTGTTGCTCTATTCCTTTTTTATAATTCTCTATACTGGAATGCATTTCAGTAAACCAAAGAATTGTTAAGCTGATTTATATTTGTTAATGTGATCAAATTGGTTTCTGAGAAAACTTGTTACTTCTTTTGACAAAATGAAAGATATTCTTGAAAATAAACAATTGACTCCCTTTACTTCTTCCGTAAACTAAAACAAATGGAGGGGTTCCTTGTAACTTTCCTTTCTAAACTCTCTGACAAGCTTCCTTATTACCAGTAACTCCGGATTTGGCCCTGGTGTCGCCTCTAAAGGCTCTGATCTTGTACCAGTAGTCATACCTCCATCTCAAATAAAGTATGGTCTATCCTATTTTTGCAATCCGAGCTCGTTCATGAATCTAGAACTCAGTTTGCCACTGAAATTAACTCTCCTGATTCTTGCCCAATTCGCCAACTTGTGTGCTTGCTTGAAATAGTTCCTCCCCGTGTGTTTTAAATTTACTTGGCCTCCTAACTGCCCGACCAATTGGATATATCTTGCTATAACTTGTGCTGCTCGCCAAGAGGAACCTTTCAGTCTTCATGATACTGCAAGATTCTTTTTTTTTTCTGCGTCGTCATATTAATATCAACCAACTAAAATATTTTTTGCATATTAGAATCGTAAATTTATGAAATGCGTTAAAATTTAATTTGTACTGCTCAATCAATTTTAAATAGACTGATACGTACGATATCTATCTTTCTGAAAGATTTTGTT
Source organism: Carex parvula (assembly GCA_025461045.1). NCBI lineage: Eukaryota > Viridiplantae > Streptophyta > Magnoliopsida > Poales > Cyperaceae > Carex > Carex parvula. The sequence continues at coordinate 276,140 of JAJGRW010000886.1, read as the reverse complement.
TATCACATAATCGACATAAAATAGACTAGTAATTTTTTTTTTCTAGAATATCTAAAAGGTGAACATTGTATATGCAAAGTTGTTCTTCAGATATATCATCAATATAAATGCTATCAAAATTTGTGTGTAGCGCGCATTAAGATATATTTATGCTCTGTTATACAATTTGTGTAGTATGGTTTTATTTTCGTAAATACTTTTGATGAATTTTGATGTATTTTAATATGAGAGTCTATGGTTGTTTTTAAGGCTCAAGGATTTTGGTTATCATCATAGAACGATATTTGAGCTAAATATGATTCCGATTTCTGATGGATCATGTATTTGAACAAAATGCAAATAGTGATACCATATCATATCACCTTTCTTGGCGAAATATCAAACAATAAATATGTAATACAATAAATTATGTTAGTTCTCAGATTAGTTAGAAAAATCAAGAAAGCCAGTTCTTGAGAGATTCTGTAATACAAGCTCTACTCTATAATAATAGAGCTGATGTAATGACAAACATTATCGTTAAAATAGAATACAAATTACTTTCTTCTTCTCTCCCTATTACCTTTTTACAATTCAGCCCTTCTATTTTCTGAATTCCCACAACTCAGATTTCTCTCAGTTGGATTACCAGATCCAAAATTACAGTGATATTTCTTAGGAATATATATATCAGATTTAAACGAAATTAAGTGAACAAGCTTATATATATATATATGCTTGATTATAAAATAGAATTAATCTATCAAAAGCACTATTTTTTATTTGTCCTTTAGGGAATTGTGTCCGCATAACTGCTTCAAGCAAAAATAGAAATTATTTAATAAAAATAAAGTTAGTATAAAGTTGTAAATAGCTAGGGTCCTACTGCATGCATGCATGTAGCATTTTAAAATATGAAACAGCACCTTCCTAATTTAAATTAAAATCATAAATAGAAGGTAGTTTACAAAGGCAGAGTCGGTATTCAAAAGAACAAAAATAGGGAGCGCCTCACTTTCCATATTTGTTGTTTTAAATTTTGACAGAGGAGGCCTAAAAATAACCAGGAGCTCCGATCCTTTCACCGCCTTCCTTTTTTCATTTTATATATATACGGCTCCACCGATTCAATTTCATTCTCACATTCTAATTTTCATTTTCTAAAACCCGTTAAACCTCATCTCCCTCTACTCCTTCTTTCAATAATGGCGGTTACGACTTGTTATCTAGTTCTCCCGGTGGATGTCATTGATCTTGATAGTGGAACTACGCTCCAGAGCGGGTCCATCGTAGTGCTTCCCGGCCAAACCTTCTCCGATGTGGTCAAAGTGCTTTCTAAGATGGCCGGAACTGGCAACGATAACCTGACCGTCTTTATTGAGCGCGATACCAAAGAAAGAGTCCGAATGGTTGCGCAATCAGACCTTCTACGTCAGAGGGCCGTGCGCTTGCACGTGTTTGTCGGTCTTCCTCGGGGTGCATGCAGGGTGTGCGAAAAGGCCTTAAATTACGGTCTTGTCAAGGAATTTCATCTGTGCGCTGAAGATGAGATAATATTGGGGGTGTATTTCTTTAGGTCGCCGGCGGGGCCGATCCAAAGGCCGACACGTGACGCTGCCACCGTCTCTGGTCGATGTATCTGTGGGTGGTATTAGGAGTTAAAAATTTCATGTGTTTGAGTTATATATATTTTTTTTCTTCGGAGAAACCCGCAGGTTGTGTTTGAGTTATAATGTTAGTTGTACGTATCTATGTTATTAATATTTTTATGGCAGAGAAATAATTAAAATTAGGTTACTGTCTTCCTATATATCGATCGAGTCTGAACATTGTGTTAGTTTCCCAATTGGCACATGATGGTATCAAATTTTAATGGAAATGCCTTTTTTACCAATTGAGACTCTTATGTGATTCCGGAAATGAGAACCGTTTTTTTTTGGTTGGAGTGTTGTTGTATGTCTTCTTTATATATTTCTCTATACTGGAATGTATTTTGCTATACCAAAGAGTTGTTGAGCTCATATGAATTTTATGAGAAGACTTGTTACTTTTCTTGACATATGAATTTTTGTAAGTGAACGATTGGTTCCCTTTTACTTCTTTGCTATGATTAAATGTCAACTGGTACCAATGCATTTCTCGGATTCTGGTATATTAAAGACTAATGCGGTATGGATTTGTGAACATGTTATTTTTTTTTTTAGGTTTATGAAGCAAATTTCTATTGGTAAATTCTTATTGAGTAGATGAGGATTAATTGAACAAACATTTATATAACCTACTGATTTTCTCTTAGTGGTACAGTACTTTCTATATATATATATATATATTGAACTTGTTATGTGTGTATCATTTTTGTTAGCCACCTTTCTCATTCTCTGTAGTTTTATTGACAATTTTAGACTTTATTTTCAAGAAATATGGCCTAAAAATATTATTTGATAGCATATTTGTCACTAAAGCCCACGGAACATAAAAAATATTATTTGATGTTATATCTTAAATTGAAGAATATGAACTATGGGCTTGTTGGGCCATACTGTCCGGGCCTTATCCAGGCCCAACATTGGAAACCTAAGCTCCTTTCTATCTATATATATTATTATTTTTTTTCTCTTTTGATGGTGACTCGAGGAACAAGTCCGTGAAATTTCCAAGTCAAGTCGACATCACAACTTGACCGAAAGTTGTATTGATTTCCTCATAAATTTTGTGTCACTGTCACTGTCACATCATTTTTCATAATTACCAAATTGTGGTCGATATTATTTAGTTAATGTATTATTAATTCTTTAAGATGCTTTTATAAAAATAAACTTTGCATTCACTTCATAAATAAAAATTATCACCATCCTTGACAAATCTCAAATTATTAGAGTGAGACTATACTAGGCATAGCGCAAATTGACTTGTACTATGAATTAATTACAATTGATCTGAACCGTTCAACATGATCTTTATATGAAAATATACTTGACGAATAAATTTTTTTTTTTAGAATCTTTTTAATATGTTTCCTTAGATGGATACAAAATTACTATTATTTAGAATGGTCAAGAATATTTAGATCAAGCTACTTTCTACCTAGCTAAAAAATAGTGAAAAATGTAAAAAATGTAAAAATTGATCTATAATTACATTTTAATATGGACATCATGTTGAACAGTTCAGATTAATTGTTTGAACTTTGTACATAATACCTAGCCTCAATCAAATTATTATATATTTTTATTTCAAATTAATTACGAAACTCACAACGACTCTTAAGTCTTTATAAAATTGACAAGCACATCACATCTGCTTTCTTTTCCTTAAAAAAATTAAATCAGTTACGCTGATAGTCATCCCACAAAAAAAGATCAAGGAGCCATTGGCCAGTAATAATTGAAATATTATTCAAGAATAAATAAACTATTAATATATTGCATTTAATAATATGAAAAGTTAGTTCGATTGAACCTCAACCATACGAAAAGATGGAAGGACTAAAAAGGAGAGAATAAAAATACACATCAGGTCGATATCGCCCGATGGTAGGACCCAGAAACAGAGTCAGACTTTTAATCATATAAAAAATTTCTATGGAGAATGAGATTATTTTTACCATTTTATACCATTTTACTGTAAATTATATACAAAAAAATAAAAATAAGAGAAATTTGTCCTAAATCATATTTGCATTCACTTCATAATCTATTTTTTTATAAGAGCCAGTTAACATTGGCATTCATTATTTTATATGCTTGTATAAAAATTATATTTGCATTCACTTCATAAATAAAATATCACCATCCTTGATAAATCTAAAATTATTATTTACGGTTCAACCGTTGACGTAAATTCGAAACTCACAACGACTCTAAGTCTTTATAAAATTGACAACCACATCTGCTTTCTTTTCCTTAGAAAAAAAAAATCAAGAATAAATAAACTATTAATATATTGCATTTAATAATATAAAAATTAGTTCTTACTTCGGATTTTGATTTAGTGACAAAAATAATGTATTTTTGTGTGGAGATTGTAAATTAAAAATCAGATTCTTTATAAATATTAAAAATTAAGAGATTAAAGTTGTATTTTTTTTTAAATAATTAATCTTAATCAAGTAGATAACTCGACAAAATGTGTCATGAGACACGTGTTGGTGTCATCCTAGACATGCCAAAAGACTAGAAATATAATTGGAAAAAAAAAATTAACAAAAATGCAAAAAGTAATAAGAAAAGGTCGGCTTAGTGGTAATAAATTCTAACACTAACTTCCAAGGAAAAAAGAAAAGTATCATTCCACTTCTTTCCATATCATTATCCACAACCAACCAAATATGAACAACAAAATAAATAAAAAATTGTTAGTGTTAACCTGACCATGCAAAAGTATTATATTAATATGAGGGATGCTTCTATGGACATAAGGACCTATTTGTAAAATGAGCATATTTTTATTTTTAAAGTTCAAACAGTTGATCCGACCGTTCAACATTATCTCCATATTAAAAGGTACTTGGAGGTCAAATTTTACATTTTTCTGAATTTTTTTTACTATTTATTAAGTATTTTACAAAGCTAGTCAAATTCAGACCATTGAATTTTGTACCATCTTAATAAATAGTAAAAAAATTCAAAAAAATGTAAAATTTGACCTCCAAGTACATTGTAATATGGAGAAAATGTTGAACGGTCGGATCGACTGTTTGAACTTTGAAAATGAAAATATACTCATTTTACAAATAGATCCTTATGCCCATAGAAGAATTTGCCTATTAATATTAGTGGGTAATATAAAATGTACATGTCATAAGACACATTGTGGAATGCAAAGTAGTCAACAACTGCAAAATACCTGACACCAGACAGCATCAGCCTTTATTTGTTTTTTTGTTTTTTTTTTTTGGTTCTTTACATGCAACATCATTCTTTTTGCTTTTGCTAAATCTTAGTTTAATCAATCAACTTAATTACTAAGGTGAGAGGAAAACAAGAATTTGAACACAAATAATAGTACAGTAATTTATCATGGATATTAAATAGACTTATATTAATGAACATCAAATGATTTCTCTCTTTCATTTGTATGTATGGTTATCCAAATAAAAAATCTGGACAGAGGTGAGCAAAAAGAAAAGAAACAATTAGTGCAAGTGAAAGCAAAAAAAAAAGGTTAAGGCCATGATTGAAATTTCTCTGTCCATCTAAGAACGCTCAAAAGGTAAATATGGAATCAAACTAAAAAGGAAAGAGCCTAATTCCTAGAGCAAAATTTCACTATTTATCCCTTTCTTATTTTTTTTTTTCCTCCAAATCTCTAAACTACATAGCCCCTTGTAATCTTTCAATAACCCTATAAAGATATATATAAAAGCACCACAGCACATCCATCATCCCTAAATTAAAAACTTAAAATCTCATGCTAATATTTTTTTTTTGTTTCTTCCAATTCCAACAAATGGCATGACCTGATATTAATATATGCAGATCAACCCAAAAAAAAAAAAATTAAACTATTTAACATCAAGCATCTTGTCAGAGGATTTGAAACCAAAGGAGGAGAATCCATGGCACACAACAAGGTAATAAACAAACTTCTCCTTAATTCTCCTTAGAATCAAACACTTTCCTTCTCCCCAGTGAAAAACCATGATCAGTTTCTTCTTCACCGACGCCGCCGCCTTCCCTCTTTTCATCGACATCACCGCCGTGCTTCCTCTTGCATCAGTTTGCGCCTCCTCTCCAGTCTCGTCATCGTCCCACTGGAGAGGATAGCTCCTTAGAAAAGCTCTCCTTGTGTTGTAGTCTTCATGGCGAAAGCTCCTTGCTTTCCACCCCTCTTCTTCTTCCATACTGATCTCCTTTGATTTTTCTTTTTTCTCTAATATTTTTCCCAATATTTTTTTTTACCAGACATGTGTCTGTGTGTATATATATACATAAGAGGAGAGAGGTTTTGACACGTCACATTAGGTGATAGAGAAATAACAAAGGAAAAATAAAGGGAACTACTTTATACCGGTACACTGAAAGGGAAACTTGGTATTTGATTTAATGAAATGAAAGAAGGAAAGATTGGAGGGTTAGTTGTTTATTTCTTTAATTTGGGTGGTTAGTTACTTGGCTATTTGGCATTGCCTGATCCAAAGCTTTTGTTTAAAGTAGAGAGGAAAACAGAAAGGCAAGAAATTGGGTAAGGATTGGAATGTTTGTCAGGCAAGAAATTGAGGAGAGTTCAAATGCCTCTATTTTTCATGCCTTCATCGATCATGCTTATATTTTTAAAATTTAATAACTCAAAATTTAAAACTTAAAAGTCAAAATAAAACCGTTGGATATGATCTACATCATTTTATCTATGCACGTGTAAAAAATTATCACATTTCGATTTTGTTTTGATTGTCATCAAAAGCTTGTAAAAAAACGTACTAATGTGGATAATTTCTAGCTGTTGATTTTTCAACTTATTGATTCACATAAAAACAAAATTGAAATGTGATAGTTTTTTATGAGCACATAGATAAAATGATGTAGATCATATCCAACGGTTTTATTTTTACTTTTAAGTTTTAAATTTTGAGTTATTAAAGTTTTTAAAAATGGAGGCATGGTGGAGGCATGAAAAATGGAGGCATTTGAACCCTCCTCATAATAATTTCCTTTTTTTTTTCTTCTTAAACAAGGATGGTAATTCGGTATGGAAGGCAATGTTTGGCACTACAATGAATTTGTTAATAAAAAAATTAAAAAAGTAAGGTTGTATTTGCAACAATTAATTAATACTCAAAAACCAAAAAATATATTCTTTTTTCCTTCTTTTTTTCTTAAACAAGGATTGGTATGGAAGGCAAAAGGTTTGCCACTCCAGGGAACTTGTTAATTAAAAATTAAAAAATGTAAGGTTGTATTTGCAACAATTAATTAATACTCAAAACCAAAAAAAAAATCTTAAAAAAGAATTGGAAAACAAAAGGTTTGTCACTACAGGGAATTTTTAAAATAAAAATTGAAAAATGAAGGCTGTATTTGCAAATTTAAATAAGGCGATTAATAAATACTCACAACCAGAAAAAAAAAATTAATTAAACTAGGATTGGTATGGAAGGCAATTAAGAAGGAAAAGCAGGTAAAGAAGGACAGCAATTAAGGCCTCTTTGTCAAAAGTGAATGAGCTCAGCTTAGGAGTTCAATGGAGAATTGGAGGGAAATTTTTTATTGGTAGAAAGATATGTAGAAAGAGTATTGATTCAAATTTTTTTTTTAATCTGATGTATAGATGGAGAGAATTCTTATATTAGATTTCTAGTAAAATATGAATTTTTTTTCAAAAAATAGATGGAATGTTTTTGTTATATCTAAATTTTAAGATACTCTATCTATTTTTGTAAAAACAAATTATATTTTACTAGAAAAAATTAAAAATAAAAAAAAACAAACTGGTTTGGATCGGTAGAATTCCTACCGATCTAAACTTTTTCATTTTTAGGATCAGTAGAAATCCTACCGATCTTTCTACCAATAAAAAATATGATGTACTCTTTCTATTTCTTTCTCTTCATTTTCTTTAATTTCTACCAATAAAAAATTTCCGAATTGGAGACATGTTGTCAAAAAAGTTCATCTGTGATTTTATCTTTCCATTTCAACAACATTTATTATCAGATCATGACTTTTATTTCACTGTTGAGTGTAATTATGGACTACGATATAAATTGTATTATTTGAATTGCCTATGTATTTAAAGGAAAAGCAAGTTCATAACAACAATACCTTTTTATAGTTAGATAATATAGAAAGTCATTTCAAAGATCAAATAATTTATTTTATAGTTAAAAATCTATTTTTAAGAAATTAGAGTGTCAATTTGAAATGTTTATTTTGATAAGACGAACTGATTTTAAAATTTGTTTCCTGATCTGTATTTTTTCTTTACTCAATTCTTTCCATACCAGAATCCTCAAATTGAAACCAAATAGAAAATAATTTTGTGCAGCACATGCAGAAAAAAAATGTTGTCACAATGAAAAATCATTCACATGTCCTTTTTTTTGTATAAATAATGGAAAAGCGTCATAGTTGCCATGAACTCGCCTTGAACTATAAATTTTGTTCAACCAAAAATATTTCACGAGTTAAAGCATAAATGTGGGACCCACTATTGATAAACTAAGGTATCCATATTGGACCATTGGTGGGTACCCAAAATAATTTATTTTTGTTTAACAACACAGAACTGAAAGTTGTTAATTATTAAATTAAAAGGACCTTGATAATTGAAACTTTGAACCAAGAAGAACATAATATATAGACAATATTTGGTCCAGTGGTAGAATAAATTAATACAAAAGATATTAAAAAGAAAAAGGGGTTGTAATTCAAAATTGATGCACATCTTTTAAGCAAAAGGCAATCATGAAACTTATTTGCATCATCTTTATTCAAATTTCTTCCCTTTCTTTTACGTAATTAATTAATGCAAAAATCATCTGGTAGTACAAGTCTACAAGATGATATTATTCTTCATTGCAACTTGTGCACAAGAAATAAGAATCTTTGAAAGGTAAACTGCTCATTCATTGGTTTGAATTTGTTTAGGCACCCAAACTTAAATATTTTCTAGAAGAACTGTTTAGACCATAAAATGGATACTACGAAGACAAGATTTTAATGCTGTTTAGACCATAATTAAAGTAACAGTTTTCAAATAATATTCCAGATTATATGTAAATTATTTTTCAGCGTTATTTTAAATAATTGTTGAATTTAAAAAATTATTTGCTAACAATATAATGTATTTTCATAATATTTACAAAAATTACAAATTATTTTTTGTATAAAAATTGATATTTAATAATACTTGAATTATAAACTCATAAATTATTTCCAAATTTTTGTATTATATTTGAATCATTAATTTTAAACATCATTATTATTTTAAAATTTCGATCTCATCACTGTCCACATAACACCTGGTGTAAGTATTATTACATACTCATGTCAATTTACGAGAAATATAGCATTCTCTTGCGAGTGCCTGCCGCAATATTAATTATTTTCAATTATTTGTAATATATTTGAATTATAAATTTTAAACCTCATTAAATTATTTAAAATTGTCGGCACTCGCAAGAAAATACTATATTTAATAATACCAGGTGTTTAGTTTGATTGAAGCAGGTGGCAAGAAAATACTATATTTCTGGTAAATTGATATATGTAATAATACCAGGTGTTTAGTTTGATTGAAGCAGGTGACAATTGTGTCATTTGTGTGTGACCACCTGTTACCAACAAAAAAAAAAACGAAAGCATTCAATTTCAAGCCTCACATCGCTCTCACTTCCTCTCAAAATAAACTGTGAAAGACCTAAAAATTTGACGTACTAGTCACTGCCTACTACGAAGAGGCCCCTACAAATAACAACAATTACAAAAGTTTGTAGCAAATAAGTATTTCAATATTTTAAACGCATATATCTATATTTGCGTATTTTCAATTGGAGGTAATTATTCGCTCGTCTCATCTTTACCAACAAATGAGTCCCATATTAGATTTTACTATCATTTTAGTACACGTATAGAATGTTTTATCATCAAATTTTAATATCTGATGTATAAGAAAATTATAATAAAAAATAATTAAATTAACTTGGCCGAAGCAACGCAAGGTTTCAAACCTAATAATAGTAAAGCCGAAAGAATCTTACTAGCAGGAAATTTGCCACTTTGGAACAAACCATTTGTTGAGGAATTCACTTCTCTATGGTTGCCCAAAACACAAAAATAGTAAGTTCAAAATTTATAAGCAAAGCTAAACAAAGTAAGCCAAATTTTCTAAAAAAGTTGAGAGCATTTAAAGTTACATACCAGACTGAAAGGTACACAGGTTAATAGAGAAGGTTAAAATTCTGACAGCCGTGCATTTCATCAGCCATACAGAAGCTTTATGAGAACACGCCAGTACCTTGTACAAGAAGGGTTCATATGTATTGCACGCAGAAGCCACTGTTCTGGGCTTAGTGCAGATTCTACTCCTTGCTTCTGGCCAGGAATGCCATTTGCTGCACTTTGACTAGCAAGCAGGTGCATCTGAAAGTACAGCTCTGCCGGTCTCATTTCTGCCAATTTATAATAAAAGAGGAAAAAAAATCAGGACGGTTTCAAGGAATTATATTGACTTGCAGCAGTGAAACCTGTTTCAGTATCCAGCTGGCCAGTGCTGTCTATTGACACTATCATCTGAGAAATGATTTTTGCTACTCAATTAGGAAAGTTGGCCTGAGTAACCATTTTTAATTATTTATCAAATGCTATGATACCATTGACTTGTATAATATTAACTTTCTTTTTTGTCCCAGTATATCTTTTTTAAAGAGATTCTGGCAGGCTAGTTTGCCTCTGCTTATGAGCCAGTAATCAGCCTTAAAAAATCTCTTTCCAAAATCAGATGTCATGGCCTCAAGATGAAAGATGCAAAGAAGAATTAGTTTATCAGCTTCTTTTTGTTCTTTCTGAGATAAAAGTAAAAATTAAAAAACATATAAACCTGGAGGCCAAGAAGACCACTCGAGACGAAGGTTTCTTTCCCACTTGGTTTTTGATCCCAGGCTAGCCTCAGCTTGTGCCAGCAAAAGAAAAGTAACTGGTAAAGGCATGTTTGAGATCTGCTGAGCTTTTCTCAGACTGGATGTGGCACGTGATATGAACTGGGGATCCTTTTGCCGCCTGGCTAGCTCCATGCATAGTGCCCCTGCCATGTTCAGCATATTTCATTAGAGATGAAATGGATCAAGTAGTTGCCAAGCCTGACAGTTTCATTAAAGCTGGTTTGACACGATATGGCGCTGCTGTGCTTTTTCACTGATTTTGTCAGAAATTTGATATTTAAAGAGTTTAGTTGCTTTATTCCCTCCTGGTTAGCACAAAACAAATAACATACTGGGATTTTGTTTGGTACTCATAGGTAGGTACTGGCCCATATGCATAGTACCGAGCCTGACCAAAAAGAAAAAAACATCAACTAGGAAGAAATAACTGCAAGAAATTAGTTACAACTTACCATGGCAGAGTAAGAGGCAGCCTTCACCACTGACCTCAACACAAGCTTGCCCCAGTGCCAGCTCAGCACTTACAAAATCATCTTCCCACAGAAAACACTGAGCACAGGCCAAATAAAACAAAGCTACCCAAACACTCGACTGGCTCCCCTTTCCTTCAATGCATTCTCTAATTCGAGCCTCTATCACATCAGATGTGTTCTCCAACTTGAACCTAGATTCAACATACTTCAGCATAACCCAGCCGAATTCGTTAGCGGTCCCCTTCTGCAAGCAGTTGTTGAACTCGGTCTTCAATTCAGTAGCTTTTCCTTGGAGCCCATAAAGACGACACAGTTGCAGATGCACAAAGAAGGGGTCAGTTGAAACTTCTGGAAGGTGTAAGGCATCAGTGGCACGTGCAACAGCAGAGGTGTAATCCCCTAGTTGTAAGCTTATCTCTGAGGCACATAGTAGAAGGATACATTTCTGGTATTGAGAGAGCTTTGTTTTTGGAGAATGGTAATAGCATTCATGGGTTATGGTGGCTGCTAATAGCCGTTTCAGTGTTGTGCATGGTTGCATGGGGTAATTTTCTTCTCGTGCTTTCTGAAATAGGTTGAGGATGAGAAGGTAGTGCGCATCTCTGTTCCACGGTTCTCGATGCAACCATCTTATTAAGAATATACAAACAAACTGTCATATCAAAAATGAATATGGCTAAAATAAATAAACCATATTTGCAGGAAAATGCCTAAATTTTCAGGCAGTGGTTGATTCCTGAACTTCTGAAATATGCAAAACCTGTGAGACCAGTGACACTTAATCTTCTACATCAACCCAAAAGAAACATTACTTTAAAAGACAAAACGTACCATACTATCCTTGTATTAGAAATTCTTGCCACTTCTAAGATTTTGAGTTGTAATAATTTGGTTGAGTATTAATTCTGGTACTTATTTTTATTCCAGATGGAATTTCTAAACTCATTTTCTTTTTTTCATACAATCATTACATAACAATACAATTGGCACCTTGTTTCCCAATTAAACGACATCTAGGGAGATTCTTAATATATTTTAGAACATGCAGGGATCAAGTTCCAGTGCTCATGGCCATGATTTTGGTAACTTAGAATACAAAACTGCTAATCACCATCAAAAAGTAATTTTAATTTATATAAAAAAAACCTGTTCAAATGGTACGCATCCCCATGCCGGTCATAATGAGGCTTGCATGAAGGGAAAGAGAGCTTGTGAATTGTACAGGAACTGGCATAGCAAGCCACAATAGAAGCACCTCTAATTTGATCTGGCAATTTCAGTGCTTTGCTAGCCGATTCACCATGTAATAAGGCAGTGCATTTAACAGCTTTATTAGGAGTCATCCAGTCTCCAGAGGAAAGTAATAGTGAACTTATTTGGTTTCTGCAATGATAGAGCATAAAGACAAAAAGTAAATGACAGGCAAGGTTGAAAAATGACAAAATGCTAGTGATACAATATCAGCAAGTGCTCCAAACGTGTTTCTTCTTTCTTAAGTGGAATAACAATTTATCACAAATCTAAGAATTTTTTAGATTTCACCAACCTCACATGTATACCATCACAGAAACTATACCCTGATTTTCATACTAGCTTAATGATCTTAGACCTAGTATCACTAAATCCACAATTTGAACAAAGAGAGCATAGGAATATCAGACTCGTGAGAGAATGACATTACCTTATTAAACTGTTATTAGGATACATGTGAAGAGCCCTCTGGAGGTGCTTCACCCCATTACCAATTCTCATATGATAATTTGACTCAGGAGCTATCTGCAAAACAATTAAAATTTACAAACAAATACATGGTAGACTAATAGTCTAATACAATGGAAATTAAAGTGGGATATGCATTTATCATCAAATAGATGTCAAATGATTCTTGTGTTAGCTACTCATGTAAATATATCAATTTCATCCAGACTGTTAAAATTTGAATATATTTGTAGTATAGTTAGATAATTTCAAAAGTATGACTTTTATAAAAGGCTTGTGCCAATCAGACATGTACATTTACATTATCTTCATGTATTATTGTAATTTTCTTCTGCATTGATTTCTTAGAGGACTTACCAATTGTATGTCCAATCCATAGTTGCACATCTTCTCTTCTTAGGTCCAAAACAGAAGGACAAAGTATTACAAATTACCAACTTCTAGAGACAAATGCAATAAGTTCTTTTTTCTTTTAAAACCAGACAACTGTTATCCCACTCAGCCCAAATTAAACAAAAAGAAGCTCATTAACAACAAGGTTGTTATATACTTTACCATTTTTCCTAGAGCAACAATTGAATGGATCTCGGAGGAGAAATCGTAAGACCGAACCACTTGTGGGAAATTGAGTTCCAGTTTCTTGGCTGGTTGCAGAGCATTTAATGCAGAGTAGATAAATTTCATCTGAGTGCTATCCAACAGATGAGAGGGAATTCTTTGAATAAGAGTCGCTGATGAATCCTTCCCTGAAATGCTGTAAACCAACTTGCATACAAGTGCAACTGCAGCAGTTGCACTTGCTTGCTCCATGCTAGAAACCTTCCCAGCCAGAGTTCTTGCCATAGATAGAGCCTCGTTGTGCCGCCCTTCTTTCCATAATGCAACAGCATATATTTGGAACTCCTCAGTGCCAAGAAGACCTTTGTGTTATCATACAATAATTTAAAAGTCAGTTTAATAGCAAGGACTTTGAACTAAAAATATGTCTGCATTTGAGTTCAATACTGTTGTAAATTGTCAACTTATACAATAGATATAACATAGATTACCTTCTCTATTCAAATCTTCACATTCCCGTGCGGCATCAGCACCAAGACCAGCCTGCAGTTACATGGGCTTGTAAGTAAACATTTTTATTCACTCAGTTGTATAAAAAAGGGCAGTTGTACCCTACATCTAACTTTTGGGTACATCCATTCAATATCTTCAAAACAGTTATTTAACCTATAAAGTTGAAATTGTAGATATATTCTTCATCAGTAAAATATGGCGTGTATCAAATTTGGGTAAAGTTGAAGTCGTTTAGCCTTCCATGAAATAATTTTAAATTTTTAACGGTTGAATTTTAATGGCCTTTTATGGATGACCAATCAAATTACAAATTATTCAAATATATTGCATTCCCTATCTAAATTATGCATAACACATCATTTTAATTTTTAAGTTTGAACATTATTTTTTTTTAAGATATCAGATGGATGTCCCATAATAGTTGGATTACATTAGAATTTCCCAAAACCTACACAAATTTAAAATAAAAAGTCTTGAGCTATAAATTCTTACACAAGAATTACGATTTGGGGTACAATAACCATTTCAGTTGAACAAAATTGTACCTTGCATAGGCAAGAATACCTATCAAAACTAAAACCTTTGTTCTTACAACATTTACCTTGCACAGGGACCGGGCAAGGTTGACAGAGACATCTGCCAGATGAGACTTGACGGCATCTGAATCAGAATGTGATCCCATGGTTAAAACAAATCTAGCACGTCTGTAGGCTGCAATGGCAGAGATATAATCAGAATGTGCTTCACAAACCAATCCTTCCATGTTATGTGACTCTGCATAATTAGGCGCCCTCTGCACAGCCTGTTGTATTGCTCCCAATACCTGCCAAAGTGAAGAGAATTCCTTTTGTTATTTAATCTTACTTCTCCTTAATATGGGTATACAACCATAATGAGCAAAATATCTTCCTCCATTTTTGAGTAAAATATTATATGTAATCTTGTAAACATCAAAATATACTATACTATTAAAGAGTCCTAAACTATCCCTGCAAGCGTATTATTTTTATTATTTAGTACCTCTACATGGTCCATTGCTCAATACTTTATTCATATGTTTAAACAAAGTATCCTGTTTGAGAGAATTTTTCCTTTAATTTCCTCTTAAAAAGAGGTGGGGCAGCCCAAAAATTAAAAAATTGAATAATTTGTGCTCACAATATATTATAAAAGGCTATTGCCTCCACAATAGGTAACCCTCATAAACATCAACAATCAACATAGACTGCACCTTCTGATAATTTAATAGTCTAGGGCTTAGCAGAAAGATAAGAATTTTAAAATCATAATTAGCTTACTAGGCACAAAGAAAAAAAATGAAGTGAACCTGAGGTGATAGCAGTTGCCCAGAACGAGCCGCAAGAACTCCTAGACCAACTTGAAACTCAGCAATCTAAATCAAATGAGAAGTACTATATAAGAATTCCAAAAATAAAATAAGAAACTGAAACCACACAAGTATCATTTATGTTTAGTTGGGTAGAAAGAAACAAGATTACTCACAGGCAATATCTGCACAGCCCTTAAGCAGCTTTCAAAAGAATCCTCTACTGAACTGACCCTTTTTGCAATAAAAAAAAGCAAACAATCAGAGAATACAAAACACTACTAATGCCGTGGAGAAAAAAATACAAATTTGGAAACAGCAAGCAATAATACCCAGCCTGATTATCAACTGACATCCCAGCCCATGGCACTGCCAGAGAAGGATCTATGCTTCTTGCACGATCAAAAGCTTGCCTTGCCAAAGGTTTCTCGTTTAATTCCCAATAAATCTGAAAGCAAAAACTAAGCAATAAATAATATAGATAAAGTTAATATAATGAAGAACTTATAAATCCAAAGAAATTAGTTTAATCGATTCTTTGGGTTCCATGAATGAGTTACGCTCAGTAGAAGCCCTAAACATCCATTTTCTAACCAAACCTGTACCTTAGGTGCAAGCCACAAATTACAAGCTTCTAATTTAACTTAAGATGATTTCTTACCTTTCCAAGATATGCCCATGCCTCAGCCAGAGCAACATCTAATTGCAATGCTCGAATGATAGAATGTTGTTTTAAAGCATAGTTTGAAGAAATGCAGCCCAATATGACCCAATAATCCTTGTTAGACGGCTCCAGCATTAACCCACCCAGTGCCATCTTCTCTTGAAGTTGCCTATTTTCCATGACATCGTATACGTAACAACAGTCATACTTCTAAAACCAATATTACCAACTTCCAAGCAAAGGCTATCAAATGGGATTCCTACCTTCTACCATTTATTTGTGTACTATGGGATCTAGCCAATAACAGACATACATTTTTAGCATGGCAGTATATTACTGGTCTGAAGTACCTCAGCAGTTCAACTCAGCACCATACAAAGTTTGTACCTGGTTGCAGTGACAGCACCATATCACATGCTGCAACTCTACATGTGCGGTATATGGTGAAGGGTAAAAGGCCCAATATAATTCCTATGTGAATTTAAATGTCAGCAATGAACCAACATTTTAACTAAAAATGTAATCAACTTACCAAACAGCTGGATCAGGTTTAGTGGTGTCTTCAAGAGAACAAATGAGGTCAAGACATATTGATATATCAGTGTAGATGTTAGACTGCCAGGGAGAGAGGTGTAAAGCCCTTTGGTATGACGTCTTTGCACTATATGCTGCTGTAACACAAGCATTTCTCCATTTGAGTACTGAATTTCTAACTTCCTCCTCGTTTATTTCTTCTACAATATGCTCTTCATCCCATGGTAAGCATTTTGCATAGGCAAACTGAAATAGGCAATAATAAAAACAAAAGAAAATTAAAAGGGGAAAAACACTCTTTCATTGTTTCATTGCTTCCTTAAACTTTAATTGCATGGTTAAGGTATCTCAAGGCAAAATCAGATTCATATCAATCAAGGATTAGTTGCGAACTAGAAGGTTTACATGAGGCATAAGCAGGATTAACTTTTTCTTAGCTGCAAAATGTACAAGCTTAGTACCTCATTGTTCCATGTCCCCGTGCTAGTAAGCACTAGCAAAAAGTACAGTTACATACTGATATAGCAATTGATGCATGATCCTGTCCAGAAGTGTATACGAGCTATAAAAAAAAGGCAAAAGTATCCACAAACGACCACCAGTGCATGATTTTACCTTTAAGACACAATATGAACTCAATATAACAGCAGCAGCAAGATATTCTGAGCAGCTTCAAGATAGTTACCTGGATATCCCCATGCAACTTCCAAGTAGAATAAAGATTTCCAGCTAAACAGGTGCAACTTTTTGCTACTTCTGATGCTTCCTACAATTCCAAACTTCAAATAAGATAAAATAAAAGTAATTAGTCTCTTTTCAGGACTTATAATCCAAGTACTAACCTCCAATAGAGTAGCTGCCCATTTAAAGGCACCTGAATGGGTACACTCCCTTGCCAAACCAAGAAGACCAGAAGCCAACCCAAATTTAGCAGATAAATCTTCAGGCACTAATTGTAAAGCAAGTCGAAACTGGTCAACACCCTACACCAATTTCAGATAAGGTTATAGTTGCTGACTTTCATAAGTCAAAAAGGGAAGAAGAAAATAAAACTCACATCACCAAGAATTAGCTTTAAAGTAGTTATTATAACCAACTACATTAAGTATTTTAGAGGGATACTTTTCTAAAAGAGCCAAGCAATAGATGGACAGTCCCACTCCCGATGAAAGCAAAGATCCTCAATCCATCCAGCTCAATGGCCCGCCCATAAGACTGTTAATATAAGATGGCCAAAGCATTAGCATTTAACAAACCTTAATGAATGAAATCGATCATGTTATTGTGAGATGTGTACTACAAATACCTACAGGTCTATTTTCTGATAACAGTTGCTAGATTTTAGTCATTCACATACTGTTTGGACTGTAAAATTGCATATGGTCTAACAACAGCTGCATCTTTCTCAAAACTTCATATTTCTTTGAGTCCTAAAATTTGTTGTCTTATGTCTGTCTTCAAAAATTATTACTTTATTAGTCCTTCGACAAATGCCACCTTCAAGTATTTTGATACAAAGGGCCTAAACCCACAAAATATATATACCTTTACAGATGCAGTAAACATGCCCAACTGCTGGTAAGCAAGACCCAGTGCCTGAAATGGAAAATGTAGTAACAAAAAGCAGCATTACACAGTTTCATTCATAAGACAAGAAAAGAAATAGAATAAAACAATATGTGCTGATAAATGGAAGAGAGGAACGCACCTCCCACAAATCAGCACATGATGGGTAACCACGGATTGCATGTTGAAGGCTTGGTACAGCCTCTGACCACTTCCTTTGATGCACCTAAAATCAGAATGCTGAAGCAATTGGTTCTTCATTGCTAAGAGTCAAGTACTTACTACATTTGTCATATAAAAGGGCTTAATTTAATTATTGCAACATTTCTTTGCGATTTACAAGATGGCAAATAACTTGTTTGTTCTGCTGATGAAGCTAATAGTCATCAGACATGTCCGAGTTCATCGTGCTTAATTCTTATCTAACAACATTATTTCTTTCATTTTTATTGTTTTTCTACAAATGATATCTTTTGTTAATAACATTTGGCATATTTGAGTTAAATCAATTAATTACTTCATCAGCTTGTTCCCACATTTTTGTTAAGATAGTAGTAAATACACGTCAACTGCAACAATAGTAGCACCTGTAAGAAGCCTAATCTTCTAAAGGCCCAAAAAGCCCTAGGGGACTTCTCAGAAGCCTCTTTGCACGAAGATATCTCTAAGCTCTCCTTTCCATCTTTATCCAACAAATCACACAGTCCCTCCTACAACCAGTAAAAGTAGAAATTCCAACAGCAAAAGTTAAGAAATTGATAATTCAAAGTTTCTATCTAACTAAACCAACTAAAAGAAGGCAAGAAGGTAACACTGTGTTTCCACCAAGTCAAATCAAGCAACTGGTATGTTACAGGTCTACAGGTCAGAACAGAAACATCCGGATTTTGGCATCAATTTGACACAATTCAGTTACTTAGGCTAGGTCAAGTATGTTACCTACACAATAACAAGTAGATCACAATGGAAGAATTTAACAACTGAAGACTTACTCCAGCTTCGGCATCATCAGGATTGAGTGTAACAGCTCTCTGAAAACACTTTGCGGCCCTCTGTCTGTCACCTGCCACCTGTTCGTAGAAATGCCCCAGAGAACGAAATGCATCTGCATAATTGGGGTTAAGCTTGGCCGATGCCAAGAAACTCTCAGCTGCTTTCTCCTTAAGCCGCTTCGCCTCATCCCCTTCTGACTCCTCTCCCCTCTTCCATAGAAACTTTCCCTGCAAAGGAGACTCGGTTAGTGAGATGAGAAGGTGATGAGAGGCGGTTTGAGAAGGTAGAGGTGAGGAGGTACTAACGAGGTTGTAGTGACTGGAAGGGTTGGTTGGATCAGCGTCAAGGGTTTGCTGTAGCTGTTGGAGCGAACTGTGTTCATCTTCATCTACCTGCGAATGAGAGACATGGAGTGAGGAAGGAAGACGAAATCAAGGGAAATGAAAGAGATAGCGCGAGAGCGGAGAGAGAAGGAGACCGATCCAGGCATGGCGCCAGCGTCGGCGATGGCGACAGAGAGGAGAGGAAAAGTGGAGGGAAGACGATGCGGATGTCTTTCCCTTTTCAGAGGTTTTACTTTTCAGTTTCAGACTATCAGTGGCCACACCAATTCGTGTCCGCTTTAATATTCGTGCGGAAACAGATCGAACGGTCCAGATTCAAACATAAAACTTGAGGTACCTTAGGTGATATGAATTCGACTCTAGGGCTACGGATATCAGATTAAGGATTATGGATTAAGAACAAAAGTAAAATTTTGTTTTTTTGCGCTCGAAAAAGACTGAATTATTTATATTTAAAGAGTGAATTTTACATAAATTTTAAAAAGAAAGTAATAATTCAAACATAAGATTCTGAAATAATTAGTATTCTTCTTAAGATGTATCGAATTCTACCTTCATACAAAAGAAGTCCATTCAACCTGTACGTACGTGGATTCTGAAGGTAATATCTAAAATATAACTCAAATTTATCACGTAAATAAAAAGGGCCGAGTAATATTTTTTTATCCATATATACACACACTAGGTTTGCAATATATGTCTGCACATGCACTTGAGAGTAGGTCCGATGGGCATCGGACTTACTTTGGTTCGATGGGTTTAATCACCGTCGATTTGCTTTAAGATTCGTGCAGAACGCTTTAAACTTCGTGTGCTCATGTTTCAATTTTCGTGCGCACAAAATCTTAAATTAGATCGGACGATCATCATGCTCGTTGAACCTAAAAGTAGATCCGATGGGCATCGGACCTACTCGGTTCTCCTGCACATGACATAGATTTCTAATTTTACGTAACAATTTCTATTTCAATTTCAGAGAGATATATGTCAGTTTTTTATTTAAAAATTATTCAACAAAATTTCATATTAAGAAACTGTTTCTAATCGTTACTGGTGAAATGATTCACTCAAATGAACTCATTTTTAATTTATCGCTCACGTGGTCTATTTATAAACTCTAAAATAAATTTCAGGAATGTGAAAGTTAGAAATTAAGAAAAACTTTAATTTCTAAACCGTGGTCGACAATTATTTGGAATGGAAATGCTCTATAATTTTATAATCAGGAATTGCTAAAATTAACTGTGTGGATAGCGACATAATTTCTTAAAGTATATTCAATGGAATTTTAAACTTGAGAGGTATAATTATTTTTATATATAAGAAAAAAGTTATTGAGTCAGTTTACTTATTAGGAGATTGAAATAAACTATCTGCATTGATTATACAAATTAATGGAAGATCAAATTATAAGGATCAAAGTTCATGAACTAATTAAAGATTGCAATAAATTTTTTTTAAATAAAATATACTTAATTTGATATTATTATTGAAAATAAATTTTCTACTTTTTTAAGAATTAATGATTACTATTGAGGGCTGCAAATGAATCAAACCAAATCGAGCTTAACCCAGTGCGAGTTCGAGTTCGAACCAAACTAGTTCGAAATTGAAGTAGGGTTTCGAACTGAAAACAAGAGTTCGAGTTTGATTCGGTGCGATTCGAATCAGTTTCAAGCCGAACTGGTTCGAAATTGAAGTAGAGTTTAGAACTAAAAAGAAGATTTTTGAACCGAGTCAGATTCAGTTCGAGTTTGATTCAAATCAATTTCGAACTGAATTGGATTTAATTCATTTCAGAACCGAGCTGGTTTGATTTGTTTTGAACTGAATTTTTTTTCGAATCGAACTCAATCGAATCACGAGCTACGAGCTTTTTGTGCACCCCTAATTGACAGTGTACGCTGAAACGAGATATACCTTTTATTAACTTATGATATACATTAAAATTATTACTTTATTTGCACACTTTGAAAATTGATTAATTTTATATTTCTAGATACAAGATATTGTGTTTGACGCATTTCAAATAGATTTCAAGAATGTTAGAATATATGTGTTAGATTTTAGAATTATTAGACAATATTAAAGTTTAAAAAAAATATCTATTTGATGTATTATTTTACTTAGCAGAAATATGCCAATTAGTTTATTGGATAACACATACAACTCATGAGATTTACATGTAAAAAACATATAAAAAAAAGAGTGAGCCTATGGTGCTATGCATAGCACGGATGGGGTCCGTGCTACGGCTCAAAATTTGACTTTTCAAAATTCTAACGGTCGATCCAACCGTTCAATGTGATAACCATATGAATATGTACTTGCAAACTAAATTTTATATTTTTTCGAATTTTTTTACTATTTTTTTAGATAGGTAGAATTTTGATGGTCCAGAATTTTCAGAAAACACTGATTTTTCTACCTATCTAAAAAAATAGTAAAAAAATTCGAAAAAATATAAAATTTAGTTTGCAAGTACATATTCATATGGTTATCACATTGAACGGTTGGATCGACCGTTAGGATTTTAAAAAGTCAAATTTTGAGCCGTAGCACGGACCCCATCCGTGCTATGCATAGCACCATAGCCTCACTCATAAAAAAAATGTTATCTGACTTGTAACATTTATTAACCAATTAATCCTCACCTGAAAATTAAGCTCATTTTGTTTGGAGAGTTGTGCAATATAGATTTTCTGTTCTCTTATGCAATGTGTCATTTCAATATCTATTTAGGTTTTTCTATATACAATTAAGATATTAGAGCCAACCATATTTAATATACAAACATGGATTTTCCCATTATCTTGGGGTGAACAAAAATGTGATTTTTTATGTTCACAAGTAAATCAAGAATGTTTAATTTTTATTTTTATAAAAAAATATTTGTTTTGTAATCCATGTTTGAATTTGATATTTATAAATTAAAATTAAATTAAAACCAATTCTATTTTATTAAAGAAAAACCACAATTAAGAACAAAGTATCAAATAAAGTTATCAAATTATCATTGTAATTGTAATTTAAACAATTATAATTTAAGTTTAAAATATATATTTGTTTCTATGAATTCTTCTGGACGTTTCAATTATAATATATTTAAAATATTTTTCTAGACCTAAAAATAATTGCTGAAAATATGCTCAATGGAGTACAAAATATTTTTCATCCTACTTAAGCGACATATTAAATACATGTCATCAACATAAATTTTCTTGTTAGAGATAAAAAATTAAATAACATAAAAAATTATTACTACTACACATTTATAAAATTATTTAAATTACATGGTCTTAGGCATTCGACAGATTATATGCTAATTACATTAGAAGAAAAAAAAAAAAGCATATTTCATAGAAGGATTTTATCTATTTTTATTTTCTCAACAACAAGATAATTAATTTCCTTATTAGATCAGTCATGTATACTCGAGACTTTGCTTCGATGGCACCAGATCAAACGACTGTATCGTTTGATCTGTGTTAAAATTTGTGTGAAAAAATAAAATTATAAACTGCCTCGTAAATCTGAATGAACTTATGAATCTCGATATAGATCGAACGGCTCAAGACGGTCATTGATCCGATGCCCATTGGACCTCTATGATAATGAAAATTCGGTCTGATACCATCGGACCTCTCTCGCTCTCCCTATGGGTATCATCACATGTCACATGTTAACAAGGGCGGAGGCAGAGTTTAACTGAAGAGGAGGGTTCCAATGCCTCATATTTTTCATACCTCATCTACCTCATACGTTATATCTTTGTTTTTAAGTTCAAATTGTCGATCCGAACCGCTCAACATGATACCCATACTAAAATATGCTTGGGGATGCAATTTTATATTTTTTGGAAATTTTTTACTATTTTTTAAGATGGGTACAAAATCACTGTTTTTGGACCGTTTAAAAAACAGTGATTTTCTACCCATCTTAAAAAATAGCAAAAAATTTCCAAAAATTATAAAATTTCATCCCCAACCATATTTTAGTATGGATATCATGGTGAACGGTTCGGATCGACAATTTAGACTATGAAAATGAAGATATAGAACATGAGGTATGATGAGGTATGAAAGGCATGAGGCATTGGAACCCTCCTCTTAACTGAATGGGGGTCAAAAAAAAAAATTTCAGTAATTGATGAGTCAGAAAGAGAGAGTCAGAGAGAGAATATGAGTAAGATAACATAAAATAAGAATTGTCTCGTAAGTCTCTATATGAGTTTTTTTATTTTTTGATTAAAAAATGTTTAAAATACTAGAAGTCTCTTAAATTGTACACAAGTAATTTTTTTTTAAATAATGGGGTCAATAGTATAAAATTTACAAAAAATATGAGGGTCATTTTCTTGTACATATAGCATTTTACTATAAAGTATAGAACAAAAGCATAATTCAGTACTGATTTTTAAAAAAAAATGAGAGTCAATTGACCCCATTCCATTAAGCTATCTCCGTCTCTGCATGTTAATTATAATTTAATTTGTTTGGTTACAAAATTAGAAAATGAAGGATTTTGTTGCAGCCAACTTTGTGTTTATGTTATTCATCTTTTATCTTGTACAGAAAGAAAACTTTACAATTGTTAATATATGGATGCCATATTTGTTTTTAAACAAGATCTGTATTTTATATTTAAAATCAAAATTAGGGTCACTCACACGAAAGCAAAAGATTCATGTTAAAATATGCTTAGGGTATGTTTGGTTGCAATTTTAGAATAGCTAGAATATTAAAATTGGTGTTTGTCTTATTAGAATAACTTGTTCCAACTTTTTATGAGAATAGTTTGTTCTAATAAGACAAACAAGTTTGATTTTTTATTCTAACTATTCTAATCCAACCAAATACTGAATAGCTTGTTCTCAAGAATAACATATTTTCAATCTAACCAAACATACCCTTAAAGATCAAATTTTATTTTTTTTATTAGTTTAAATTGTATCTCTTTTAGTATTTAAAAAATTTATGCATTCAAAATAGAATTTATAGAATTAATTATTTCTATAAAATGAGAAAAGCACAAGAGCACAAAAATGATGTGCACCGACAACTTATCTTCAAGGCAGGGAGAGATTGCAGAGGTAGGTAATGAAATAGCGACTAATTATATAGAATAAAAGAATAATACATATAACTGGAGAGGAATTTATATCACCCAGTAACAGAATATTATGTTTAGATTCGGACCGTTCGAACAAAATCAGTACGAATATTAAAAGAATTTTGTGTATTCCACTCAAGCTGAATTGGTCTGAATTCTGATCGAACAACCTGAATTGGTCTGAATTCTGATCGAACTACCTAAATCTAAACAGAAATATTTTGTGACGTTTATTAATAACTTTCTTTCTTGCGATTTCCTTTCCGGGTTGGTGCTGGAGCTGACGTGCCGGCTCTCGTTTAAGACGTGCTTTTCTCAACTTTCTTTCTTGAAAAAATCATTTTGTTTGGAGAAAGTAACGCAATATTAATTTTATGTTCTCTTATGCAGGTGTGGTCTTTTAGATTCTGCTTATTAAATCCTCTTTTAGTAATTTGACCATAATCAAAATATTGGAGCCAATCAAATTTAATGCATTAAGACTCAATGAAAATTTAAAACTTATTTTTGTATATATAAATGTTTTAATAACGATGGAGGACAATTAATCTTTTATATACATGATAATCACAAAAATCATTGGTATCATAAAATCAATAATATTTTGTATCTAGATATTTTCTATTTACTCTTAACAATTTTTTTTATTTTGTAACATTTTATTTTATTTAGTAATCCATTATTTTATACTTGATATTAGTAATTTGATATTAGCTTAAAATTGACTATATTTCATTCAAGAAAACTACAATGGGAAGCAAAATTATCAATTAAAAGTTTAAAACAATATCACATCTTAAATTCTCATACCGTTATTTGTCTATTTTAGACAATTATATATAATTTTAGTTTCAAGTACATTTGTTTATATGTATTCTTTTTTACATTCCAATTATAATATCTCAAATATTTACTTTCAAACTTAAAAATAATCACCGAAAATATCATTGCTCAATGAAATACGAAGAAGTTTTTCATCAAAACACTATCTATATACATGTCATCATCATAAATTTTCTTGTTAGAGCTGAACAATTCAATAACATAAAAATATTCTACAACACATTCATAAAATTATTAAAATTACACAGTTCATACATGTATATTTCTATAACCCTTTAGAAACTTGATCACTTATTTTTATTTACTGTTAGGAAAAGAAAAAAAAATTGTTATTTCCACTTCTACTTTAGAATTATTACACAATTTAAATATTTAAGAAAATATTAATGTTATCCAATTACATAAAACTATTTAATTGTGAGATTCAAAACTATATCCAAACTAACGACGGTTATTAATTGATTATGAATGTTACGATAAATGGCAATGTTATAATGAAAAAGAAATAACGGATAATGGATCCAATTCATGCGAAATGAATCACTAAATTGATTTTACATCATCTAACTTTTTGTGAATCACTAAATGCATGGATGTGATTCGCCAAGTTAACTTGAATCAACCAACATCAGCTCTACCTCTACCACTTCCAAATTTGCAAATGATAAAAGGATTAAGAAAGAAGGAAAAAAGAAACAATCCATATGACCGTACCAACATGAAGTAAGAAAAACCAAGTATTGCATAGTTAAAAATCCATTATATTATGTCCAAGATATAGTTGCAAAACTATGAACTAGATGCAACAAGAAGCACAGCAGCATCTGTTTGCAAGGTCAGTTTGATAAAACAATATTGTAATCCAAAACCACAGAATGACAGAAGGGTAAGATAAGAAGAACCTGAAACCTTTTCTTGTCAAAGGAATACACAAGTCTATGTCTGCGAATCAGCACCACAGTTTGGTATAAAGATGATTTAATTTGGCTGGTATATTGTAGATTTGTATGGGTATTTTTGTTTTTCATATAGGAGTCTTTGTTATTTGGATGTATCTCATCAATGGAAACTGGCATTTTATTGCTATTTTCTTTTCTTTTTTAAATGCTTATTCTCAATAAAAAAATTTGGCCACTAGTTATTATGAGAAATTTCTCCATATATATCATCATTGGTCGAGTAACAAAGGAGATTCTCTGCAAGGCTTTCTCAAAAGTTATCATGAGAAATTATTTATACCACCAAACAAAATTTGAAAAGATTGTTTGCAACTACAACTACAAGCCATCCAATACACAAGCAAAAGCAAACAAAAGGAGAAAATCTCATAAGAGTATGAGGCTTTCTTCCCATTTAAATGCTATAAAGAGAACTTTTATGACCAAATGACAAAAGAAAAACAAAAAAACTTTACCAAACAGAGAGATCTAAAAATGCCTCCGCCCTTTACCAAAAATGGCCTCCCAAACAGGTCCCTCAAACGGCCCCTTCTTATCCAAGTGCTCTCTAATCGACTTCTCATCAATCGTGAAATTTCTCTCCTGAAACTTCTTCACAATCCTCTTTCCTTCCTCCACCCCCTTCGCCTTGCAAAACGCATCCACTAACCCGACAAAGGTGGGCGGGTTTGGCGAATGATTCGCCTCAAACATCTCCACACAGAACTCTTCACATTCGGATAACCTCCCCCCTTTGCTCAGCCCGTTCACAATTACCCCGTAACTATATGCATTTGGCACGATCCCATTCTTTTGCATCTTGCGAAAAACCTTGATCGCATCGTTGAATCTCGAGACTTTACAAAATGCCTCAACCACTGCAGTGTAGATCACCACCTCAGGGATTATGCCCTTTTCACGTATCACACTGAAAAGCAACATTGCCTCCTTTACCAGCCCGTCTTTGCACAGGCCGTCAAGCATGGAGACTGCGTTTGGTATGAGTCCCGTCTCCTTCATCTTTCGGAAGATCTCATCAGCATCCTGAGGTGGTGGTGGGGAGGATTCCGGCTCGGCGGGACCCGTCTCGTCAGATGCTGGAGGGGTTTGTGGAACCTCTGGTGTTTGTTGGGGATCTGGTTTTTTATTGCCGAGTTTTAGTTTATCGAATAATGTCTCTCCAGTCTCGCCCAGAGCTTTTGCTCTCCAGTTCTGTATGTCTTTCTCTTTGTCTATAGGAGGATTAGATTTTTCAACTGGGGATGGAAGTGGAATCGCCTCATCAGATTCAGTGTCACTGAGGTCCCTGGATTGGTCATTGATTGGTGGGTTTCTACTCTGAAATTTGGAGTCTTTCTTTGAATCAGGGAAGAAATCGTCAGGATTGACGCCTCGAGACCTCGTTTCTCTCCCAAATTGGCGATTTGAATTCTCAAAAGGAGGAGGAAATTCATTGCTTGAAGGACCTGATCTATCTCCCCTCCACTGTCGATTTGGGGGTCGAAATGGAGGAGGAGGAGGCTGGTTCCGGTCTGAAGGATTTGATCTTTCTCCATTGGCGCCATCCCCAAAATCGACGCTCTGTAGAAACTCCGCCTCATCTTCCCCACTTCTCCCTCTCCGATCGCCTCTGAAGGTTCTGTTGCTCTGGCGATTAGTGCTGAGGTGAGCTATGAATGCCGGGTAGGGGCGAATTGAACTATCGGTTTTCTCCATGATTGAGCGCTTTGAGCATCGCGAGAGATGTGAAAGGAGCTTGGCCATGGAGCTTTTTCCACTCTTCTCTATCTGGGCTTCGCTTTTACCAGAGAAACAGCGTCGTTCAGGCTCAGCTAGGGTTTAGGGAGGGGATAGACTTTAACAGGGCAGTTTTGGCTTTATGTAGCGCTCTTTTGATTCTATAGTCCGTGCGCTGCATGAAGTAAAAAATGCTCTGTTAATATTTTTGTTAACATTTTTAACCAAAATTAATAAATTAACTTTATAGCAGGCCCATTATTGTTAACATTTTTTTATATAGTGTGTTGTAACTTTTTTTTTTTTTTTTAGGAATAGTGTGTTGTAACTTGTAAATGCGCAACAAGGTTTGTACGAATCATTTTGCAGCAGTGTAGAGACGATTTTTTTTTTTTAATGAAGGTCACAAAACATATTTTGTAGATTGTCACAATTCTAATTTAATTTATTAATATTTAATATATGAGAGTCATAATAAGTATTTCTTTTTATTAAACAATTATGGAGGTTAACTTTGAATCATATACATATTTTACAGAAAAAAGAAAGAAAAATACAATACAAATTAGTCAAATTTTGAAAAAAAAAAATAATGCAAGTTAATTAAAATCGTTGCAAGATGGTAAATCAGTCCATATTTTGCAACATATCCATATAACTAAATTTTTAATATAGAACAACAAATATTTTAGCGAGGGGTTTATATTTAATAAAATATTAAAAATGAGATATATGAAACTTAATATTTGCTGATAGAGTTTCCAAAAAGTGTAATATAAATATTAAGGTAAATATTTGTTTTATAAAAATTTATTCTCGAGATAACTTTTTAATAATGAAATTGCTAATATCATTTCTTCTCTCAAATATGTCTTCAGAATTTTTTACTGCAATAGGCAGGAGTTGTCTTTACAATAAATAAATAATTTTGTCATTTGACTAATTTTCTATAACTTAATAAATATTTGTCATTTGATTAATATCTTTGAAAATTTGAGAATCAAAACGAGAAACTGATGATTCTTTAATGAACCATTCGTATAAAAATACAAGACAAATGCTGCCAATAAAAGTAATTCCTCAAAAAATAGGGGGCATATCTGTAAATTTGTTGAGATGGGTTTAACTTTAATCTCCTACGAATTGTAATTAGTAAAAGAAAAACAAAATTGAGAGAGAGGTTTAACCACAAAAGGACAGATTATACTTGTCCTGTTCTCCTCTGAGAAGATAAGGCGCTTCGATTTCTTATCTTTAAACGGTCTCAAGCGAGCGAAGGAGAAAGAGAAAACAGATTTCAACCATTGGATAGGAGAGCTTCTAGCTTCAAGCTTCAAGCTTCAGTGAAAGGTAAGCTTATTTTGCTCTCAATTTTCTCAATTCAACCTTCATATTCTCTGAAATTCAATTCTGAACTAACTCTCCTTTTTGGGTTGCATGATTTGAAGGCTCCATGGCAACCGATGGAGACAAACCCAACAATGAGATAACCCCATTTCTCAAATCCAAAGGCTATGATGAGAAGGCCATTCAAGAGTTATTCAAGAAATGCAAGGCATTACATCATGCTGATTCGAAAAATGCCGAGGCGAATTGGGATTATCTTACAACTATTGGAATCCAAGAAAGGAAATTGCCTCATGTCATTTCCAAATGTCCCAAAATCCTCACTTTAGACCATGAAGAGAGGCTGGTGCCAACTGTGCAGTGCCTCTTGACACTGGGCTCGAAGCCGGGTGATGTCGGGGCGGCAGTTGTGAAATTCCCTAACATACTATGTCATAGTGTGGATGAAAAATTGTGCCCCCTTTTGGCATTTTTTCAATCCTTGGGTGTTTCTGACAAGCAAATCGGGAAATTGTTGCTGTTTAACCCTCGTCTTGTCAGCTATAGCATTGAGACTAAATTCTCCAAGGTTGTTGAGTTTTTGGCGAGCCTCGGATTTGACAAAGGAGAGCACATTGGTATTTTGCTTTTAAAAAGTTTTACGTTTAGTTTGTTTGGGCTTTCTAGAATGTTACTGAGTAGTAACTGGTATGGTTTTCGGCTTTCTGTGATTGATCTAACAAAACCAGGTTGTTGAATCAACCCAAAATTGAAATTTATGTACACATGCCAAAAAGAAAAGCCTTTGAGATGATTGAAAGGTTGATTATTATTTGCATTTTGATTGAAATTCAATGTACTTGTATTGAATTTTGAAGTCACGGCCTCATGTTCCCGTGTTAACCTACAAGTCATTTTATGAAATTCTTAGCTAATATAGGCTGTCCTCTAATTATATATTCCTGACAGGTAAAATTCTTAACAAAGATCCCTTCATTGTCGGGTACAATGTTGAAAAACGGCTGAGGCCAACTACTGAATTTCTCAAATCAATCGGGCTTGGTGAGCAGGAAATCAGGAGGGTAGTTCTCAATTTTCCTGAGGTGTTGAGTCGGGACGTCGACAAAATCCTCCGACCAAACCTAGCATTTCTCAAGAGACGCGGTTTTAGCAATGGAGAAATTACCTTGCTGGTTTCTGGGTACCCACCGATCTTAATCAAGAGCGTGAAAAATTCACTCGAGCCGAAAATCAAGTTCTTGGTGGAAGAGATGGGGAGGCAGGTGGCAGAGGCAGCAGAGTATCCCCAGTTTTTCGGGCATGGATTGAAGAAGAGTTTGGAGTTTCGGCACAAGGTGTTGAAGGAAAGGAATATGAGTTGTAGCCTTAGTGAAATGCTGGGGTTAAATCAGAAGAAATTTGCTGCCAAGTATGGTTTGGTAGCAGGGATATGTTGATCTACTTTTTACATTTTCTATTGTGTTTTCTTTAGCTTTGTCATTTGTCAGAATTCTAATTCGGTTGCTAAGTTGAATTTTTGAAGAGGTGATTTTCAGATGCAAGGCTGCTTAAATTAATGTACTCATGTCCTAATTAATGTAGAGAATGAAGAATTGTTTTGCTGAATCTTTTGTTAATTTTAGTTTGTTTCCATTTACATAATTCTTCAAGTTTTAACCTTATTATATGTCCTTTCTGAGAAGACAACTTGGATTTATTATCATATGAACCTTCTGCTCTTAAATTATGGTGCGAACTGTAAAACATATTCCATGCAAGGCATATCTGCTCTCACCTGATTCTCCAATCTACAATAAAAAACATGGAGACATTTGCACCAACCTAGCCAATTTTAAGTTTCAACTCCAAGGTTTGCAGAAATCAAACTATAAAAGCAAAACCTTGCGTGTGTAGAGTGGCAAATTTGGGAAAGAACTAGTAAGAAAACACGTACAACTCATCTGGATAACATTCTATTCAAATCTAATAGACCAATTAAAATTAGAATAACATGAGAACAGCCTCCTATATTCCTTTTCCTGAATTGAATAAATGTCTGTTTACCAAACAAAAAGCAGACCAGAAAAAAAAGTTACAGCCTTAGTCTATTGTACATGACTGGATGCAAAATGAATTGCACAAGTTACACGCTACTCTGGTGATCCCTCATCTGCATCATCAATGTTATCTGGTGCCGAGTTTTGGGGTATAAACTCTTCACCTGGGTACATGTTCTCAAATAACTGCACAAAAAAAAAAAATCAAATTGAAGTATTGAACTACACTTACCAGTTTAACTCTATTTATTTATTCTTTCTTTTGTTTAGAGCAGGGAGGAGGGGAGAGCAAGCTAGAGATTCATGATAGTCCTAACTGAATTTAAAAATCTGTTAGGAAAGAATATTGAGTTCTCTGCTATAAAATACTTCACAACTTGTAAGAATTATCTTACACAACAGCAAGCACTTGAAACATGCATATGATGTTTAGTTAAGCAATGGCAGTAGTTTTTGGAGTACCTGTTGAGTAGTACTCAATATATTTCGGTAGTCAAGGTTTGCATCAGGCATAGGGCAAATTGACATGGCAGCATCATACGAAGCCTGAGATAAATATACTTTTCATTAGCAAACTAGACAGACATATCTATCTAAACCAATGTTACCATAATACCCTCATACAGTACCGGTCGTAGCTGGTAACAGCACACTAAAATTGGTCTGTACTGACCTAGTACAAAATCCATTTATTAAATAGCATTCAAACTTGTAATTGTTTTTTCTTTACATGTTTTTAGTTCTTTGTCAGTCAATTAACTGTGAGCTGTAATAGAATTTATCTGATTTAGTGAACTCAGGTGCCTGCAAGTACTTCTACAGATGAACATATCAATGCTTAGATCCAAGAAGGAGCTATTTGAAAGTTGTGAAAAGTTCTCACATGAGCATTTCTCAATTTCACAAATTACACCCAGCCTTATTTATGTCATTGCAAAAGAAAACAGTCATATCAATGTTATATCAAGCAAACAAAATACTTCCTCACTTATTTATGCAAAGTTTCAAATCAATATAACACCTGGCTGCTTTTTCTTTCCAATTTGGCTTAGAAAAAAGTGAAGCAAAATAGCAGCAGGAGATCTCATCAAACTTTGACATAACATACCAATTTGCAAATAAACAGAAAGGTATTTCGATCTGAGAAATGTTGGATGGTCTTTGCAAATATGAAAAAAATATGTAATTTGGAAAGAAACCCATAAAGGACACCATAGTACCTCTCTAAGCTCCTGAACAAATGTACAGCTCCATAAAAGAGTCGGTTTTGTCTCTACTTCCTCCTTTATCTGTGCTGCTACACTCTCTCCTTCCTCCTTTAGCTGTGCTTCAACACTTTCAGTTGATAACTCCATGCTATTAAAAAGTGCTTTGATGGCTGAATTTATGTATACTTTTCCCAAAACAGCATCTTCACACAGTGTGGAGAAATAAACTATAAAGCTGAACAGATCAAAAGTAGTAAAAACGGTCAGGTTCAGTACTGAGTAAAAACATCAGTGCTCTCACCCGATTCTTCTTTACATGGATGGGAGAGAATGGAAAGGAGATTATGGAAACAAATGATGCAAATATACTGCAAATATGTTTTCCCTTATATTTCCCATTGGCTTTTCAGAGAGAGAAATCAAATAATTCAACACATCATACTCACAATCCAGGGGGACAAACAGCGACATTTCCACTAAGTTGTAGAGCCCGAACTGCTGTCAACTGCTCCTGGTGTAGAGCTGTATTGAAATGAGCACAAACTATATTTTAAACTAGTCAACTAGGCAGCACTCAGTAAAAAAAGTATTGTAGAGTAACCAACAAACAACTGATATACAATATTTACATTATAAAGGAAATCTGGTTTTAGCCGGTCTGTAATCTTGTTTGAATTCAATTGACCCTTCTTTTTCTTGGCTTTTAGCCTTGATTCAATCAAACTTTTCTTCAATCACCTAACTAAAAAGGTTGAGATAGCAGTATTCTAAATATGAGTACAGTGTTGGCTTCACAACAGTCAATGAAACAGATTATATAGTATGTGGGACCCCAGCTTCCGTAATTATGGAATATATTTTTTTTTCTGAAAGGATATTCCAATAACATGAATTGCATGGATATCAGAATTTAATTGATTTAGAGAATATATAACTCCGAATATAGGTTCAAACTAAGCTGGTAGGTTCTGGAAGAAATTAGAGAAGATAATAGTGTAAAAATTTATACAGGCTGTCTGTGATGGGAGTTTGAGAGACTGGACATCAATGCTTACTGGGGAATTGGATGAAGGAATTCAGAGTACAAAACCAGACTATTACATATTTCATTGCACTAAGAGGAATTCATAAGGATTTTGGTCTAAAGAACTGAGACTTTAAAGACCAAATATGATTAAGCGAAGGAATTTGTCTTACATTTTGGGGGAAATACAAGCAAAATATTTGCTGAATTAGCCTCGATGGATCTGTCTATAATGCACACTCCTCTTGCAACCAGCCTTGATAATTTTGACGAAACCAAGTTTTCGCGAGGTATAATTGAAGCTGGAATTTGGTATGATGGGTCCAAAATCAGCTTAGAGCTGAATATTTCCTGCCCAGATTCCAACCTGACACCTATATACTTGGAGCTTTCCTGTGTGGTATATACAGAAATATTTGCAGTTGTCATGGATAAAGAAGGATAGTGATGCTATATTAATTAGGTCTGTAAAGATATGGCATGCGTATATACAGCTGTGCTTCTTTAATTTTCAGAAACCTTATCGAGGCTTAACCGCATATCGAGGGTCATACTATTTGAAGTCTCAAAAGTGAGATATTAGCATACCTTGTCAGTAAGGATGTCAACCACAGGCATGCGCAAGACCTAGAAAATGACACATGAGAACCATTAAAATAGAGAAAAGAAAACACAACCGGAACAGGCTATATTGCAAACTACTTTCAGGATTTCACCGTCTTGCAAAAGTATACCCAACACTTGTAATAATTGAGAATCAACGAAAACACCAAAAACTTTTTTAATGTTTTGCACATTGCATCCAAACACCACTAGTTGGGTCTTGTTCATGTGTCTCTTTTTTAATTATTAGTCCTTTCTACATCACCATGTACCGGCCTTTAGATTATCGCAGGTAGATACCTAATTTTCAGCAGAGAATCTTACATAGAGAGCACCTTTGACAGCAGCACAACGGCAGAAAGCTTGAGGCAACTCCCCATGGCCATACATAGGGTATATAAAAGCCCCTACTGCATTAGGAAACCTGAAATAGCAAAATAAACATTACTTCTGCATACCCCGTGAAAGAATAGGATACTACACATACCCTTTCAGAACATAACACGTATCTTGTTTACCTCTTTTTCAGGGTTTATCACTAAGCAAACAAGGAAGAAAGAGCAGGTTTGAGGCTTTTGAGAAAAATAAAGAAAATGAGTAATGTGGTGCTGTTCACAGTAAATGGCTCCAATAAATGAAGATTTTCGAGGGAATTTAATTATGCATGTCACAAATAGAAACTAACAGGAAGTCCAAATTTCATCCAACCTCCCAATGGAAGAGGAGTAGAGAGAAATTGTCTCAATCCCTTCTCGAGTTAATACAACCCTTTTGCAGGAATCAACATCGTCTTGCTCATAATCTGTCATAGCAATTGCATATAACACAAGCCTACATAAATTTTTGAAAAAGAAGTCACAAGCAATTAGCAAGTTGAGCAACTTCAAATGTGTTTTTTTTCCCTTATTTTCCTCATATAAGAATCAATATAGACTAGTCTGCAAACATCATCCAATCGTAAAGAGTATCCATGCATAAGGAATTATTCTATTTTAAGTGCACACAATGTTGCCCCTACATCATGAGTAATTTATTTCCCCCCGTTCCAATTAAACTAAAATAAAGTCAAGAAAACCAATTTGAAGCATGTATGCACAGGTAATAATGCCATTGGAGTGACTGCCATAAATGCCCAGAGCCAATAAAGCAATGTTTTGATTATACTGAGCCTGACTTAAACCCAAACACTGTTGGTCCTAATTTTGATATATCAGAAATATTGTGTGATATTCACAAATACCAAATTATTCTACAACTGTGCAAATTGCAATGAAAAAATTTCAGAATGTCAATTTAATTAATTTATAGAGAATGAAGTTCAGAAATAAGAAAGAAAAAAATACATACGCTCTAATCTTAGGTGGAAGCCGTTGCTTTTTGAGAAATTCAACAAATGGCATCTCTAAATCCTCCTCTGGTATCATGACACCTCCTTCCTCACTCGGCTCAGTAGTGGTACCAGAACGGGTCACTTTAATGTGGCTTTGTACCAGTTGAAAAAACTTCCAAATCTGCCTCCTCTCTGCATACCCTAGACTCTTATCTACAAAAATACCTTGCCTTGAATCAGGCACGGAGCACAACTTGCCATCCCTGTATACTAAGCTAGATTCTACACTCTTGAATTCTACATGGTGGTTTGCACCAGATCGACGTAGAAGATCTACTGTTTCCTCCGCACAGTAGAGAACTCTCGGGCCGACGAGGTCGACTAGGAAGCTTCTAGAAGGCTCTGGAAGGGGATGGGAAGAAGTCTCGACATGGGAATAGAGATTAGGAGTTAAGTAGAGGAGGAGATATAAGAGAGAAAAGAAGGGAGGGGAAGGGAAGAGAAGTGAGAGCCGTAGAAAGGGTTGGGGTCGACATGGAGGACGGACTTCCCGGCGATGGAGGCTGCGGCTGCGAGGAGGGAGGCGGAGAAACCGGTGCCTGAGACGATGAGGTCAAAAGAGGTGGGATCGATCGTGGGATAGTTGTCAGAGGCGGTTGTGGTGGCGAAGGTGGAGATCTCCGCCATGGCTGTGTGTACGGATGTGCCTTGATCCTGAAAAGAGAAGCATGTATCGCATCCGAATTAAGAAATTCAAATGTAACATATTAATTTGATCCCAGTCAATTTGGGAAGGATAAATATGACTAATAGTAACTCACGGCCTGACAATCAAGAGGCATAAACAATATTTCCTTATCGTTAATTACAACTTAGTATCACAACTGCCACAAACGAGTACTGAAGAAGAAGCACTGTGGAGGAGTGTCGTAAAAAATATCTCAATTAAGCAGCCGATTAGTCGTTAGCATTGACCAAACTGTCACAGATTTTTCTGACTAATCGGCCGATTATTTCAATTATGACCGATTATTTTCGATTATTTCTGATTAATCGCTTGGCGGTACTCTATCTATCCGACAACCTATACTGTTAATAACACGCTGTGAAGACGTTATTTGGGCTCATTATTAGTTATTATCCTAGTAAAGATTGATCCCATTAAAAGACAAATACAAAGAAAATAAATCTGCTGCAATCCCGAATCCAATTAATAGTACCATGAAATTCTTGTAATCTCGAATCTAGCCGTCGAAAAATTTTCAAGAACGTATTCAAAACAGCTCATTTTTCTGTGCACGTATCTCGAAACAGTTCGACATCTGAATTCAAATTACATGAATTTCAAAATCACTATTCACTAGTCTCGGATTAAAGCAGATTCGGACTCAAATACAAAAGCCAAGCAAATATTAGATTGGGGAAGAGGAGTCCCTTGGAAGTTGGGCCCCTTAGCAGTACTGAGACGTAAAAGAGAGGTCTCATTTGTCAATATTAAATGAGTGGAACTAAAGTATTCTTAAGCTCATCAAGTTTTTTTGTGAGATTAATTCAAAAATTTATCGAATTAATTTTAAACGACACATTCAAACCGTTGAAACCGTTATACTTCAGAGTGATACATTTACATGTCAAATTTATAATTTTTCTAACTAGTTTAGTATAAAGTCAAGCGGTCAAAAAATGTTGAAAAATGAACTCATTAAAATGAACTTATAAATCATCTTTTTTTGATCTCTTGACTTCATACTAAATTAGTTCCAAAATTTAAAATTTGACATGTAAACGCATCACTCATGATCGGTTTCAACGGTTTGGATGCGTCATTTGAAGTCAATCTGATAGGTTTTTGAGTTAAGCTCACAAAAAGGCTTGGTGAGCTTAAGAACACCTTAGTTCTGGTCAATCTGGGATGAGGGGGGGGGGAGCGACTACTGGACGGTTGGTCCCTCTGAACTGGGGCCCGACTACTAGACACAGTTGGTCAATTTGGAGAGGGGTTGGACTTGAGCCAGATGAGTTAACCCGACTACGGCTCTGGATTAACCTCACAAGTGGTTTGGTATACTGGACTCAGGTAACCTCCACGTATAGGTCAATTACCTTATACTCACCCCCAGGAAAACTCTGAACTGGAAAGAGTTAGAACTAGATTGTGCTGAACTAGTGGGCACACTAATTTTGTCCTGAATATTAAGGTCATATTGACCCTGATCCAATCCCAAACTCTGACAAATAACTAATTTAATCCCCACATAATCAGTATCCGGCATTACCGGAATCACAATAACATGCCCGATACTATAATAAATCCCATTAGGGCATGTTAAAACATCACCACTAGTGTAAATTGATACCATAAAACTCATTTTGAATCCAATACACACAAAATATAAAATTAAAAATTAACTAAATAAATTATTAACTACTCAAAAATAAGAAAAAAATTGAAAATGAAAGAAAAAAACTTACAGATCGGAAACTCTTGTCCAGGAGAGAGAATGAGTGAATGTGAGAAATAAAATTATGCCTATGAATGAGTATATACAAAGAAATAGGGGCCTCTAAACCATTTAGCGGACCCAGATTGGGGTTGCTGGGTCATTTGGCGGTCCCCAGTCTAGGGCCGCAGGGGCATATGGCAGCTCCTAGTCTTTAGAGCTGCAGCTGCATTGAGCGGCCTGGGTATTTCTAGAATTTCCGATGAAACAAAAGTGTTTTGGTTTAATTTTTTTTGTGAATACGGTAGAAATAAAAATTTCGGTGAAGGATGTGTCTTCTAAATTCTAATCACATCGAATACATGTGCTCCCGATGCATATCTGGTAACTTTCAGGCTCTTCTGTGAAATTATATTTTAAAAATATTTTTCCAAGCCCACTTAGAAAATGAAATAAACTGAGAAAATAAGTACAAAATAATTTATTCTTCTATGGCCCAAGCCGAATTCATATCAGCTGATGTAATATAAATTTTGATTTTAGATCGGAACCGTCCATTCTGCTTTGGCCCATACTAGAGGGCGGCATGTATTTCATTGGACGGTTTGGATCTAAGCTCAAATATTCTGTTACCACAGAGGATATGGACTCAGCCCAAGCCCACTTACAGAAAAGAAATAAAATGAAAACAACAAAAAGAAGCAGTTGTCTAAGGTGTCGATCCCCTAAATTAACTCAAATTTGTTTTTGGATATGGACCGTCCGATCAGTATCCGGACCAATCCGTTTCACGAGGCCCCACTAATTTATTATGATCAAACGCTCCAGATCCAAACTCAAATTTTGAGTTAACGTAGCTATAATCCTCCTCTCCAGTGAGGCAAACTCCTCCGTCTCCGACACTTGAACACTCTGATCGGATCGGAATGGGTGAAGAGAGCGTCACACGCGAAATCGAATCAGTGTTCTCTTTTGGCTTTTGGCTTCAAGAGGTTTGTTTTATTTTCCCCTTTTATCTCTGTTTTACAATCTTCTACTTTGTTGATTTGTTTTTTCTTCCAATACTTGGTAATTCATTTGTTGATTATGTGCTATTTCTGAATGCAGTATCCAGTAGGCAGTAGTAGATAACATATTAGATAAAATAATACAATGCTATGTGTGTCGCCCCTTCCCCCCTTCTCTTTACCTTCAACTTCCCAATCCCGATCCCGATCCCCATTTCTACCCAATGTTCGCTGCCTCTTTGGGAAGGGGAAGCAGCAACAGGAGAAGAGAAGGCGGCACTCGAATACAGATGCCATTTCTAACCAAGAGGTGCTTGACTTGTTCGACCAGCTGTCGGCTGCCCAGAATCCTCCACCCTCCATCGAGCAATTCAATCAGCTGTTTGCTGCTTTGGTTCGCACCAAAGCCGCCACAGAAAACCCCGTCTTTTCCCTCTTCAGCCGCTTGATCCAAGCCGAAGGAATCAGTCCCAATGATTATACATACGCAATCTTGATGGATTGTTGTGCCAGAGCGAATCAGGTTGGATTATTGTTTGGTTTTCTGGGACGGTTTCTCAAAGAGGGTCGCGAAACTAATGCCATTGTCTTCAGTCCTATACTCAAAAACCTATGTTGGGAGAATAGAATTGATGAGGCTGCAATTATAGTGCTCGATAAAATGCCTAAGATGGGATGTGCACCCAATGTGGTCTCGTATAACATTCTTATAGATAAGCTGTGCAAGAAAGGAGATATTGAGAAGGCCATGGATTTTCTACATGACATGATGTCTAAAGGGCGAGAACCTGATGTCGTGACCTATAACACTCTTATATGCGGATTATGCAAGAATGGTGAAATTGAGAAAGCGATGGATTTTCTACATGACATCATGTCTAAAGGGAAAGTGCCAGATGTCGTGACCTACAGCACTCTTATAAATGGACTATGCAAGAATGGTCAAATTGGTAAAGCCGTGGATTGTTTACATGACATGATTTCTAAAGGGTTTGAGCCTAACATCGTAACCTATAACACTCTTATAGATGGGTTGTGCAAGAAAGGTGAAATTGAGATTGCAATGGGTTTTCTACATAACATGATATCTAAAGGGCACGAGCCTGATGTTGTGACCTATAACACTCTTATAGATGGACTGTATAAAAAAGGTGAAACTGAGAAAGCTGCGAATTTTCTACATGACATGACGTCTAAAGGGTGCCAGCCTGATGTCGTGACCTATAGCATTGTTATAGATGGACTATGTAAAAAAGGTGAAACTGAGAATGCCGTGAATTTTCTACAAGAGATGATGTCTAAAGGGTGTGAGCCTGATGTCGTGACCTATGGCACAATTATAAATGGACTATGTAAAAAAGGTGAAACTGAGAAAGCTGTGGACTTTTTACATAACATGACGTCTAAAGGATGTGGGCCTGATGTCGTGACCTATAACACTCTTATAGATGGACTATGTAAGAAAGGTGAAACTGAGAAAGCCGTGGATTTTTTACATGAGATGATGTCTAAAGGGTGGGAGCCTGATGTTGTGACCTATAGCACTCTTATAGATGGACTATGCAAGAAAGGTGAAACTGACAAAGCCGTGAATTTTCTTCAGATGATGCTTCAGAAAGGTGTAACACCAACTCTTGTTACATACAATAGTGTTATACATGGGCTATCCAAGCTAGGTTACTGGAAAGAGTCATTTAATGTTTTCAGGGAGTTGGTAGAGCGAGGGTTTTGGGCCGATGATTATAGTTATGGAGCATTTTTGGGTTCACTTTGCAAACAAGGTCAAAGCAAAGAAGCTTGTAGGTTGCATGATTTGATGATTGAGAGAGGTCTGAAACCAAGTATTGTTCCTTGTACAAGTTAATTTGCTTCTTGCTATGCAAGTGATGGCACTCTTACTGATGTGATGAATATTAGAAATGCTTTTGTAAATGGTGCATTTTAATGATGCAGTTTCCGGGGGAGTTTTGCTTGTATAGCTGTAGTTGCTATTTTAGGTTCCTTAATTTCTTGATTTGATTTTTTTTTTTAATGGAGTTTCAATTTTCTTTCTGAATAAAAGTTTGTAAAAATTCTTAAATAATCTTTTGCAATCTTATTGATTTATTTTACTCTTGTTAATCATGGTGAAATGTTACAACTAATTTGTGTCTAATTATCGTGAGGAAAAAACATAGAACGACTAATTAAATAAGCTAAATCTTGGGTTCAAATGTGGTATAGCAAAGCTAAATCTTGAGGTTCAAGTGTTGTATTTTACTGACTGATTTGTTTTACCTGTTCGTAATTGTATTTTTATTTTCTTATGCTAAGACAGTAGAGGCAGAAAGGATTTCTGAGGATCATGTGGCACATCTCAAACCATCTGATAGTGGCTCTGCTGCAACCCAGTGTAAGATTTGTTTATATATATATAATTGTTTATCATGAGAAAAATAAGTAACTATCATGCCCCTTCTCTTATTGGCCAAAAGTGTCGTTAATAAATGCTTCTTTGAGCAGTGCAGCTCATGTCACAGGTATACGTAGTGCTATTAAGATGCTTAATTATTAATCCATTTAACGATAAAATTTAGTGCACAACTTTTGTATTGCCTGATCAGCTGATCAGTATATTCCGATTTTAATTTTTAAATTTGTGTGCATACGCGTGTTGTGCAGTCATAAATATATTATGCTTATGAAGATAGTAACTCCAACTTATAATGAAAACCTTGCCATGAATTCTGTATTTTACTTATCCAGCAGAGGGCCTCTTTTCAATTTGTTGGTAGTTTTGGATCTCTAAATTACATTTGAGTCATCAATTTCTCATGATAGATAAGGTGTAGTTGTTGAATACGTTATATTTATCCGATGCTGATTGGAGTTCAAAATAATTGTTAATAGGGATCAAGTCAAGATATATCCGCAACAATATCTAATGGCAAGCTCATGTTGAAGAGAGATTGAAGGTTCTACGTCAGCGAATTGGTACTCCTTAATTCTTTTATTTTTTTGAAAGTTCCGAAAATGAAGCTGGCTTTGCTAATTGACTGTTTTTTTGCAGCAAGTTCAACACAGAATGTGAGTTTATTATATGTTAAATATATTTTTTTACTTTCCATCTTTGGTTTCCGATATTCAATTTATTCATATGTGTGATTATAAGGGCGGAGTTCAGTTAAGTTTATTTTTTTAATTAACAGAATTAATAGACTTGTCATATGTTTTTTATTTCTTCAGCACACGATGAAAAAATAACTTCAGCTCAATAATAGACTTGGAGAATTGGAGGTAATAACATTAGCTAATTTTTGTTTAATAATAGATTTCATAAATAAAGTTAGTTCAAAGAGTACTTATTATTGTAACAGAAAATGTGGAGGCAAATTTCTTCCGATTTTTTTATTAATCGAAAAAAAAAAAAATATCGCGATAGGGTGTCGTTTCTGTTGGAAATCCAAATATAGGTAAAACGGGATCATTTATCCCGTCTCACGGGACGTGACAATTTATCCCGTCCCACTAATCCAAATTCGTAACCCCGCTAACCTAATTAACTAAGAAAAAAAATAATTGTGGGACGGGTTAATCTATCCCGTCCCACATTTTTCACTCTGTTAACTTATTAACTAAGAAGAGAAGAAACAAAAAAAAATTGTGGGATGGGATAGATTATCCCATCCCACTAATTTTTATTTTTTTCCTCTGCTTAACCTATTAACTTAAGAAGAAACTAGCGGGTTACGGATTTGGATTAGTGGGACGGGATAAATTGTCCCGTCCCGTGGAACGGGATAATCAATCCCGGTTACCTAGATATCAAAATTTCACCAAATTGATCCCCTTTCGCGATATTTTATTTATATATTTTCGATTAATAAAAAAATCGGAAATTTCTTGCCCTGGTACCACAATGGATTTTTCCTATGTCAAATTTCCTACCTTTGTATGAAATGAAAATAAAAGCTGATTTGGTATTGATCGATTTACAAACCCTCATTACTTCATCCAAACAAAATAATTTTAAAAGAAGAATAACAAAAAGTTAAAAATAATAAAAGAGGTAAGTAACCGAGATGAATTGAAACCAATATCAGATCTGTAATATCTATGTTCTTGTCTTACAGCCCTCTGCAGGCCATGTGTTAGTTGCTAGAACAGAAGTACCAACCACATCTGGGTCATGAAAGCCTAAAACTCAAGCATTGCCTTCTCCAAGAGTAGTTGCAAACAATCGCGTAAATCACAATGGAGGTATCTCAACTCCAACCCGTCCAGTTAGAACGGTCAATAGATCCAGTTTGGGCGAAGACCCGCTAATTGAAATGATCAATACAACAATTGTTGACAGAAGCTTGGTGTCAAAGTGGGATGATGTTGGTGAGATTTTTTGTAACTGGAACTTTTTTGATTTGGAATTAGTATTCTGGGTATGTTGTTGTTGTTAAGGTCCATTGTTTTAATATTTTGTACTCTAAAATTGTAAGGATTAGATACAGATTTCTCATAGTGAGATTTTGTTAGAATTTATATTTTAATTATTGAGAGCTGCATTATCAGACATGGGTGCAAAGCCCTCTAATTTAGTTTGGTTTCCCAACAATAGAAGTAGGAAAAAAATGCCCCTACAATTTATTCCAAACCAACATACCTTAGTTCTCATATATTGGAATCTCCCCTTTAAGTTTGGGTGGTCAGGCGGCTTAGCATCAGTGAGAACGGACATTGGCAGTACAAAACTGGTCATGTGGCTTAGTATCAACAAATTATTCTGTTTTTTCTGCATTATCTCAATCATCATTGCCGAAGCAAAGCGAAGCTTTTCACTAGTGTAATTAAATTTTGCACTCTCCAACTCCTCATAAACATCTTGGGATGTGTATAGTCTTATCTATTTGGACAATTGAGAAGAAATATACCAATTAATCATTGATTTAATTTTTTTTTGTTTCTTTAAATGCAGTTAATTCCAACATATCATGTTATACATACCATAGGATCTGAGGAAGCTCCTGTGCAAAGTGCGAAATGGCAGAGGGCTCGGGCTTACTAAGAGCGTAAGGTTGCCTTTTATTCGCATGCTCCTTCGCAAACCTTTTTGCGGGTGACAGAAGTGAAAATATTAACTGCATCACTCATTGAACAAGACAAGATGGATATTAGAAATTCATACTCAAGGGCTAATTAACAGATTTTTCATTAGAGTTATTTTTTTTTTATTTTTTTTGTGTAACTGAAAGCACCTTTGATTGGCAGTTGGATTCACATCCAAGAATTGATGTGCGAATTGTGTGCGCATTGATTGATTTTCCTCGGACTTCATATGCTGCCTGAATGTTAATTTACAAAATAATCTTATGCACTGTATTTTAACAAATTTGATAATTTTTGGGTCTAAGTAATCAGAGTGGCCTTTGGAACAATTATTACCAATTTGTCACAGTACTTAATTGCTGGTGTACAATAAGCACAAAAGTCCAAATGATACCATTTTCCCCAATTTTGCAAATTCGTCCCTATTGGTTCTAAATTGAGTCCAAACAGGTCCCCGTTCCTTTCTAATTTTCTTTTTATTGATTCATTCCAGGGCAATTTGTTGGACTGCTGATTTTTTGTATATACATCTTGAAACTGAACTACCCAAGGTACTATTGTTTTTTATATTAATTATTTAAAGCTCAATTCAGAAGTAAAAAAGCTTCCTGCAATCATGGTCTTA
This sequence comes from Carex parvula, assembly GCA_025461045.1. NCBI lineage: Eukaryota > Viridiplantae > Streptophyta > Magnoliopsida > Poales > Cyperaceae > Carex > Carex parvula. Next base: position 231,543 of record JAJGRW010000886.1, on the reverse strand, counting down.
AGAATGCCACTTGCATGTTCCCAACAATTTCATCTTATTCTCGACAAAGTTAAAGTCTGCTAGAGGTGATTTCCATTAATTCCCCTATTCTTGCATTTGCTAACTGGACTGTTTCTCCAGTTAGTCTTTTTTTTTATAATTATTTTTACGAAGGAAAAAAAAGAGGAATTGTCTTTCATTATATTATTTCCCTTGTTCTTTTGTTATGTTGAATAGGTGAAATAGTGTCTTCTGTACTTTAGGTCAGAATAGCAACATTCAAACTCACCAAATTAGTTATATATCTAATAGAAGCATTGTATATCCGTTGTCCAAGTTTATTTTTTTATATGACGTGGTTGACTTAAAGATGCCTTGATGGTGAAATGGTAGACACGCGAGACCCAAAATCTCGTGCTAATCAGATAAGATACATGTTGAGTTTTTGAGAGTTTTTTATTTAAGAAACTGTAACAATGACATGGTTCTTTACTTCTTTTTTTCTTTAGCATTATTTCTGACTTCCCGAGGTGTTATATTCCAGATTTAGCTTCATAATTGGTGTGGCAGTCGAAAGGTGCAATATGATATCAATACGACGAGTGACAATTTAAAGTTGATCATTTGATATTTGAGAAGAGTTTGCTTATAATATTTCAGTTCCTCAAGTCATAATTGCTGCTGCTTTGTAAACAAGCGCCATATAACTTGAATCTCTATAATTTATCTAAGAGTGCATCTTCTAACAATCAACCGCAATGAAGAGTTTATTTATGATACTAACTATTTAGATGGAAAATACCGTTTACGAGTCCATCCATATAGTTAAGTATACAAACCATAGAAAGAGCGTCTTACAAATAATTAACATTATACAATTGATAATATTTCAGTCTAATCTCCATACAATTATGTGGAAGTGTTTTACGCTCCAATTCAGTTAAGGCATGAATAGGCCAGATTCTTCTCTTCAACAAGCTCCTGTGCTGTGGCCTCCATCTTTGCACGGGAAAACTCATCAACTGTAAGACCTAATAATTATAAATATTAAACCATCAGGAACAAAAAAAAATATTGTTGAAATTAATGTTGCATGGCAAAAAAAAAATCAGTCTAGAGAGGCCGAAAAGCATATATACCCTGTACTGTACGCCATTCTCCCTTGTCACAAGTTACAGGGAAAGAATAGAAAAGGCCTGCTGGTATACCATAAGCTCCGTCGGAGTATACACCCATGGATACCCATGTCCCCTACACAAAATAAATAGACAATTAAAATGGAATGCCCAGAAACATATGTTTAATTAATCAATTTCAGTGCTGTTTTAGTCGAAACATTTGAATAACAACTGAAATTTTCAATGGAGGTATAGTTGACAAAAATCCCAAATCATTGTTGCGCAGTGCTGATTTCAAATGTCCAAGTGAATTAGAGAACTTGCTAAATGTCAAGAAAAAGGGAACATAGAAAAACCTCAGGAGTGCCTAGAATCCAATCACGCATGTGGTCACAAGCAGCACTTGCAGCTGAAAGAGAGCTAGATAGCTTGCGAGCTTTTATGATAGCTGCACCTCTCTGTTGTACAGTAGAGATGAATTCTCCCTTCAACCTGAACAGAAAAAATAAATAATCAAAAAATGAAGCCAGGATATATTGTGTTCATTTCCTAAAACCTTTTCTTATAGTACGAGCACTAGCTTCAAGCGTTGTCGTGAGGTCAGGTCAGGGTGAGTTGTAGGATAGGTATTTTCTTCTGTCGAAAACCAAATCAGGTCAAAGTTTTAAACCCAACTCCAATTCCGACTTTCAGAATTATGATTATAAGGTTCCGACCAGGACCCACTAAACCTAACAGATTTGACTACAAATTGTAGTACTTTGAATGTGGGTTACCAGCATTCTACTAATTTTGTAGTTTTGAAATTTCAATAAAATATATTATGTTATTTTGGAACTCAGTATTTCGGCCGAAGAATTACCATGCATCATTGGCCACAAGCTCCTTGGCTGATTTCTCGCCATCTTTTGTTGTGACAATAGCATGATTGGCATCAGGATATTGAGTTGAAGAGTGGTTGCCCCAAATTATCACATTTTTCACATCACCAATATGCACATGTAGCTGTTCAGAGAGCTGTGCTAGGGCTCGGTTGTGATCTAGCCTAGTGAGGCAGGTAATGTTCTTTGCTGGTATCGAAGGTGCAAATTCTTTCAGAATTAGTGCATTTGTATTTGCTGGATTGGCTACAACCAAAATCTGAAGACAAACAATTTAACAAGATCAGTTCAATTTCTCAGATTAACTGGAGTTTCGATTTTGTTTTCTTTTCCAATATCATTTTGTTTAGTTGGTTAATACAAAAATTAGCAATTCAAGAGGAAATAGAGCAGCAGCAAAATTGGTCACACCTTACAATTTGGAGCAGCATGCTGTTCCAGTGCAGAAGCCTGAGCTTTGTAAATGGCAACATTCTTTGACATTACATCCTTCCTTTCCATCCCCTCTTTTCTAGGGAAACCGGCTATCATTACCGCAAAGTTTACACCTTTACAAGCTTCTACCACATCAGTAGTTGCAACAACTCCTACAAGAGAAAATAACCAACAGTTCTCAATTCATGATGATAACCAATAGTTGCAACCACTAATACAAAGAAAAAAACAGCTACGTACCTCGGAGAAGAGGTAGCGCAGAGTCGATTAGCTCCATTTTCACACCCTCTAAGGCTTGTGAATATGGAGAGATATCAAGCATGTGAATTATTACAGGTTGGTCAGGGCCAAACATTTGCCCTCTTGCAATCATCGGCAAAATGGCATAGCCTATTTGACCTTCAAGAAAAAAATAAATCAAAATGAGTCTTAAAGTAGGTTGATACTCTCTCATTTAAATTACACGAGATAGAGGGAGAGAGAGAGAGAGCATATACCGGCGGCACCGGTAACCAAAATCTTGATAGGTGGTTTTAATACAGAAATGTTGGTGCTGCTGAATAAACATTGCCAGAATTTCTTCAGTCGCTGGAAAAGCAGAAGAGATGCCATTATAATAGATTTAAAATTTTACAAAAGCATGAAGTTTTATAGATTGAGAAAAGGTAACTAAAAGGAGAGAGAGATATGCTATACCTTTCCCACAGATCAGGCGCCTATGGGATACTCTACCAGCAGCTGCAAGGAAAGAAGAAAATGCAATAGAGGGAGAATAAATAAATGTGAAGTGAGAACATGAACGACTGAACAAGGTATACTCTGCAACATTCTACTATTCTACCAATTAAAAATTTATATAACTAAAAGTCAAATGCTTGTAATAATAATATGAAATTCCTTAAATTTTTGTATTTCAAAAATTAGTAATTAATGCACTACAAATACATAGGAATTAATAAAATTTGAAATTATGAAAATATCAAAGCATGTACGGATTGAATTCAGATCCTCCCCGGTACCGTAACAGGGAATCTTTTACAATTGCTGGATTTGGACCGTTCATTTTTAACTTGGCACGAACTCAAAGTCCAATAATACTGCCCCTGTGCTAGTCCGCATCTCAAAGTGGCTGAGAGTTAATCTCAAACCGTAAAGTGAAGGGAATCTTTTACAGTATTGGAGAGGATACTTGTCCGTACGGATTCACCTTGAACTTTTATAAATCAATCTGAAAAACTAATTAAAAGTTATTTGTAGCATCCTATTAATTTAATTTAATTAATATTTTAAAAATCAGGTTATATTTCACAAAAAAATGATTCAATAATTTAAACATACATGTGGAGCACATATCATGCACTTTTTTCACCTAACCCACTTATTCTCTTTCTTTTCCTTTTTTTTTTGCCTCTTCACAACTAATTAATTAAATAAGAAACTTTAATCTACAAAAATAATTAATTTAATAAGAATAATTGATAACCTTTTAACTTCAATCTCCAAAAATGCATATGAACACCTGTACGCAACCTTTCTTTTAATTATCTGAATTTTACATCTTTATTCCACTCACCTTACCTCAATTCTCTCTCTCCATTGTATATTTTTTTTAAAACCTTCACAGAAGCTGCAAAGTTTTGAGAAAAAATCAAATTCTCAACTTTTAGATAATCAACAATTTTAGAACGTTTTTTCTAGCCAACTGTGCTATCTCCATTTTTTCTCTCTCTCCATTATAATCACATAATTAATCCAACAGTCCCATCGTTTCTTTTTTTCGTTCAGTCCATAGACCGCCCTCTAATTTTGAGAAATATTGGACCTAAGCTTCGGGTTAATGGTTTTGAATCGGTAGGTCAATCAATTCAACTATTTTTTAAAAAGTAAATTTGAGTTGTGACATCCCAAAACTTTAAAATTATTCTAAAAATTCTTTTTTGAACCTATTTATAATTTCATAATTTTTAATTTAAATTATAATTTTTTAATACTTATTCTTAATAACTTCACAATTTGAGGTTTAAATTATGAGAAATTTAAACAAAGAGAATAAAAACATGGCAGGGGATACCACTTGTAAGTATGCATGCAAGCTTCACCCCCTAACCCAATGAATTCAGATCCTTTCCGGTACCGTAACAGAGAATCTTTTAAAATTAGTGGACCTGGACTTTTTTTTTTGTAACTTGATAAGAATCTCAAATACCAATAATACTACTTTCTGTGATAGCGCGAATCTCAAAGTGGCTGGAAGTTAATCTTAAACCGTAAAGTGAGGGGAATCTTTTAGAGTACCTGAGAGAATACTTTTCCATACCCCACTTCCAAATTTACCTATAAAACACCCTCTTTTATTTTTGTGTGCGTGTGATGTGTGTCAATACGTAGATTTCACGAATCTAAAGAGAAGGAAAAGAATAAAAAAAAAAGCAGTTGGCTGATGAAAACGAAGCTCACTTACTGTAAGGGTGCCGATCCCGAAAAGTATCTTAAAATTTGTCTTTGGATCTGGACCGTCCGATCAGAATCCGGACCAAACTCCTCCATCTCTGACACTTCATTTGATCATTTCTCTCCTCCATGGCAGGGGATACCACTTAAGTTTGTAAACAATTCTTACTAATCCTTTGCAATTTTGTTGATTTATTTTACTCTTGTTAATCATGTTGAAATGTTACCACTATTTTTGTATAATTATCGTGCGGAAAAAGCATAGAACGAGACTAATTAATAAGCTAAATCTTGTGGTTCAAGTGTAGTATATATATCTTTAGTTGATCTTACAGCCCCAAGAAAAACATATATAGATGGCTTTTTCACAAAGACTGTAATAATAATAAATAAATGATAGCTCTATCTTTTTTATACCTTTCAAACGAATTAATGTATCCCAAATAGCATCGTATATATATATATATATATATATATATATAATACGTACAATGGATGCTTCGTTATTCTTTTTTTCCTTCTTTCATAAGAAATCTAAACACTATTCCAAACCAACCCACAAAATTTACTTCTTATATATTTCTTTCTAGCTATATAGTTGCCAAAGCACCATGCACCACATATCTAAAATTTGTCTTGAAAGGCAGCCATTCCACACATTTCTCAGGCTTTTTTGTGAGGCAGCTTTCCAAGGCCTTCCTCATTGGTTCATGCAAGCACTTACACACCATATCCATTATATGTCTCAACTCAAAGGATGCATCTTTTGCATAGCAGTGAAGTACTCTTGGCAGTGCAATCTTGCCTTTGTCGCTAATTACAACATTTTCTCGTATGAAATTGCATTTTGCGCTCTCCAACTCCTCATAAACATCTTGGGCTGTGTATAATCTTATCTATTTGAACAATTAAGAGAAGAAACATAACACCAATTAATCATTTATTTACTTTGTTTTTTCTGCTTATTTAATTGCAGTTACTTCCAACATATCATGTTAGACATACCATAGGATCTGAGGAAGCTCCTGTGCAAAGTGCAAAATGGCAGAGCAACTCGGGCTTACTAAGAGCGTAAGGATGCCTTTTATGCCCCTTCGCAAACCTTTTTGCGGGCGAGAGAAGTGAAAATATTAACTGCATCACACATGGAACAAAACAAGACGAATATTAGAAATATATACACAAGGTCTAATTGACAAACTTTCATTAGATTTGTTTTCTTTGTGTGTGTAACTGAAAGCACCTTTGATTGGCAGTTGGATTCACATCCAAGAATTGATGTGCGAATTGTGTGCGCATTGATTGATTTTCCTCCGACATCATATGCTGCCTGAGTGTTAATTTGCAAAATGATCTTATGCACTGTATTTTAACAAATTTGATATCTTTTGGGTCTTAACTAATCAGTGTCCTTTGGAACAGTAATTGCCAATTTGTTAGTACTTAATTGCTGGTGTAGAATAAGCACAAAAGCCCAAATGACACTTTTTCTCTCAGTTTTGCAAATTCGTCCCTATTGTTTCTTGATTGAGTCCAAACAGGTCCCCATTCCTTTCTAGTTTTCTTTTTATTGATTCCAGGGCATGTAATTTTTAATTGGCAATCATTTTACTAAAAATGCAACTATGCTTTAGATATGTGCCAGCATAAGGCTCAATTTTTCCCCCAAAATTTTCCCTTTGATACCCTCAATTTGCAAGTAAAAAAAAACAAAATAAATACAGTTACAGAGATGCAACTGATGTTGGTCAAAGACAGTACCGAGGCTAAATGCCGACAGGCGACAGTAATGAAAGAACAACAGAAGAAGCACTGTTTACCTTCAGGACCAAGTAGGTTCTTTTAACTTTATTATCTTGGAGTCCATAAGCTAACAATGCCTGCACATAATATATAAGATATAAAATATATATATATACACAAATTAAAGCATGCATTAGAAAGTGAAATAATGTTTCTTACATGCATTACTAGGGCATTGTGGATGTTAATCCAAAAGGCGAGTTTTTCTCCGTCTTCCATCTCTCTTGGGTCTATGTTCCTAAGACATGTTATGAGGGACCTATGCAGAAAATATGCTTTTTCAAAAGAAATATTTGATAAAAAAAAACTACCAAATATGTCCTGAGATATAAATCCCTTAAATGAATGGACTTTTACCTGAGAATCTCCAGCATTTTAGAAGCATGTGAGAATTTGTCAGAATTGATACTCATCTCCGAAATTATAACACTTTCCATGCATGGACTATTTACATCTGTAGCAGACTCTACGTTTGGGCTCCAGCTGTTCTCATTCTGATCATTTGAAGAAGATGTGCTCGAAGAAGGCTCTGATTCGGTGGATGAAGAAGAAGCCAAAGGGTTTATGTCGTGATCTTGTAACTTATTTCCTAATTTGCAATAAATCGATGATGCGCATTTAAGGATATCTCGTGAGAGTTTGCAAGGATTTGTCGCTGGATCGTCAGGAAATGAAGCTTCTAGAGCGCCGACAAGGGTTGGGTTTACAGAAGTTGATTCTGATACTTCTGATATTTCCTGCTATTTTTTTTAATTCAAAGAGTCATTTTAGTAAGTTCCTGTGCCAGTTGGTGCTGGTAGCTGTATAGATAATTCTAGCAAATTAAGCCTTATGGATTGAATCTTGGTTTACTGTATTACATCAAGCCTGGTACTGGTGCTAGTATATTATGGTAACCATTGATTTTTCTATAAGGGGAATTTCACATATACCCCTCAAAAACTTTGAAATTATGTATTTGCCCCTCTAAAGTTCATAATATCATATTTACCGTTCAATATTTCAAAAACTCACATATTTATCCATTTTATTGCTTTTTCTATGAAAACTCATTTTAAATTTATAAATATCCATTTTACCTTTATTAAAAAATAAAAAATATATAGCCTCTTTAAGAAAAATGTCAGTCTGGTATATCATGGTATTTATTGATTCTTGTTTAAAACTAAACAGTCAAGAACTCAAGATGAATCCTTCATAAGATACAACAAAAATTATTGCTAAAGAACAAGAACAGACAACTTTGAATTTTTTTTATTGTGAAGTTAAATGGAGAATAGTAAAGTGTACATTGGATGGACTTGATGTGATGACAGGAGAATGTCTGTTTGCACTGCTACTGGCACCGATCTCAGAAGTCAGTTTCGGTGCTTCATCAAATTTTAGCCCATTATTACTGTAAATGCGGTTTTCTTCTTTAATCGGGGAATTGTAATATGAACTGGATAGAAATTGACTGAAAGCAGTGCGGTACAGAGATAGTAGGTGCCTTTCTAGAAGCACAACTTCCGTCTCGAGAACTGATATCTCATTGATTAAATCTGGCACACTCTGCATGAATACACAAAATGGCCTTCAGTTTAGTCACTTGAAAACCAATAATTCAATATTATATTACCATTATTTAGTTGTTTACTTCAGCAACTAAGGGATAATTACATTACCTGTAATTAATTTACAATCCAAAAAACATACAGAAGCATTTGAATGGAATCAAAACAGAGGAGGAACCAATCGGGTATATATACGCGTACCTGCACGGTATGGCCTGGTGGTTTCTGGTAAATCTCTGATTGGGAATCAATAGAACTGCACGAGTCACATCTCGATATAACCTCTTCTATTTTTGGTGAGTTTTGTCCATTTAGCCTTCTCTCAAGGTTTATTGTCTGCTTCATGTTTCAAAATCTCATTGTTAGTACAAAAATTTTGTTCCTCATCACTGAATGAATAAATTTTATTGGAAAAACTTCACATGTAGCCCACTAAAGGTGCAAAATATATAAACTAGTACAATATTAACTTACAGGATTGTAATATGATAGACGAGGTGAAACATTCATTATGTCTGCATGCACATTTGGTACTCTGAATTAAATCAGAAAAAAAGAAGAAGAGAATAACATAATGGTTAATGCTTTACTTATTGAGAAATGAGAACCTCTGATGATACAATATAATTCAAATAATTTACCTCCAACAAATCCTCTCTGGAGTGTAAAATGCTTTGCATTCTGTTCTTGGTGCTTCCTTGGCATATTCTTCCATCTCAGATGGAGAGAGAGAGAGAGAGAGAGATAAGTTTTGGGGAAGAAGTAATGATGCACATCTAACTTATTCATGTCATGGTACAAAGGTATATAAGACTGATTTGATATGTCTGATAGAGAAGGTGACCCACCAGAGGAAATTCATGAGAACAAGGAAACAGGAATAGTTATTCCAGAAGAAACGAGGTTGTAGACAAATAATAACTATCCCAATCACTCTTTTGACCATTTTTTTTTCTCAAAAAAAAAAAAAAAACCCTTGAGGTCCTCACATTAGGTGAACGGGAAAAGCACCCAGTAGTTGGGACTTGGGTGTTCAGGTATTATGTAGCGGGTCATAAGAAGTAAAATGTGTAGCGAGTCAGTAACTTAACTGGTTGTCCAATTTATGAAAGTTATAGCACTCTCTAAATTCTCTTAATTTATGTACAAGATCATATACAATTGTGATTCAAGGACTAACGAGAGAGAATAAATATATATACATGGCTTTAAAGATTTTTTTTCTTCTAAAATGCAACTTTTTATATTATTCTTTACACCAGGCTTGGTTGGGATTAATGAGTGGAGAAGGAAATAATAGATGACTTGTTTGATCAAATTTTAGATGGAGATGAATAGTATATGAGAAGAAAAAGTTAATATCATCTTATTTTATATTTATTTTCCATCTAATCGCCATGTAAATAAGGAAAATAAATTTTATTAAAAATTTTGTCAAATTAAAAAAAAAAAGAAATACTCATAATTGAAAGCAGTGCTGTAAAAAACGTTCGTTTAGGCCGATTAATCGGCCGATTAGTTGTTGGTGGTGACGAAACCATCAAGGAATTTCCCGATTAATCAGCCGATTTTTTCCAATTATGGCCAATTATTTCCGATTAATCGCTTAGCGGTACCCTGTCCGTCCGACGAGTGCATACCGTTATTTACAACACTTATTGAAACCTTACTTCATACTAGAAATTTACATAAATTATTGTTATGTATTTTTTGTTTTAAGTTTAAATGAGAAATTAAATTTGTTCTGGATTGAAATATATATATATAATTTTTAGGCGGAATCCCCAAAACTGTAATCCACTACACGTATTGCTACACAATAAGTATCAAGAAATAAGGATCATTTAATTCTTGACCGCCACATGACTTGTACAGGATAAAATTAGTGTGAAATTGATTGTTCAGCATTTTTGTCAGGTGATCTAATCTCTTTTCTATCTTTTTCTAAGAAGTTGATGACACTATTTAAGAGATAGTCAACATTAAACTTTTTTTAGAAGAATCTTTCAAAAAGATGCACTCACACCTTAATCCTCTTTAATTCAGAGGTCTTGGTAAATTAAACTTTAGGGTGTTTGGCAAATCAATGAGATATTAAAAAAAGTAGAAATAAAAGTAATTTTTTAATCTGTACTTTTACAAAAGTGTTCAATAAAGATTAAGTAACAAAAAAGTGAAATCTTTTGGTAAACAAGCCCACACAGGGGTGAAAACGGTATGGATAATATCCGATCCGTATTCAATCCGTATTCGAAAAATCAGGAGCAGATCCACATTAGTATCGGAGGTAACTGTTTTTTTGAATTTTGAAATTTAACAAAAAAAAAAAAAGGTTTGATTCTTCTTTGCTTCTTGAAAATTGATTTGTCCTTTTCTGTCTTCTCCTCGGGCAAAAATCTTGTATCCGTCCATGAAATTCTTCATAACTTGTTTAGATGGGTGTTATCAATTGCTCTCCGCATTCTTTTTTTTTTTCTAAATTCTCATCAACCAAATTAAGGTGTCTCACAATTTATTTATGAGAATAAATCGGTCCTATATTAATTTAAATCTGCATATGATTCACATTTAACGGTACATAAGGTTCATATATATTAATTTGTAATTAGCTAAATAAAGTTAATACGTACTATGTTGTGTTTGAGTTATTTAAATATTCATATTTTTCTATAGAAATTGATAGATTTGGTCTCTTTTAGGCTCTATTTTTAGTATTTGGTCCATAATAAATGCCAACATTAAATAAGAAAATTTACTCAAAATGGAGACCATTGGACCATGAAACAAGTACAGAAGTATTTTTACAAGTATTCGAGCTCCGACCATACCTAGTACCTACCCACAAGAGGATACAAGGTTTTTTTTTTTTACTTTTCAGAAAACAAATTTTATCAACTATCAACTAATGTGCGGTTCTTTTGGGAATTCAACTGCATATTGGTGTTGTCTTTGTTGAGAAATCACATATCAACTACGATATATAAGAATTTTTTTAAAAAAAACATCATTATATCTTGAAAAATTACGGAACCAACATAATTATAACTTTTTTTACAAAAATCATCTCCACCGAATACCATATTCGGAATGAAAATTTGAAAACCAAATACCATATTCGGTATTGAATTTGAACCCATTTAAACCTACTTCCTTCTTGTTATGCCACATAAAATCCAATAAATGAAAACCAGACTTGGAGATCGGTTCCATCAAATATGAGGTTCCTTTACAAATAAAATAAGCTTTTTTTGGTGTCTATCCAACGAATGAGATGCTTAGCAAATATGTGGTTTCTTAGCAAATTCTCAAAAAAACTGTACCAAAATGTGCAATTTTTTCGTTTGCATCGGAAAAATATTACCAATTTTATTGTCTGTCGAATGAATGATACTTGGCAGATATGTGGATTCTTAGCGAATTCTCAAAGAAACTGCACATTCTTGTGCAGTTTCTTTGTTTCCATTGGAAAAACCTTACCATCTTTTCGGTTTTTTGAAAAATTGTTATTAATGTGTCATATTTTCGGTATATTTTTAAATAGTTATTAAATATATGGTTCCTTTCTCAACATTTGAAAATTTATTTGTCATCATTTAGATTCTTTACAAGTTAGTTGTTTTTTCTTTTGTAAAAATAAAAAAAAACTAACAAGTTTCGGTATTAATATTTCACTTGAGAGCAGGTCCGATGGGCATCGGACCTACTTTGGTTCGACGGATTTAATCACCGTCTATTTGCTTTAAGATTCGTGCAGAATACTTTAAAATTCGTGTGTGTCTGTTTCAATTTTCATGTGTACAAATCTTAAATTAGATTGGACAATCATCATGGTCGTTGAACCTAAAAGTAGGTCCGATGGACATCGGAGCAACTCCTTTCTCTTAATATTTATGCACATTTCAAGTTGGAAATGAGAATAGTAGTCAACTAATGTATATAAATATACATGATGAGTTCAGTAGGCTGTATTTATTTCTGAACCTCTTGACCTGTACCCATGACTCAAGATCAGAAGGTAATAACTACACTAGCCCTAGATCCAACGCAACTTAATTAATTCCCATTCAATCATTTATTGCCCTTCAACGAGTTATTTCATGCATTTATTGCGCCCCGCCCCGTTTCTTTCTTTCTTCTGCTTGTTTTTTGTTTTTGTTTTTTCGTTTTTCTTTTCTAGTACAAGCATGTGAGCACACATCTTAATTATCTAGTTGCACAATTTGCACGCTTCGGTTTAATTTAGGTACAAGTTTGGTGGAGAATATATGTCTATACATTAAAATTCCATCATTAGTATAGTAAAAAAAAAAAATATTTGACGGGCAAACATAAGTTATTTTCATGTTTTTTCCTCTTTGCATTTAACAAATGAAATGTACCCACATATATACCAATTTTACATTTTTGTGAACTTATTTTACTATTTTTTAGATAGCTAAGTAAAAAATCACTATTTTTGAATAGTTTAGAATCTTAAATTAAGTGGTTTTCTACATATCTAAAAATAAAATATAATATTTGATTTACAAGTACATTATTGTACGGATATCATGTTGAACTGTTCATATCGATTATTTACACTCTGAAAATAAAAATTTTACAATCTAAAAATTGAGGACATTGGGAATTTGTTTAATTGGTAGTAATTTACTATTTGTTCAATTCATAGCAATAGCATTTCAATCTAAAAAAAAATCAATCGTTTGTCACTGTTAGTTAATGTAGTAATTAAAGGAAAAGCGTAATATTAGATGAAATTAAGATTCTTCAATAATTGAAATAACATTTTTTTTATTCAATAAAATACTTGTTAGTTTTTGCACCTATCACTATATATGCTTTCATGGTTCTACTTGGTAAGTACTGTATAATTATAATGTCTTGACCCATCACCCATTAACCATTAAATAGGAATTATTATCATTTCTAGAATTAATGACATATCAAAAGGATAATATATAGTGGTAATTGTATTTTATTGTGGAGAATTAACATATTTTATTGTGACAGATCAAAAGAATATCATTTCTAGAATTAACATATTTTATGGGCTGAATTTGTTAGGTTGGGTCCTCACATTTTATTGTGGAGAAAAGCAATTCAAGCCCATATGAAATGTTTTTCTAACTATTATTAATTTCAGAAGCCCATATTAAAAAAGTTCTCATGTTAAAACAAAATTAACTCAATTTAGTTGAAGCTATGCAAGATTGGTCTGGTATTGAATATAGGATGCAAATTTTGATTTCTTACCTTACTGGTAAATTGCAGCTTTATATAAATATTATTATTACCCCAATCGATTAAAAAAAAATATTATATTGGCAATATTTTTTAGTTGTCAATTGTGTCTACTGGTAAAATACTTATTAAACATACAGTTACAAATGCACTTTTCATCTTTTTGATAAATCGTGTACCAAATTTTATTAAATTTGGAGACAATTCTTACTTATATCCATGCTCTATAAAATAATAATAATCTAATCTTTATCGGCTTTTGATCATATAATTGGTATTAAATTTCACCATGTGCAGTTTTGTAACGAAAGAATTGCTTTGAATTTCAATTCAATTGATTATAAAAATCAATGAAATACAATAGTTGCAGTCATAATTCGATCTAAGTCCTGGTTTTACTCCTTAATTTTAATTCTAATATACTTGGAGAAAAAAAAAAAAATTATATGGCAGCTGAGATATTCAAAGTTGAAGCAACTAAAACATGATTTAATTATTAGAGGTTACCCTATGCTGTGAGTAGGGTATAATAAATAGTTCAGATAAGATACACAACAGAAAAAATCAATTTAGAAAAAAATTTACAAACTTTTATTCAGATTGCAAAGGATTTCTCAGTTATGGCATTTCACCATGATTAACAAGAGTAAAATAAATCAATAAGATTGCCAAGGATTATTTAAGAATCTTTTACAAACTTCTATTCAGAAAGAAAATGGAAACTCCATTAAAAAAAAAAAAAAAACCCAAAGTAGATATTAACTAACCAGTACTTCAATCTATAGAACAAATTAAGAAATTAAGGAACCTAAAATAGCAACTACAGCTAAACAAGCAAAACTCCCCCTGAAACTGCATCATTAAAATGCACCATTAACAATAGCATATCTAATATTCATCACATCACTAAGAGGTGCCATCACTTGCATAGCAAGGAAGTAAATTAACTTGTAAGAGGAACAATACTTAATTTCAGACCTCTCTTAATCATCAAATCAAGCAACTTATGAACTTCCTTGCTTTGACCTTGTTTGCACAGTGAACCCAAAAATGCTCCATAACTATAATCATCGGCCAGAAACCCTCGCTCTAGGCCTGCTAAACGAGCCGGGCTGGCTCATGGATTTTGAGCTGGGCTCTTGAATGAGTCAAATTGAGCTGAGCTCAATTAGAGTTGAGCCCAAACTCGGCTCGAACTCGGAATTATTCAGCGTTTCCTAACTGAGTCGATCCGATCCGAGCTGAGCTGCCGAGTCGAATCGTCCCTTCCTTCGCTTCCCTGTTGAAGCTCCGTCGCTCGGTCGCTCTGCAGTCTCCATCTGCTCTCTCGCTCCGTCGCTCTCCAGTCTCCATCTTCTCTCTTCTCTCAGGTGCTCTCTCTCTCCTCTCTCTCTCTCTCTCTCTCTCTCTCTCTCTCTCTCTCTTTTTCTCTCTTTCTCATTAGCTTCCATTTTTACCCAAATAAAAAGAGAGAAAAAGATTGTGCGTTCATTTTTTAATCTGGAGAAATGGGTTTTGAATTGGGTACTTTTTTGCGATCAGGGATCCTTTCTACGACCTCTGATCATGCATATATGTAGTATCGATCAATTTGTTCATAGCTCTGCAGTGTGCTTGCATCGTGATTGGGCATTTATTGGAGGAGACTAAATGGATGAATGAGTCGATCACGGCATTAATTCTTGTAACTACTTTTATTCCTTCCTTCTGCTCTCTCAGATTATGATTTTAAACTTTGCAATCTCTGATTATTATCATTGAAATGCTTGGTTGCTTTGCTTTCTTTTCCTTCTTCTTCTTCATCTTATCATTTTTTTTGGTTTCAGGGATTGTCTACCGGTGTGGTTTCAGGGATTGTGTATCGTTGGTTTCAGGTATGATTTTATTCCATAAGAACTCCAAATTTGTGATTTCACTACGTACCAATGCATATATAGTTAAATACCAGGTACCATGCCAGTGCTCTTATTTCTTTCAATTTTACAGGGGTCATTCTGAAAAGAGAAATTACAAGAATACCCAGAACAAGGTGTTGGTTTGTTGGATTTTCAAAAGGAAACTCACTTGAGATTGCAAACAGATTCAACCAAAACTGGTCCACAGACTTAGTTGTTGGCACAAATGATTGTCGACATAATACCAACGGTAAATAAAACAATTTACTGATAAGCATAGGTTTGGGAACATTTACTGATATTACTGGCACAGAATGTAAAAAGTGCTTCAAAGGTATATTATATGTATATATTCAACGACAAGAGGTGCTGTACCACTGTAACAGTTGTGTGAACATACCAGTATCCACTCCCAGCCTTGAATTACAATAGTTTCAGCAAAAAAAAATCATGATGGATGTATTCATGGAATTAAATATGGAATGAGGACTTTAGGTGCGCAACTAGTGTATTATTATTTAGAGATTCTTGTTCTGTTGGGGTGCCTGGTATTTGGAAATTAAGTCATGGTTGGCTTTAATTTCTCTGTCAACTTCAGTTCCAAGAAATGTGTTAATTAATAAATTTAAGAAATAATAAATCAAGACTGAACTGAACTTCCACTTATATATATTAAAGATTTAGGTTCTTTGTTGAATTGTCCTTTATGTTTTCAATTGCAGATTTTGAGGCCATTTTGTTTGAAGAAGCTGTGCGCTTTAGCAGTGACACTGCTGCTGGTCTGGCATTAGTAGGTACTAGGTAGCTTATGTAGAAAGAGAGAATTAGCTTATGTTTTCTTTCTAATGCGTTGCTAAGTGGTTCGCAGAATATTTGATATTATATGAAAACTGGTACCTATCTGTACCGGTTTAAATACTGGTATGCCTATTTAAGCTTCTAGGGGTCTGATTGTAAGCATAATAGAATAGGGAGGATATCATTTGTAAAATATCAATGAATTGGTAAAAGCAACTTCTCAGAGGGGTCTAGGTGCAAAAAATTACACATATAAAAGCTATCTTGATAAATTTGAAGATGAGAATTTATTTGATTATGCGCCTTTAGGCTTGGTTCAGAAACACAAATTGGATCGGTGATTTTGGCTTTGTCCGAAAATGAATTGATCTCTAATGATTTATTTCCGAAATATTTGCTAAAAATGGAACTCAAGCTCTGAAACAACCATGAAATGCCCAAACACGCTTTTGAAATAGTCAAATAGCAGTATAGTTCGCTACAATCAATTGGGTTCGAGTCGAGTTTTGGGTTTGAGCCGAGTTCGGGCTGAGCTTAGAGAATCCAATGGACCGAACTGAGTCGGGCTTTACCCTTCAAAGTTGAGCTGAGCTGAGTTGGATTTTTAATAAAAGATTGAAGGGCTGGACTGAGTTTTGGGTTTGATCCGGCCCATTAGCAGGTCTACCTCGCTCAACCAACTCCCTGAAAACATTAAATGCCTCTTTCCAGTGGCCTAGCTTGGATAATCCATGTATAACGCTATTGTATGTAACAAGATTTGGTGTTACACCTTTCCTAAGCATTATCTGCAGAAAATCTATGGCTTTCTCAGTTTCACCTTTCTTGCATAGTGCATCTATAAGAGTGCTATAGGTCACGACATCAGGCTCGTGCCCTTTAAACATCATGTCATCTAGAAAACCCACAGCTTTCTCAGTTTCACCTTTTTTACATAGACCATCTATAAGAGTGCTATAGGTCACGACATCAGGCTTACGCCCTTTAGAGGTCATGTCATGTAGAAAATCCACGGCTTTCTTAATTTCACCTTTCTTACATAGTCCATCTATAAGAGTGTTATAGGTCACGACATCAGGCTCGCGCCCTTTAGACATCATGCCATGTAGAAAATCCACGGCTTTCTCAATTTCACCTTTCTTACATAGTCCATCTATAAGAGTGTTATAGGTCACGACATCAGGCTTGTGACCTTTAGACACCATGTTATGCAGAAAGTCCATTGCAATCTCAATTTCACCTTTCTTGCACAACCCATCTGTAAGAGTGTTATAGGTAACGATGTTAGGCTGAAACCCTTTAGAAATCATGTCATGTAAACAATCCACGGCTTTACCAATTTGATCATTCTTGCATAGTCCATTTATAAGAGTGTTGTAGGTCACGACATCTGGCTCTCTCCCTTTAGACATCATGTCATGTAGATAATCCATAGCTTTCTCAATTTCACCATTCTGGCATAATCCGCGTATAAGAATGTTATAGGTCACGACATCAGGTTCTTTGCCTTTAGACATCATGTCATGTAGAAAATCCATGGCCTTCTCAATATCTCCTTTCTTGCACAGCTTATCTATAAGAATGTTATACAAGACCACATTGGGTGCACATCCCATCTTAGGCATTTTATCGAGCACTAGAATTGCAGCCTCATCAATTCTATTCTCCCAACATAGGCCTTTGAGTATAGTACTGAAGACCACAGCATCAGTTTTGCGGCCCTCTTTGAGAAACCGTCCCAGTAAACCAAACAATAGGCCAACCTGATTCGTTCTGGCACAATAGTCCATCAATCTTGCGTATGTATAATCATCGGGACTGATTCGTACGGCTTGTAGATAATCCATAGCTTTCTCAATTTCACCATTCTGGCATAATTCGCGTATAAGAATGTTATAGGTCACGACATCAAGTTCTTTGCCTTTAGACATCATGTCATGTAGACAATCCATGGCCTTCTCAATATCTCTTTTCTTGCACAGCTTATCTATAAGAATGTTATACGAGACCACATTGGGTGCACATCCCATCTTAGGCATTTTATCGAGCACTATAACTGCAGCCTCATCAATTCTATTCTCCCAACATAGGCCTTTGAGTATAGGACTGAAGACAATGGCATTAGTTTCGTGACCCTCTTTGAGAAACCGTCCCAGAAAACCAAACAATAATCCAACCTGATTCGCTCTGGCACAACAATCCATCAAGATTGCGTATGTATAATCATTGGGACTGATTCCTTCGGCTTGGATCAAGCGGCTGAAGAGGGAAAAGACGGGGTTTTCTGTGGCGGCTTTGGTGCGAACCAAAGCAGCAAACAGCTGATTGAATTGCTCGATGGAGGGTGGAGGGTTCTGGGCAGCCAACAGCTGGTCGAACAAGTCAAGCACCTCTTGGGTAGAAATGGCATCTGGATTCGAGTGCCGCCTTCTCTTCTCCTGTTGCTGCTTCCCCTTCCCAAAGAGGCAGCGAACATTGGGTAGAAATGGGGATCGGGATCGGGATCGGGATTGAGATTGGGATCGGGAAGGTGAAGGTGAAGGTGATGAGAAGAGGGAAAGAGACGACACACAAAGCATTTGACTTGACGCTCTCTTCCCCCTTTCCCCTTTCCCCTTTCCCCTTTCCCCTTTCCGATCAGAGTGGTTGATTGCCTCACTGGAGAGTGGAGAGGAGGATTTCGTCGGCCAACTGCCAACTGCCAACTGCTGCTGCTTTGTGTTGTTTTTCATTTTATTTCTTTTCTGTAAGTGGGCTTGGGCCGAGCCCATACCCTCTGAGGTAACAAAATATTACCACTTACCAGTACCCTGAAACTTTATAACTAATCCTTCGATTATCCAAAAATCTTTATTTCAAGTAGTACACATGAACCCTTGAAAAATTTAAGTTATAAATTGGAATTAAGTTAGAGACTGGAATACGAAGGCATCTATAAAGTATTCAATTTCTCATGTAAGTATTCAATTTTTCATGTAATTATAATTTTTATGAAAGTACCACCTTATTGTTTCTATCCTTTCATAACTGAAATTACAAAAGGAGCCTTCGAGTGCATTACTTGTTGTAAAGCCATGGCCATTGAAAGATTTCATAGTAATGTTATATATTTCCTATATGACAGATAAGGGGCAGTGTTGGAGCGGTCTCATGACTAATTATGTAATCAAAAGGTCACGAGTTCGATCCTCACAACAATATATCAAGCAGAACAATGACGATACGCATTAGCGATGATGACTTGGGGTCAATCGCAACCGTCTGATTAATCAGATGATACCTGCAATCCTGAGTTCTCTCTTCTTCTTTTTTTTTTCGATCTTTTGCTTAACAACTTTAACATTTAAATTGGGATCGTTCTTTCTTCTAATTTCTCCTCTTAATGTATAAACCTCTTCGTTCTTTTTTACTGATGGAAATCTTCAATTTTTCATGTGATTCCTATTTGTACCACTTTATTGTTGCCATATTTTTACAACTGAAATTAGGAAAAAGAGCCTTTCAGAGCATTACTTGTTCGAAAAAATAGATTTATTGCGAATTAATTTATTTTAACTAGTAGTGATAAGAGCTGCGAATATTTCTTGAAACTTTAAATAAAATTATAGATGTGCTCTTTATTAGTGAAATAATACATTCGTACAATTTGACATAGTTTAAAATCATTTAATAAAAGTTAATGAGTAGAACGAATGTATTCTTAAGCTCACCAAGCTCCTTTGTGAGCTTAACTCAAAAAACCTATCAGATTGATTTCAAACGACGCATCCAAACCGTTGAAATCGATCTATTTCATGAGTGATATGTTTACATGTCAAAATTTAAAATTTTTGAACTAATTTAGTATGAAGTCAAGCGGTCAAAAGAAGATGATTTATAAATTAATTTTAATGAGTTCATTTTTCATTATTTTTTAACCATTTTATCTTTGTATAAATGAGTTTATTTTCACCATATATACTTAATTCTCATTCCTTCACTAATTATTTATTGGAAAAAAAATTAACCGGATTTTGAGTTATATTTTCCCACAACTAATGTTCTTCACTAATTCACCAATCTAAAATATTTTCTTTTTCATTAATTTGGATACTTATTAATAATTATTAGTTTTTATTAATAAAATCACAATTTCTTGACAAAATTATAATATTAAAGAGCATTAAGTGCAATGTTTGTATTTCGTAAGCTGCGAAGTTCAATACTAAGGATAAAAAAAATCAGACTCATTTTATAGCCGACCTTTTTTCTTACCATCTTGTTAAAAAAAACATAATTGACATATTTTTCATAAAAAATAAATTTTTTTACCCAGAGAACAGAGATCTGTGTCTCTCATAAAGTCAAGCGGTCAAAAAATGATGAAAAATAAATTCATTAAAATGAACTTATAAATCATCTTTTTTTTACAGCTTGACTTCATACTAAATTAGTTCAAAATTTAAAAATTTGATATGTAAACGCATCACTCATGAAGTAGATTAATTTTAACGGTTTGGATGCGTCATTTGAAGTCAATCCGATAGATTTTTGAGTTAAGCTCACAAAGGAGCTTGGTGAGCTTAAGAACACCTTAGTTATACCCCTAATAAAAAGAGAGAGAGAGAGAGAGAGGTACCATTGTTTTTGCTGATATGACTAATAAAGTCACATGTTTACTATTAGCGCACTGCTTACTACCGGCACGTTCCTTCACATGTTATTTAAATTAATATATATAGCTTCGTTTTTTTACTTCAAAAAGTGTTATATGTTAGGGGTTTTTTTTTATCCAACGTACAAATTGTTTATTATGAAATATAACTTTTTCCTACTGTGAGTTTTTTTATCCTTACGGTAAAACGTCTCATTGTTTTTTTTTTTTTCTAATTTTTTCTATTAAAGGATAAACCTCTTCGTTTTGTATTTGATGGAAATATTTAATTTTTCATGTGATTCAAATTCGTGTGAAAGCCCGAAATTTTTTTTTATACCATAATAAACAAAAATCAAAACACTCTCATTTGGGGGGGGGGGGGGGGTGGCCGGGGGTGGTGGCGCAAATTGATTTGGCAGCCCTCTCAAAAGTGCATTGCACTATAATATTAAATATTTTTATATATTTGAAGGGCCTCCAAATCAATATGCGGTCCTCCAAGAATGGAGCCGCAAATTGGCTTGGCGGCTTGAGTAGATATGAAATTCCCCATATTTTGAGATGTTTTGATTGTTTTTTGTTTAAATGATATAAATACAAATTTCGGTGTGAAAGCATTACCTTCGTACTGCCATACTTTCATTTCGACAACTGAAATTATAAAAAAGATACTTTGAAACACATTACTTGTTTTACGAAATAGATTTATTTCAAATTAATTTGTTTTAATAATAGTGATATATAAGAGCTGTAAATATTTATTTAATGTTAAAATAGAATTATAGATGTGCTCTTTATTACTGGTTTTTTCCGGTCCGATCCGTTTGGATAAACACTTTATTTCAATCTGAAAAAATAAGAAGAAAGATTCTTAAACAATTAAATTAAGTATATTTTATTCAATTCGTCACTGGAATGAATCTGCACGAATGTTGAGACCTTGAACAAAATTAGGAAAGCGTGCCACTTGAGTTCGAATCTGCTGCGATTCCGAGAGGGATCGCAGGATTCTGAAATTCCGAGATCAACGGTTTAAACTTTTTCGTGTGCGGATCTCGAAAATGTTTTAAAAAAGTACATTTCCATGCACGCATCTCAAAAAATACCAACAGTTGAGATCGGATCGCAGGGTCCTGTGATTCCCTGAGAATCACAGCAGATTTATTTTCGTGCCACTTACAACAATTCGGGTCATCAACAAAATATGGATACTTGATTATTAATAGAGGCCAATTTGGATCCGATGCCCATCGGACTCAAAGTGAGTTCGATGAATTTGATGACCGTCCGATCTGTTTTAAGATTCGTGCCCGCAACTTTCGCATCTGTTTTAAAGTTAGTGCGCACAAATCTTAAAGCAGATCGGACGGTCCCAAAACCCATCGGACCCCAGTTGCTCTCTTATTAATAATATTGATACTTTCAGTGCTCTATTTAGTACTATAAAGCCATGGCCATTGAACGATTTAATAGTAACGATTTAATAGTAACGTTATTTAGTACTATAAAGCCATGACTAATTGAGTGATCAAAAGGTCACGAGTTCGATCCTCACAACAATATATATCACTGCAGAACAGTGAAGACACGCAGTTGCGATGACTTGGGGTCAATCGCAACCGTCTGATTATAATCAGATGATACCTGCACTCCTGAGTTCTGCTTTTTTTGGTTTTTTTGTTTCTTTAGAAATCATCGAAATATTCAATTTTCCTCTTAATGTATAACCTTCGTTTTTTTACCTGATGGGAAATATTCAATTTTTTCGTGTGTTTCTAATTTGTAAGAAAGTACCACCTTATTGTCGAGTTGGGCCTCATTTGATAAGGCCCAGTCCAACCTCGGCTTTCTTTCACCGCCGTTTATGCGGACATCACCGTTTTTATGCGAACTCTCATAACCGTTCTGACAACACGTATTAGAATGTTAGAGGCGACTTATTTAAGAGAAACAGTTCATTAAAATACGGGTCGCATTTTCCTACTAAGCAAGATATTACAGAGGATAGAGCACTAATACCTTCAAACCTTCCTATTATTCTTAGTCTCGGTCTATCAACCCGAGGAGGGACGAGCCCAAATCCTTGACCTGCCCCCCCATACGGCCTACTCCCCCGGAATAGGACGTATTAGAACCGAACCAAAGTTTTATTTCGGTTTGTTCAGTTTGTTCGGTTCAAACCAAAATATATTAATTTTTTTAAAGCAATTGATTTATAATAAACCGAAGTATATTAAGAAGTAAATAGGAATATTAAGAAATATACCGGGATATTAAGAAATAAACTGAAGTATTTAAAGCAATTGATTATGAAATAAACCGGGACGGTCTGGACCAAATTCATAATATATAAAAGTTCAGTCGGTTCGGTTTTAAAAAGCAAACCGAACCGAACCGTTTGATCCAAACTAATTCAGTTCGGTTCAAAACCGACTAAACTGGACCCAATAAACACCCCTTACAATTAAACCTGTTCGTTCTTCTTATAGTATTAATAATATTGATGCTTTTGCTCTATTTAGTACTATAAAGCCATTACAAGTAAAGGTTTGATAGTGTTGTAATTTCTTATTTGACAGATAAGGGGCAGTGTTGGAGCGGTCTCATGACTAATTGAGTTATCGAAAGGTCACGAGTTCGATCCTTATCGAGCAGAACAGTGAAGACACGCAGGTGCGATGACTTGGGGTCAATCGCAGCCGTCTGATTATAATCAGATCATACCTGCAATCCTGAGTTCTACTTTTTTTTTCATATGAAAAAGAGCCTTTCAGAGCATTACTTGTGCGTCGAAATAGATTTATTGGGAATTAATTTACTTTGAATACTAGTAGTGATAAGAGCTGCAAATATTTCTTTAAATTTAAAATTATAGATGTGCTCTTTATTAGTCAAATAATACATTCGTACAGTTTGACATAATTTAAAATCATTTAATAAAAGTTAATTGTAAAAGCATTCAAATCACTTGATTAATGATTACTCCATTGTTTTGTTGCATTCCCATGGATGGCTAATAAAATGCACTTGATACTTTCTCAACTACAATGATTCATATATAGTTAGGGCTGTTCATCGGTTCGGTTCGGTTCGGTTCAAACCGAACAGAACTAAGCAAACCTAAGTTATAATTCGGTTTGTAACCGAACTGAACCGATTTAGCATTGCAACCAAACCGAACAGAACCAAAGTTTTATTTCGGTTTGTTCGGTTCAAATCAAATATATTAATTTTTTTATTTAAAGCAATTGATTTATAATAAACCGAAGTATATTAAGAAATAAACCGAGGCGGTCCGGATCAAATTCATAATATATAAAAGTTCAGTTAGTTCAGTTATTTCGATTTTAAAAAGCAAACCGAACTGACTGTTTGGTCCAAATTAATTCAGTTCGGTTCAAAACCGACTAAACCGGACCCAATAAACACTCCTATACATAGCTACTACTCAAGAGTGCCTAAAATGAACCTAGGGTTTTCCCTACTATAATTTGATGGGCTGCGGAGCATTAACATATTTTATGGGCTGAATTTGTTAGGTTGGGTCCTCACATTTTATTGTGGAGAAAAGCAATTCAAGCC
The DNA here is from genome assembly GCA_025461045.1 of Carex parvula. NCBI lineage: Eukaryota > Viridiplantae > Streptophyta > Magnoliopsida > Poales > Cyperaceae > Carex > Carex parvula. Next base: position 207,171 of record JAJGRW010000886.1, on the reverse strand, counting down.
CATATGAAATGATTTTCAAAAGTGGGGAACATTGTGAAGTGTAGTTTTCAGGGCTATGAAAAAAAAGAAAACAACACAAAACATATTATTGCTTATCAGGTAATTAAAACAAAAGTAATTAAGATTTTGGTTGCCACGTGAACATCTTGAATACTTGTGAGGGCCCATTGTGATGCATTTAGTTATTAATTTTTTCCCTAAGTTGTTATATCTTGTATATGTCAATGTAAGCTTGTGCATTATTCGAAAACAGAATTGTTATATCTTGTGAGATGCTTTTATAAATTGTTATTATAGCCTCACCCTAGAGAAAACATAATTTTGGATAAATAATCATGATAATATCATGCAGCAGCAAACTTCAAAATATTTTATTTCATGCACTTTTCATGAAAATTTTCATGCATTTTTCATGTAGATATATTGAACTAATATAAATTTCATTTCGCAATGCAAAAGTTAAACCTATATATAAAAGATTACTTTAATTTAGAATGGACCATCAAGTCATCAAATCTTATAATTTTGTTTAGACAATTTTTGTCTGTATCAATATAATAAAATGTTGGAGGAAACTGAAAAATTATGTTGAAAATGCTTTTTTTCTGAGCAATTCTTCTCTCTTAGCATTCAATCTGCAACTGTAATTTTTTCAAAAAATTGAATTTGATTTTTCTAACTATTTCCAATTTTCAGTGTTAAAATTTATAATTAATTGAGCTAGTAGCTGAACCAGCTCTCCTTGTTCGCAATTCCTTTGCTCCTCTGAGAGTAATCAGGAAGAACTCCTCTACTGCACACAAACGTGCAGCGGGAGAAATTTCACAAACTGTCTCCTTCATCCACAAATCAAGAAGGATGACTCCCAACCACCAAACTTCGTAAATTGAAGCCAACCACAAGGCCCACAGACAGCTTCGTAAATTGAAGCAGTGCAGGAACCGCTATTATGCCACCCCTGCTCCGGAAACCTCTGCACCAGCCTCTGCTAAATCAAAGCTGACGTATCCAGTGCAGATAAAAGGGGCACCCAAAAGCTGGGAGCATCAAATAATGCCCAATTTTCTGTCAAAACAAGATTGACCTTTCCGGTCCCCAAACTCTTGAGTTCAGCTCCAATCGTGGCCATCTGTTATGTTTATTAGATCACCCTGCACTTTTGAGTCTGTGTTTTTTGTTTCTTTTAAAAAAATAATTGAAAATATTCAATTTTTTCCTATTAAAATTGTGGTATCGTTTTCTTTCCCATTTTTCTTCTTATAGTATTAAACCTGTTCATTCATTTTTCTGATGGAAAATATTCAAATTTTCCTTATTTAAATTGTAAGATTCTTTTTTCTTTTCATTTTTTCTTCTTATAGTATAAACCAATGTTATCAGAACCGGACCGGACATCAATCCCGTAAAGCTTCGGATCAATGGTTAAATGGTTGGACCGGTGAGACAATCAGTTGAATTACTGATTTATTTAAATACTCACATATATATGACATATGAAGATTGTTATAAAATATATATTCAAGTAATATAATATAAGACCAAATTTATAGATATATTTCAAAATTAACATCTACCAAGAAATTATATCCTAATGAAAGATGAAGCACTTCAACAAAAAAAAAATAGCGACCATTAGAATACATAATATAATATATTATATAAAAATAGCGACAATTGTTAGTTTTTCAAAAAAAAATATATACACAAAATTTTATACTATACAATATTGATACTTTAGATTATATAAAATTTAAGGTTTTATGTGTAAATTTCATAAAGATTAATTATAATATGCGGAAAGAATAAATTTTGAACCTTACGCCAATATGAAACTAATAATTTATATTTTTATAATTGCGAAAATATTTTTATTTTCAATTCATATTGGTGCACATCAGCTTTCTTATATGTTATTATGTAATTTATCTATTAAGAATTTTCTTAATTGTTTTAAGTTCAGATTGGTGCACATGAATATGAACAATATTTAAAGTAAATATTATATTTACAGTTAATTACAAACAAAATCCAATACTATATATTCATATGACCCATCTTTACAATACAGTACAAGCATATACCAATTAAAAATAAATATAAACTTTGATAGAGTTAAATTATTAGTTTCAAACTTTCAATTTTACATAAAAAATAAATGTTACATATATAATAAAAATAAACAAATTTGAGAATAGACATGACATAACATATATTTTTTTTGCAATAAGAAAATAATCTGTACTTGATAGATAAAATATTATTTTTTCATGGAATATTAAATAACAGCTGTCAACTTTCATTTTGTATTATATAAAATTAATCACCTGCTTATATATATATATATATATGGATACTTGTGTTTTCAGTGTTCTATTTAGTACTATAATCCGATAAGCAGGAATACTAATGTTATTTCTTGTATGACAGATAAGGAGTTGTGTTGTAGCGGTCTCATGACTAATTACTTGGTCAAAAGGTCAGCAGTTCGATCCTCGCAACAATTTATCGAGCAGAACAGTGACGACAAGCAGGAGCGATGACTTGGGGTCAATCGCAGCCGTCTGATTATAATCAGATGACACCTGCACTCCTGAGTTCTGTTTTTTTTTTTTTTCCAATTTTTAATTGAAAATATTTAATTTTGATATTTTGCTTAAGAACTTTAACATTTAAATGGATATATGCATTGTAAATTGTGGGATCGTTCTGATGTAATTTTTCCTCTTAATGTTTCCTCTTCATTTTTCCTCTGACAAATTAATTCACACAAATACACATTAAATTATGTCTGTATATTTAATTGACGATAGCACCTGTATCTAGATTATCCGTAAATCAAGTCACACAATATTCACATTTAGAATACCTTGCCACAGGTGACTCTTTATCTTTATTAGGAAATTCATTTCTTACATAACAAATATGTGGTGGTGGTGTAGCTGGTCTCATTCTTTACTGAGTGATCCTCAAGTCTCTCTCTCTCTCTATATATATATATATTATATTTGGGTGTGTTTTCTCTGTTTTGACACTTTGAAATATTGATAAACTGTGGGGTATTAAAATATTTTATAGGCTGAATTTGTTAAGTTGGGCCATCACGTTTTATTGTTGACAAAAGCAATTCAAGCCCATATGAAATGTTTTTCTAAGTATTATTTAATTTAAGAAACAAACATAAAACAAGATTGCATTTATGTAACTTTAGACCAACTACTATGTATTGGACATCATAATCAAAATGTGGGGTCTTGTACTTCAAAAAAGGTCTTTTGTTAAAACAAAATGAACTCAATTTATGAAAGATTAATTGATCTGGTATTGAATATGGGGTCTTGTACTAATTATAGAATATTGACACCTTAACTTGTGTACTAATTATAATTAGTTCACATAGGAAACACAACAGATCAAATCAATTTATAGAATATTGACACCCTTAACTTGTGAGTTAGACTGTTGAAATAAACTGTTAAACAAACACAATTTAAACTTGAAATATACAGCCAACATTAATTGTGGAAGTTCAAAATTGCAGTTCGTTGGCATCATACCAAATTCGGTCTCATATCCAGTCGGAGACGTTTGATTCACGTCGATATTGAAGCGCACTTTATTAGCACGAGTTCTAAAGCTTTCTGCACGAATCTTGAAGCAGATTGAACGGCTCTAATCCGACATCAGACCGAATTTGCTCCAATGCCTATCAGATGCCTGCCCCACGGTTCCAACAATTGAAATGGTAACCCTGAATAATTGATGTCCTACTATGTGATGGTAAGCTGGAGATAATGAAGGGTTGCCTATAACTAACAGTACTTAATTTTCTGTTGAAGTAATTAGTATAAATTATATTGATGTCTCATGTCTGATGATAATGACTCAACCTTATTATGTTCAACTTTTCCTTTTTCAACAAAGCCTAGAAGCCTACAAAGTACAGTCACATTTTCATTCCGTGAGCTGATTCTCTTTATATATATATATATATATATATAGAGTAGAACTAGGGTGCTCCTAAGCTCACCAAGCCCTTCCGTGAGCGCGACTCTAAAACCTATCAAATTGACTTCAAACGACATTTCCAAACCGTTAGATGTTCAATCTATATTAAAATGTGCTTGGAGACCAAATTTTACATTTTTTGGAATTTTTTTACTATTTATTAAGATGGCTTGAAAATCGCTGTTTTTATTAAAATTCTGCACCATTGGAAAACAGCGATTTTCAAACCATCTTAATAAATAGTAAAAAAATTCCAAAAAATGTAAAATTTGGTCTCCAAGCACATTTTAATATAGATTGAACATCTAACGGTTTGAAAATGTCGTTTAAAGTCAATTCGATAGGTTTTAGAGTCGCGCTCACGAAGAGCTTGGTGAGCTTAGGAGCACCCTAGTTCTACTCTATATATATATATATATATATATATATAGAAGGAGCATCAAAACATAAATGAATTAAAGAGGGAATAGGGGACCGCCTCCCTCCAATCAGTGAATCTTGTGGCCTGTTTTAATTGGTTATAATAATTAAACATTAAATAATTCACACCAAGTTAGACCCAAAACTCAACTAGAGATTTTCCTTCTCAGAATTAACACTGCACAGCTTGAACAGGTCATTTTGAGTACGTCTCATTTTTTTTTGAAAAAAACCAAAGAAGAACAGAAAAAAAAATGGATGTCACTCAAGTTCAGTTTGTTACAATTATGACTGTCTCAGCCAAACTGGTACAAGTTGCGATACAGTGTTTTCATTTGGATCGGAACAGAAAGGGATCCGATATCTTTCTTTTTTTTTTCTTTTTTTTTTTTGCTGCAGCACCATTTTCCTTATTTTACCTGATTACCTCTGTTTTATGATAGTAAAATTGATAAAAATCCAGTGGTTTTTATCGACTGAATTCAAATAAAATTTAAGCACAGTTCTAGTTTCACCCTGAACCATAGATGTTGACAATACGTAAGATTAATCTTAGAGATATCAACTCTGCCAAATCAATACTATTTCTCCTTAGAGAGATACCTGTTTTGTCAAATCAATATTCAGTACTTACTATTTCACAAATAAGGAAAACTTTTTGGTTATTTCTTCTAAAGTTGTAGGAGAATTTTGAGGTTAGGAATACAATTATCCCTACTTATATTATAAATCAAAGGCTCCTTACATTCATTTACAAAATTAGCATGATAAATTAATTGCCAATATCACTCTGATGCCAGGCACCAGTAATTGTGATTTTATGAGCCTAGAACTTGAGGAATGCTATATCTTTTGCATTAATTACCAGTTTGATGCTGAATGTTGTATCCCTTGATTGCCATTACCAGAATAACTGTATTATGCAGGTAACATGTCATGTACAATATGAATCCAAATAGATTCCTTCAACGGTTTGGTTAAGCAATTGAATTCATCCAAAACTAAATAGTTTTTTGTGAGCTCTATCCAATGAGAAGAATTATAAAAATGGAAAATTAGTTGTGAATTGAGATAAACAGATAGCTCCATCCACCATCTTGTCAGAATGCAACAAGGACATAAGTGGCACCATTAAAAAAGTATATATATTTGGCTGACAGTGATATTCTGATATTTATATTGCATAGAAGTTTATCTACTCAATATGAAAACTAGAAGCTGATCAAAATTTATAAAAAGGTTCTTGAAAACCTGAAATAGTAAAATCATTATTTAAATTGTACCCACTTGTGCAACAACATCAATGACCTTTACTGATCTAATTAATCGAATGCCATATTACCTGCATAAGCAAATTAATTCAAAATTGAAATAATATACAAAAACATCACAGTAAAAGGATTTAAAGGGTAATGTTAAGAAGGGTAAACCAGTAAGAAATATTGTGAGTTACCAAAGTTAGAAACTCAAGAAACAGAACCTGAGATTGGTTAAAACCGAATTAAAATTTCGTCAAATTGGCCTGATATGTGCCGTAGTAGGTAGGTCTTGCCGTGGTTCCATGAATCCAATTAGTTTTGTATGACCATAATAGAGATGCAAAATTAAAATATAATTAGCATGATGCCATAAAGTGAATGACAGTGATGTGCCAAATTAATTGAGGATTGAATCAACAACTGATAATGCAACTTTTTTGAACTCTATTAGTTGAAAGAGATGTCATCTATTATAGTAGACTCAAAGTAGAAAGATATCTCTGTTATTCTAAAATTCTTATCAATGGTGATTGGGGGCAGAAGCAATTAGTAAATTCTTACTGTATGAAGATGACAAATAAAAAAACATAGTTTGATATTTAATTTGATACTTATTTATTACAATAACTCAGTAGTTCAAAAAAATAATCGGACATTTTAGTTAAAATTAGTGCATTGGAAAAACAGAATCCAAATTTTTTTGTCATAATTTCATATGTTGATTTTATGAAAGTATAAATACTGATATACAACACTTTTAACAGTTTATTGCCTTTCATGCATGAACATATATTGAGAAACTACCACCACCCAAATCACAATTAAAAAGTGTTATTTGGTTGATGGAAAACAAGAACAATATGATCATAAACTATATAGAGAATCAATATACACATACATCAAAATGGTATTTATAATATAAACCAAAGGGGTATATATTCTCTGTTTAAAATATTCTCAACTTGAGAACAATTTTTTTCTCTTTTGGCCCAAAAGATTTCCATGGTAACATTTTTTATATTTGCAATTGGTGAAATAACAGAGAATCTAGAATCAAATGCATCATAGGTATTTCCACACGACACGGCGTTTGTTCAAGGAAAAGTATTAGTATTAATTAGCTTCCACCTATAATAAACCTAATTAAATATTCCATCATAATCAAGATTACTTGTGCAAAATGGTCCCACCTGATCAGGATTCCATCATAATCAGGATTACTTATGCAGTTTGATTGGTTGCTAGAAAACAATTGCCTCCATGCGCAGTGACATATCAGCTTGTGTACTTTATACCCAGGTCTCCATAGATTTATTAGCAATAGCATTGGTGATAGAGATGTTACAACTAACAAGCCTTGCATTTATGTTGTTAGAGGGTTGAAACTGTTAAAAATTGTTTTGCTTGGTTTAGGTATGAAAGAAAAATATTTACTCTGATTCATTGGTTTGAACATAATTAAATTATTGTTTGCTTTTCTCTTCTAGCCGGTGGGTTGACAACAGAATCAATTAATTAATTAAAAGATACAAGTTGTCTTTTCCCAATTGAAGCAATAGAATCTTTTAAAAGTTTGTAAGTTGGAAAACAAAAATAGTTCAATTGTTTGTAGTATTACATTTACCTTAAATATTGATCAATTAACAACCTTTCCTTTTCCAAAATGTGATTAATGTTAATATAAAAAAATAATTACCAGACAGAACCGTCTTCCACAAAGATTTTCAACATATAAAATTGGTGTTAATATATCTATCTTTTGAGAAAAGATTAAAATGAAGTACAGCTAGGAGCACATATATATAATCAAGATTACAAAGGTTTAATTAAATTGTAAAGGCAGGTAAAAGCAATTATATACAGCAAGAACAGCAATTTTGCTGATTTCAGATTTTAGGTGTGCATTTCTTCTTTTGGTAGAACATAAAACAGTGAAAATTTTAGAGAACGTGGCGGTTTATTTTAAGTATTTTCATAATTTCAATAATTGATTATTTATTTGACAAAAGTTAAGTGTGCACTGTGTACTGGTAAACTATATATAATTTTCAGAAGCCTAGCAATTTAAACTGTTTCTTTTGTAGCTTCTTTTCCTATAAATTGACTGATCCTTCCTGAAACTCTCATAATTTGCAATAAAAAAATGTTGCATATCAGTTTTCTTTTGTTCACTTTCATTATCCATTTCTCTATTATTACATTGAAAAATCCAAACAAACATTTTTTTTTAATGCAAACATGAATTAACCCAATCAAATTACGAAAATTTGATGTGAACATGAAAATTTGAAGCAAGATGACTTGATCTGACGACCAGTCACAAATGATCGGAGTGGTACAGGAATGAGCAAAACCCGACCCGTTAAGTAGGTGTCAGCCGAGTCACAGGAAACCTGGCCTCCAAGATAAGAGGTGTTTGGCATTGTTTGGGACATGTAACTGATAAAGGAGATGATGCAACGGCCGAAAGAGAAAGAGAAAGTGAAATGGAAAGAGAGAGGAGCAGGTAATAACACAATTTGCCTAGCTTGTCGTATTCATCTATTCATTTAATTTTTCTCTCTTTTAATTTTCGTTTCTTTTGTTTTAATGGGGGCGTTGCTAATTAATGTAATATATGTAATATGTATGACTAGAGGTGACAATCAGACGGGTTCATCTCCAATTCTATAAGATCAGATTAACCTTAATTGCCATCATTAAATTGTTAAATCAAATAAAATTTAGGAAAAAAAATTAAAAAATTGTTACAATATCAACAATTAATTAGATATTTATGAGCGTTCTTTACTAATATATAGACACTAATTTGAAAAATTTCGGAAATAATTCGCTAAAATAATTACACTTGAAGAATACAAGCGCAACTTGAGACAAACTAGTACGTGCCAAGATCAGGTTGTTCTGAGATAGGCCATTTCAGGTCTTGATCGAGTCATTTTTGGATCATCTCGGGTTTGGATCGTTCGGGTTTTGGATCAAGTCGGGTTTTGGATCATCCGACTTGGTGTTGTTTTGGATTTTTTGTCATTCAAATTCGTATCGAATCGGATCACATTTAAGTCAGCCGGATCCATTGAGTTAGCTCAGATTTTAAGTAGAGCACTGATGGCATTGGAAACGGACGGCTGATAATGTTTACGCCATCCTTTGTGTGTTTCTTTTTGCTTCATCCCATCTTGTTTTGTTCTTCTCTTTTTATGTTTTCCCATACCTTCTCCAACTAACTCTCTTCTCTTCTCCAATATTCTTGCCATGCTCATTAATTATATATATATCTAATAATAATTTTCCAAGTTTTGTTGTTCTCTTTTTATGTTTTCTACAGAATATTGCTCTGTTCTATCTTCTTCTTTCTTTTTTTCTAAAAAGAATCTCTTGGGGATAACAATTAATGAACAAATTTAATGCTGCAAATATAGATGCTATGTCAGCATATCTGGTGTATGCATGGTATGGTTGTGTATACGACCATTAGCATTAGGTATGTATATATCTATTTAATTATCATCTAGGTGCAGTGCATGTGGACCAGGTGTATGGATATATAAATTAAATGATCACATGTGTGAATATTAATAAGTATATATATTTTTTATTAATATATATAGCTGTACAAATAAAAATGATATATATATGTACTTGTGTGTTGAGTTGTGTCTTATCTTGTCTCAGGCAGACTAATTAATAGATACAAAGAACAAATATAATAAGTGCATGTTAAATCAAGATGTATGATGTTCTATGTTATCTACTTAATTAGAATTTGGGCTAATCTTCTGATGTTAGCATTTCAACTGAAGTGCTAGCTAGTTAGTGGTATAAATCACACTTTTCTTCATCATGATCGAAGGATTGATTTAACTCTAAACTCAATTCGAGCTAAATATTAAAATTCTGTTAAATACATAAAATTTACTAGTTTTTAAAATAGCATGGTTTATATGCCTCACATTCATATTTCCAGTTTCAAAGTTCAAACAGTCTTTCCGAACCACTTAACCTAGCCTTCATGTAAAATATGTTTGGAGACCAATTATTAAATATTTTTTAAATTTCTTTTACTATTTTTTTAGATAGGTATAAAATTTGTTTTTTTAATGGTTCATAATCTTAATTATGAAAAGTAATGTTGTGCTTTTTGGATTCATATATAACTGTTATCGTTGATGAGTTATGACGACCAAGCATAATTTAATATGGAGATCATCAGATTGAGTATCTGGTGTATATATGGTTGATTGTGTATACTACTTCTCTGTCAAAATAGACTTAAATTAAACAAATTTACATAATGACTCGTATGCTGCATGAATCAAAACCTGAGGTACTTTGTAAAGTACAAGTTTCAAATATTTAAATCTCCTAGAGAGAACTTATTTATGAAGAAAAGCACCTGGACGGCGACCTTATTATATATATATCCTACAAATGAAAAAGTCAACTTAAAACCCAAAAATAATAAAATCAAGAAATATACACACATAATGGACAAAACCTAATTAATTACTGTTGAAAAATCGTACTGGCAGAATAGTTACATCACATAATGGCAACAGATGCATGCAAATTCTATGGGATCCCTTTGTTTAATCTCAGAGCAACACAGAAATAGATAAATTGCCTGCACAAAATATAAGCCACAAATAAATGTGGACATATTATTATTATTATAACTAAGTAATAATACTTTTTCGTTAGGTGCCAAGATAACAATCATTATGCATATTAAATAATAAGTTCTAGTTGGATGATGACTCATGAAACAGCACCTTAAACATCTATACATAAGTAACACCAATAATATAGAACCTGGCATCACTTTTAGCTCTTGCTCCCAGGAGGAAACTCGGATCTAAAGATATATATATATACAGATGTTGGCTAAGATCAAAGTGGTATGACCAAGGTCTTAGTGCTACCAATTAGTTTTTGCAATTTAAAAGTTCAAATAGTTTATCTGAAGTGCTCAATGTGTTCTCCATATTAAAATATACATGGAGCCAAATTTTACATTTTTTTGAATTTTTTTACTATTTTTTATGGATTTTTGAAAATCACTGTTTTTCATAATAAAAAACAAATAAATAAAATCTGAAAACATGATTTTCAAAAATCCATAAAAAATAGTAACAATTCTAAAAAAAGTAAAATTTGGTCTCCAAGTACATTTTAATATGGAGAACACATTGAGCACTTCAGATCGACTATTTGAATTTTGAAAATCACAAAAACGAATTGGTAGTACCAAGGCCTTGGTTATACCACTTTGATCTTAGCATAGAGGTGCTACGTGTAGCATAGAGGGCTTCCGTACTACGACTCAATATTTGAGTTTTCAAAATCTTAACAATCGATCCGAATCGTTCAACATGATCTCCATATGAATATGTACTTGCAAACCAAATTTTACATTTTTTAGAATTTTTTTATTATTATTTTTAGATAGGTAGAAAAACACTTGATTTGAATGGTATAGAATTTTCAAATCAAGTAATTTTCTACCTATCTAAAAAAATTCTAAGAAATGTAAAATTTGGTTTGCAAGTACATATTCATATGGAGATCATGTTTAACGGTTCGGATCGACCGTTAGAATTTTGAAAACTCAAATATTGAGCCGTAGCACGGAGGCCCTTTATGCTATGCGTAGCATATTAACAATTTTCTATATATATATAGAGAGAGAGTATGGCTAATTTGCTGCTGGCAGCATTTCGGCCAAGTGCTGCCAGCAGCAAACCTGCCATTCTGATGTTCAAACAACCGATCCGAACTGTTCAACATGTTCTAAATATTGAAATGTGCTTGGAGACCAAATTTTACATTTTTTGGAATTTTTTTACTATTTATTAAGCCACTTTGAAAATTCCAGATCATATGGTCCAGACTGTTTTTACTGTTCACCCGGATTTGGAATTTTCAAAGTGGCTTAATAAATAGTAAAAAAATTCCAAAAAATATAAAATTTGGTCTCCAAGCACATTTCAATATTTAGAACATGTTGAACGGTTCGCATCGGTTGTTTGAACATCAGAATGGCAGATTTGCTGCTGGCAGCACTTGGCCGAAATGCTGCCAGCAGCAAATTAGCCATACTATATATATATATATATAGAGAGAGTAGAACTAGGGTGCTCCTAAGCTCACCAAGCCCTTCGTGAGCGCGACTCTAAAACCTATCGAATTGACTTCAAACGACATTTCCAAACCGTTAGATGTTCAATCTATATTAAAATGTGCTTGGAGACCAAATTTTATATTTTTTGGAATTTTTTTACTATTTATTAAGATGGTTTGAAAATCGCTGTTTTTATTAAAATTCTGCACCATTGGAAAACAGCGATTTTCAAACCATCTTAATAAATAGTAAAAAAATTCCAAAAAATGTAAAATTTGGTCTCCAAGCACATTTTAATATAGATTGAACATCTAACGGTTTGAAAATGTCGTTTGAAGTCAATTTGATAGGTTTTAGAGTCGCGCTCACGGAAGGGCTTGGTGAGCTTAGGAGCACCCTAGTTCTACTCTATATATATATATATATATATATATATATATATATATATATATATAGGTTGGCTAATATCAAAACGTTTGTTCCGGAGCCGTGGTGCAACCAATCGGTTTTCTGATTTTCAAAGTCCAAACAGTTGATCCAAACCGTTAAATGTGATCTCTATATTAAAATGTGCTTGGAGACCAAATGTTACAATTTTTTTGAATTTTTTTACTATTTTTTATGGATTTTTGAAAATCACTATTTTTCATAAAAATAAATAAATAAATAAAACATGAAAAACAGTAATTTTCAAAAATTCATAAAAAATAGTAAAAAAATCCCAAAAAATGTAAAATTTGGTCTCTAAGCACATTTTAATATGGAGAACACGTTGAGCACTTCAGATCGACTATTTGAATTTTGAAAATCGCAAAATCAAATTGGTAGTATTAAGACCTTAGTCATACCACTTTGATCTTAACCAATCTCTCTCTCTCTCTATATATATATATGCGCACTAATATATAAATAGTACATGTCCATTTAGCAAAGCACTAGCTATAGAAGTATATAATTATCATCAATTCCTTTTATATAACAAAGCATCTTTTGCATTTGGACAAAATGAGCATCATAAAAATACTAATGCTCCTGTCATGAAAGAGCGTACACGCATAGCACACATTGAGAGAGAATGAGAGAGAGAGAGGTATTTGCTTGGTAGCCTCTCATTTAAAAAAAAAAAGAGAGAGAGAGAGAGAGGTAGTGCACAGTATCCAGCATATATTAACATTGATCTATGATCTATATATCTCTAACCATATAGTTATAGCATGTACAAGAGAGAAGATAAAATTAATGGAAAACACTTTCCTTCATAAAAAAAGAAAGAGAGAACCCAAAAAAAAAAGCTAGGGTTTCAATTCCTATTCCTATAAACCCTCCTACGTGTTTGTCATTTATCCATTTGCACTTCTATCCTATTATAAAGGTGCGCATCTTCACATCACTACCACTTAGTAGTACTATATATGCACAACCTCCCCTTTATACACAAACTTTCTACATCTTCTTTCAAAAGCTTCTTCCTTTATTCACTTCCTCCATTAATGCCTTAATTTCTAAAGGATTTCTTTTATTTTCTTTTTCTTCTAGAAGCACTACTGCTACCACTGTATTAACACTACTGATTCTCGTTTTCGCACACACATCAGTATATATTTTTCCTCCTTTTTTTTCCAGTAATGTATATATATCATCCATGTATAGATTTTTATAGGGGACACATATGACAGAAGAAAAAAAATTAAGAAAATATACTTATGTGATGTGCGAAAGAGAATTAATTTTCTGGCCTTTTAGAATGGAGGTGAACGGTGCGGGACACCTTTTCGTCTTGAGGTGCGATAACTAACAATTGGAGGGGTCCCTGGTGAAAGGTTGTTGCTGTTGACATGGCATCCTTCTTCATGTGACATCGCTGCTGAGGCGGTGTTTTTTCTCAACTTTTTGGGGCTGTAGGAATATTCGTCGGAGTAGTCATCCCGACTGGATTTGGGTCGAAGAGCGAAGCTCAGGTCCGGGTCTTGCTTCATACCATTCAGCTGTCAAGAGGAATATCAAGAGAGAATATGTTTTGTTAGCTGGTGAAATCTGTTTCTTAGGGAATATAATATGCACCAAAATTTAGTATTGAAGATAGAAAATTATCACATGCTTCTTACAAACAGTAGTGCAGTTTCTGATGAGAATAGTAAGAAAAAAATTATTCAATTTGTTACAGTATGAAAAAAAATTCCCTACACAGAAACTTTTGATATGAAGTACATGAATTTAATTTGTAAGTTGTAGCCCTTAAAAGTTAAATGTTACAGCTCTGATAGCATATAGCAACAAGTCAAACCAGGACTATGAAAGTGATAGAAATTAAATTAAATTGATAATTTTATATAACTAGGCAAAGGTAGGTAGTGGGTTTGGTTCAAACATAGAGGCATATATTATATATTTAGATAAGTTTATCATAGGACACTATCTATCATCTATCACAAACAAAGAAAGCCAAGAAAATATTAAAAGCAACAAATAAAATAAAATTCCTAATGCTGAAGTCTGGTCCATATATAGCTTGTACAGTTTAGGTAGATAATGACATAAGATCACGCCCATAAACAGCAGAATATATATATATATATATATATATACACACACACACACACACACACTGCATCAAAAAATGGTAATGCTAATAATGTGAAGATAAAAATATCACAAGAGCAAGATTAATTACTGATAAATTAAAGATGGGTTGCTCTTAATTTAATGACAAAATGTGTGTTATATGTGGAGGTGGAGGGGCAAACTTGATCAATTCAACATATATGCACATTGGTTACACGGAAAATAATAATAATAGCAAATAAACAACAAATTAATAGTTGTTTAAACAAAAAAGATTTGGAAATAACTAATTCCATCAACAATACTAGTAGAAAAAAATAAAAGAAAATCACAAGTTGCACTCTATATTGGGAAATCCACATCAGGCATTGGAAATAGCGTATCAGAAATGACATTACTAATTATATATGAAATTTGCATAATGATATGAACAATTCTAATTTTGAAAAACAAAGAAAACTAAATTAAAAATAACATACATGAAACTCACCTTACAACCAAGAGAACAAAATCGAAACGAATCGGGGAGGCTACGGCTACAAATTTCACAAGTATTTGTCACGCCTTTCCCGAGCCGAGGCTGCGGCCGCTCATTTAAGAACACAATCTTTGCTCCATTTATTACATATGGCTGCACACATGATATGTCAATAAATTTTGATACCTCAGATATCCTGACAACATTATGGTATGAAGATCGTCGTATCTGCAAAGTTAATCAAAACAAAATCTTACTTAAAAAAATAATTAAGCAAAATCAAACCAAATCAAACATTGAGAATTGAATGTATAGTGATCAAACACAATTAAGAGATGCAAATTTTACATTTGGGACCTCCAAAGTATATGAATTTACCTTCTATTATATATTTTAATAGTTCAATTGTATCTATAATTTCCAGCTGCTAATTAAACTACCCAAAATCTTACTTCAACTTAAATAAAGCAAAAACCAAACCAAGCTTAACATTGAGAATGTAGTGAAACACAATTAAGAGATGCAAATTTTACATATATGACCTCCCAAGTATTTGAATTTACTCAATAGTTCATTTGTATCTATAATTTAGTTAATTACTCCTGATTAATTAAAATACACTATTTAATTCTTCCTCCAAAATAATTACTTCTAATTCTCACAATCTTTTCCCCAGAGAAAAAACCATTTCCAATTCTATCCGATCAAAAGGTAATTATAAAAATGAAACAAATCAGCAGCCATAAAAAATAAAACTAAATTAGAGATGAAGAGAGGTGTGAATTAATTACCTGAACATGATTGTGATCTTTGTGGTTTACAACACAGATGTTACAGAGCGCGGGCCCGGTGCAATCGAGACAATACTGGTTGCATTCTTTCTTGCCCGAATCATTGTGAATTTCGCACGGCACAAAGAAGTTCGTGTTTAGCAACGGCTGGAGCCATGGTGGGCCCATTACTTCTTTACCGATTCCCATCATCGGACTCACCTAAATAACCAAAATAAAAAACCAACAAAAATTATATACAAATAATGGTAATAGTAGTACTACAAAGGAGATGGGGTTAGAAGATGAACTCACCATAATTTTCTTGTTGTTGGTACCAACAAAACCGGTTTTACTATGAAGGTTAGAGATAGCCAGGTCGGCGATATATAATTACTACTAGTAGTAGTAGTAGTAGTACTACAAGAGAGGAAATAAGAGATGGAGAGAACAAAAGAAGATAGAAAGGAAAAGTCTTTCTTGAGGAACCAAAGGAGGAGAAACAGACAAGAGAAAAGGAGGTGTGCTAGCTATAGGAAGAGATTATTCTAACCGAAGTGTGAAAAAGATAAAAAATTCTTAGTTGGAAATAATACGCTAGAAGAAAGAGAGAGGCAGAGAAAAATAGAGAGGTGAGAAGAGTCGAGAGAGAGAGATAGAGAGAGAGAGAGGAGAAGGTAAAGGAGGGGTGTAGATGTAGACAAATGTATATGGCGGTTTGTATGGTGTAGAAAATAAATCAAAAATATATTATAAAGCGGTTGTGCTCGTGCGAATAACCATGGGATAAATACTCGGTTGGAAGAATCAGAGCCGTTGGATTATGTCGATCGGTGGGGTCAAAGATAGACACATTGCGCCCTTTATTGTCATGCCATTCGTATCTTTGATATTTCTCTTCCTAAATTGCACAGCAAATTATATATATTTTTTTATTTTTAGTTTGATATTCTTAAGAAGTTAATCAAGACATTGAATTTATTTTATTAAATAGAAAAATGAAGATATATTAATACGTTTTGAGGGTGGGTACCAATAAATATAAATAAATAAATAAATAAATAAATAATGTGATGGAAAGTTTCTTAATATTTAATTATTCTAGAAAAGTTTGGCATCTAAGGTCAAATCATGCAGCCGACATTTTTATTAATATCCAAAGTTAAATAGAAATTAATATATATTCAGCTCCTATGAATTTCGGTAAAAATATTCCTACCGGCAATTAAATAGCCGGTTTTGAATTTTTTTGCCTACCGGCCATTTAATGGCCGGTACTCTCAATTTTTTTCTTTTTTTTTAGAGACACTATGAAGAGCAGGATACTGAAATCTAACACTAAAAATTCAAATTTTTTGTTTAAATTATTCGTTAGATTACTTCTTTTGATGTATAATTAGCATATATATTTATACTAAAATAGGCTAAATTACTTGAAATTATGTTACATTACGCTGAATTATACTAAATTATGTTAAAATAGGCTAAATTACGCTAAATTATGTTACATTATACTGAATTATACTAAATTATGTTAAATTACGCTAAATTATGGTAAATTATGCTAAATTACATATGAATAGAGACGATATCTTCACTGAGAAGGCGAAAAACGACGACGAAACTTCAAACAGCCATAAAACGACGCTCAAGTGTCCGATTTTAGCAAATGACCACTTTTCAGAAAGCTTGCAAAAATTACGCATGCATTAGAGATGGCCATGCCATTTTTCTCAGAATTGCCAAAAAACAAATGGAAGAGCCTCAGAACTTGAGTTAAAGTTTCCGATTAAGATTTTCATTTATACTATTCAATCTAAGTAGCTCAGTAAATTACTTACATAATGGACTTGTAGAATACCAATTTTTACTATTTTTGGAATTTTTTTTGCTATTTTTTATGATTCATGAAAGATGGCACAAAATCGGTCTAATTTTGCGTAATTTTGCGTAGTTTAGCGAAATTTACCGTATTTCAGCATAATTAGCAAAGTTATTGTAATTTAACATAATTTAATGTAATTTAGTGTAATTCAACATAATTTAACATAATTTCAAGTAATTTAGCGTATTTTAGTATAAATATGCTAATTATATATCAAAAGAAGTAATTTAAACAAAAATTCGAATTTTTAGTGTTAGATTTCAGCATCTTGCTCTTTATAGTGTCTCTAAAAGAAAAAAGTGAGGGTACCGGCCATTAAATGGCCGGTAGGAATATTTTTATCGAAACTCAGAGGAGCTGGGTATATTTATTAATTTCTATTTAACTTTGGATATTAATAAAAATGTCGGATCATGCAGTTGTCTCAATATTTAAATACAGATGTATTTTTTAATTTTAAGAATTAGATGCAAGGTAAGATAATATTAAAATTGGATGTGTGGAGGATGTATAAAATTTAATTATTCTAAATTAGTATTTACTGGGGCTGATTCATTTTGGACATTTATTTTTACCTGCAGTTATTATTATATTTTCTTTGTTCCAATACAATTATTCTTGGAATTTAAAATGCAATATTTAGACTTTTCTATAGTGGTGGGCATTGAAATTTCAATAAAAAAACATAATATTTTTTTTTTTTTTGAAAAGGCTATGTCTAGCTCAGTGCTATTCTTTTTTTGTTGTAAAGTTCCTTAATTATTATAACAACACACTTTAAAAAAGACCAAAAGTATTATAATTAATTCTCCTAAAATTGTATCGACGACTTGTTGTCTGAAATTAATAATTTGCTTAAGGAAAATATTCAATTGTTTTTTAATAAAAAAGTATGTCATAATTGTTTATTGAGACAACGGTTAATATAATTAGGGAATCAAGGAGAAATAATATGTCTAAACTAACTAACAAAATCTCTTTTAAAAAAATAATTAACAAAAACAATGGCACTTAAAGTAGTTCAAAATATGTATATTTTTTAACTAGCAATTAAGTTGAACTAAAAAATGTCAACTTATTTTTGCTCTCTTTGAAACCACAAAACCTAAAAATTAAAGTACCATATTTTAGCTGCATATGCATTAATAAAACAGATTTTGCATTGAAAATGTACTTGAAACAATTATTATATATTGACTATAAAATATCATGAGCTTTTCCATTTGTTCAAAATACAGTAAACAAAAAAGGTGATTTGTTACTATAAGGTCACACTAGCCCACTACACTAATGTAAAAAGGAGAGAAAAACATAATTTGACTTAGCTTTTGGAAATTTTAGTGAGTGATGTTACCTTTTTATGCTTTTATTTCATGGTGTTTTTTGTATTGTCAAAAAATAATATGTAAAGTAACAATATTAAAGAAAGAAAAAACCAATGAAGTTTCATTCCAAAAAAAAAATAGTTCATCTTTCTTTTATGAAAAATAATCACAATAGATGTTGGGCCATGCCTTTTTCATAGACGAGAGGAAAAAAAAAAAACACTAAAGAACATTTCACTTTTCATTGAAATGTTTAGAGACGGAACTAGAAAATTGAGATAAAAAAAAAAGCTGAAAAATCTAATATAATATAATTATGAAAAATTGCTCGCTACACAGAGCACTCCATAGTCATATTGTTACAGAGAATCCTTATTATGTGTGCGCTGTGATAGTATACCCAAAACCAAAAGACTATCTGCTCAATAATCCTTTCATAAAATAGAATTCTTTGGCTTTGTACGGTGGAATGTCATTCTCATATGATTCCACTAATAATTTAATAAATATGCTCAATCAACCCCATATATTATTTTTCAATAGTTTCTTTCATATTTGGAATTTCAGATGTACTGTAGCCATTATTAGCTAGCAAGATTATAGCATGAGAAACCTAGGATGATGTAGGATGTAGTAGGGCCTTAATTTGCATCAATTTTGGTTGCTATTGAGTCATGTCATAAACAGGAGTTCAAATAGTTGGTACCGGTACCGGTACCAGTCACCTCCAAACGGTATGAGTTTGATAATTAATACAAAATGAAAAGTTCTTTCTTTCATATATATATTTTCATATTTGATAAACTTCTTTTACTTTAAAATCTACATCAAAAGAAAATTTCACCTTTTTTAATTACTATGAAATTAATTACTTTGTAGTGAGAGTGACGTCACCCAATAAATTATTTTTTCTTATATATTGTCATAATTTATATATTTTGAAGTAAAAAAACAGTATTGTTTGATGATAAACAAAACTGAGTTTATCCTCAAATGAGATTCTCTGATGTAACATGTAGTTGAAAGGTTGATTGATCTGATTTTTTTTTTTTCAAATTTTGTATTGAGCAATTGACATTCACATCTAAATCCCTACAAATCCAAAAATGTTTGTGTACAATACAATCACACATATTAAGGGTTAGATAATTATTAGAGCAAAGCTAGAATGTGATGTGCTCACTAAGAGGATTTGGTGATCATATCTCGAAAAGTCTATCGGATTGGCTTCAAATGACGAATTCAAACTGTTGAAATCTATCAACTTCATGAGTGAGATGCATGTATATACAAAGTTTTGAAAGTTTTGAATTAATTTAATACAAGGTCAAGCGGTAAAAAATAATGAAAAATGAATACGTAAAACAATTTATAAAAAACTTATAAAATGTTCAATTTTTTTACCGCTTGACTTTGTACTAAATCAATTCAAAACATCAAAAAAAAATTATGTACATACCTCACTCATGAAGTAGATGGATTTCAACGGTTTAGATTCGTCGTTTGAAGCCAATCTGATAGACTTTTAGAGTTGTGTTCATCAAACCTTCTTAGTAAGCACATGAATTCGAATCCCGAGACGATATCGAGCGACGAATTCATCGTTTGAAGCCAATCCGAGACGATCCGAGACAAAAAAATTTATGCACATCCAATTCGTTGTTTGAAGCCAATCCGAGACGATATCAAGCGACGAATTCGAATCCCGAGACGATATCGAGCGACGAATTGGAATCGGAAGGTCTCGATCCAAAACCCAAAAATTGAGTTACTTTAGGGGATCCGGACCCCTAAACCCAAGTTACCCAACCACCCCACACAAAAAAAATAAATAAATAAAAAGATAGAACCAAACAACCACCTAAATAGAAAAAAAAAAATATATATCTCTGTTTTCTATTGTGGTTTTATTTGTTTTCATCATATCTTACCTGTTCATTTCAAATTGAAAGGTCAAGATATAATTTGGTCATATACTTATATGATTGCCTTATCCATTATGCTGGAGTTTAGTAAGAACTCTAACTAAATATGATTCATTTCATCTAAAATTAATTTAAAAATTTACCAATAACCGATTTCCATATCACTAAGGACAAAAGGTTTTATAAATACTAAAACCACTAAATCCCTCTAATTAAAAGTGACAGAAATCACTTTTTTTTTTTTTTGTAAAAAAGTTACTATATATACTTGCAATTAATGTGGTAATATTTTTGATACTCTACAATCTGGCGTTGTAATTGTTTAGAATAATTTTCAGATAACCACACCTATGTTACATCATTGAGCCATTATACAGATATCTTTCACTAATCTTGCTTATAATTTTCTTCTCATTTTCTAATGGGTACCAGTTTTATAAAATGTGTATACTAATGATATTGAGAAATGGACTAAGATATTTTAGAGTCAAAGCCTGATTCAAAAAAAATTCAAAAACATGCTTCTATTTCTATACTTTTTTTAGTAAAAAAATATATAAAAATACAATTAAGATTCAATAAATTATAAAATTATATCCTTAAATATCTTCCCAAAATATACTTCTATTTCTATGCTCTTTTCACTATGCTCTTTTCAGAAGAAAAAAAAAATATAAAAATATACTTAATATCCAAAATAATCATAAAATTATGTCTCATCCTGATATATTATTATTCTCGTTTAATTTGAAAAGAACATTTCCCCTTGTTAGTTACTAACCTTCTATTTTTAAACACACGGACTGAATTGATCCAATTTTATAGAGAGGTTTTTTTGTATAGATGTGATCTTATCCGTCTGTTTTAGATCAGATGATTTAGATCAAAAGCAGGAAGAATGCTCACTTTTGAACAATCTAAACTGATTGAGGAACTGGTGAGCTAAGTTAGAGACCAATGGAGAATTTTATTCAGTTCAAATGATAAATTGATAATTAATTGAGGCCACCAGATGATATTTTCTGTTTTTTCTTTTACTTCTATTTCTGTTTCTTTCCTTCTTATTTTTTTTTTCTTTATTCTGCTTTTATTTCTCGTTTTCTCTACCGGGTTTTCATCACTCGAAAACCCAACCAATGTAACCAATTAAGGTTAATATAAATGAGGGCTTGACTCTCGTTGTTTTTCAAAAAAAAAAAAAATGTACTAGTCATACTTTGCTGTTTTGATTGCTCCAAAAGAAAAATAAATTGAAATTGAAAATTGTCTCATAGATACAAGCTCTTTTTTTGCATCATATGTTGTCATAAATATTTTGGATTCATATTTTTAAAACAGCTTATGTTGACAATGATCTGACAATGCATTTTTAAATAATGTCAAAGGAATCTTAAAAATAAAAAATAAAAATATGAATATGATGGTTTTCTTATAGCTAGATTGGTTGGTGTTACTTGTGTATCAGTTTGATGCAATTTAAATATCATTTGATGTTCATCAAATGTTGGACCATCACAAAATTCATGTTATATATTTGATCAACGGTGAAACTTGCATTTTATTATTTTTCGTGTATATATGTATAAAGTACATAAATTATTTATTAGTTGTCCGATTTAAAAAAATACAAGTGTCTTTAAATGATTGTCAAGATTGTCAAATTAATTTGTTGTAAGCAAATCCTCACCCATATAATTTTTGTCTAGTATCTTTTAGATGTTATTCTTGAGAATTGAACATGCGGTCTTTCTGTAAAGAGGTAAAATTCGTGCCACTGCAATAAGCCCACGGTTCAAATTTTTTAGTTGCCTCTTTCAACGCCGTATCACAGATATAATTAAACTATATATTTATACAAATTACATATATAAATATTTGTATTAACTTTTGGCACTAACTTGTCAATGATAACATTTCAAAAAGTGCTACCAATAGGAATTGTCACTTAGCATTAATTATTATTTAATGCCAATAAAGCAACAAAAGACCGCGTTAATTAGTGACTTAATTATGAAATTTTGTATAACTCGCTATCAACCAAGCAACATATATTTAATCAATAAAAACAGTAAAAACAATAAAAACAAAAGAGAAAAGAAAAGGTGCAAAACAATTAATGTTTTCAAGTGAAATCAAAATCATATAATACATGCAATGAAATCTCTTGTAATACATATAACCCAGACCGTACACCTGAAAATATTCTAGAAAAAATCAGGTCAATTGAGATTAATTAATATTTCATTAAATTAAGGCACAGATGCCATTAATTTAATCAGTGGATGCTTCTTTGGGAGCTGGTCAGCTTTTATTTTGCTACTACTCTAAATAATTAAATTTCTCTCCAGTAGTATGGTAACTGGATATATCCATTATTATTATGACATTTGTTGAGGCTACCACTTATTAGCTCTCATATATTCGCTTATGTAGTCTAATTTACCAAATTTCATGGTACATTTTCTTTTTATGATCTTATTCCCTCTCATAATTTTTGAAATGGAACATTATAAAAAAAAAAAAATTAATGGAGATGATGTTCATCAAGTGTGAGTTCATGCTGTACCTTTTCCTTTTGAATTTTTTTTTTTATTTGTAGGGTGTCACAATTTGATATCATAAAGCAAACCATGATTGCGACAATTAGTGATATGATTAACTTTATAAACCTCTACAAGTAACAAGTACATTAAACAAAAATAGTATCCACCAATAGTTGCGCTGGAAAGGATTGCCTCAGGAAACCATAAAAAAAATGCACAAAAAGAAAAAGATTTAAGTATGCTTTGTATTCAAAATGTAGCTGTAAATGTAACAAAAATAAGCACTTCTCAGATTTAAATATAAATATCTAAATAGAGAAGGGTTCAAATGCTTTCATTTTTTGTACTTCCATCATGCTTTATTTCTTAAAACTTTAATAACTCAAAATTTAAAACTTAAAAGTCAAAATAAAACCGTTGGATGTGATTTGCATCATTTTATCAATGCATGTGTAAAAAATTGTGACATTTTAACGTTGTTTTGGTTGTCATCAAAAGCTTATAAAAACGTACTAATGTGGATAATTTCTAGATGTTGATTTTTCAACTTATTGATTTACATAAAAACAAAATCGAAATGTGATAATTTTGTATGAGCACATAGAGAAAATAACATAGATTACATCTAACGGTTTTATTTTGACATTTATGATTTAAATTTTGAGTTATTAACGTCTAAAAAATGAAGGTATGGTAGAGGCACAAAAAATGAAGTCATTTGAACCCTTATTATGCTTTTTTTTTTATTTACCCTTATTACTGACTGAAAAAATGAGATGAAAAGAAGAAAACAAATAAACAAATGTTGTTGCTTTAGAAATAATGGAGAAAAAAAGGTCAATTAATTTGTTTTTAAACAAAACAAACCTTAAAGAAAAGGAAAATACAATAGGAACCGACCCAATTTTGTAGTCAATAATCTGGCTGCACATGACAACAAGGTGTTGAATTCGGAGTCGGATGCAAATCACAACCCTAAACCCAACAGGTTTAAATAAATGTGACACGTGGTAATTAATTAATTATTTTGAGGAATATTTTAGTTAGAGCTGCAAGTTTAACACGTAATTCATGATTGCTCTTGTTTAACACGTAAATATTTTAGTTAGAGCTGCAAGTTTAACACTTAAATATTTTAGTTAGAGCTACAAGTTTAACACGTAATTCATGATTGCTCTTGTTTAACACGTAATTATTTATTTATTTTGATGGACTCGCTAGTGCTCCGTTAGAACATATATAGCATTATATATAGCTCAAAGTGTATCAGTTTAATTCAATTTAGAGTATTTATTGTAAACATAACAAAATAAGTCATTTCTTAGATTTAAGTGCAAAAGTTTTGTTTTATAATTTAAGTGATGATTTTTACTTTTGAAATAGAGAAAGAGGAGGTAGCACAGTCGGCTAGAAAAAAGTCCTAGGACTTTTGCAGCTTTTGTGCAGATTTTCAAAAGAAATATATATATATATATATATATATATAGTTACTTGAAATAATAACATTAATTATTCTGCATTGTTGATTTAAATGATATGAAAAGAAGTATAAATAACTACTAATTTCAGCTGTGTAGAGCTCCATCTTAATTGAATTCGATCAGATTTAAATTAGAGCCCAAATAATAGGCCCAAATATTTGACTGCTTTAAATGGAAACAGGCCCAAATATTTTGGAGCATTGAGGGAAGTGTATAAAGAAACAGGTCCAGGCCCAACTATTTAAAAACACATTTCCAAAATAAACATTGAAAGGCCTGATTCTAGGAGTAGCATTTCTTGTTTTTTTATAATAACATAGGTTTGTTAACATGGAATTTTTAAAAAGTAACAAAATTAGTGAAAGGTAATTCTTTAGATTAAATTCTAGCCATGGCATATCATGTGGGGATTACGTTGAACGGTTCGGATTAACCATTAGAATTTTCAAAATGAAAATATGACTCTGTAGTACGGACTAATCCATGCTATGCATAGTACCATAGACTCACTCTTTATAATAACATAGGTTTGTTAACATGGAATTTCTTGTTTATTTTCAGCTGTTTTTGTTGCTGAAGAGGATGTAGCTACGCCTATACAATAAAAGCCATAGATAATCCAAGAACCCTGAACAAAATTTTGTATATGAGGCCTCCTTAGAATACCTTATCGCAAAATGAGCTTGTGTGACTTTGGGAGAAGATGATTGGGAAGACATTTGAGAGGGGTAAAGAGGGGGAGCAAGGCTATATATGTAATAATTAAATATTCTCGGATGCATATGCATATATCTTGTTCTTCAGGGGTACGTATGCATTATAGTTGATATTTTTTAGAAGAAAAGGAATCATTCTATTTTTTTTTTTAATGGTTGGCATAAATAATATTTATGCCAACAAATACATTGATAGAAAAAGTTTATACACAAAGCTCTAGTATTAGTATAATCTAACTATACATATTTGTAATATAATACAAGTAATTTAAGAAAAAAAAATCCTCTATCCGTTCCCAAAGAACTCGTCAAGAGGATAACCTCCATAACTATCACACCCCGAAACATGGTTGTGCAGTTACGCTGTGAATACACAGTTTCCTATGTACCCACAAGGCACTTACATAATATAATTCCAAACAAGCATTTCATTTTGCCATAATTACTATTTAAATAAAACTAGTGCAATATGTTTATCAAGTGCTTATAAACAACACCTACATATATTGTCATGAATACCATTACAGTAACATAAGTAGATATTGTTTATAACCTACAGTCAAACAAAATAGATATACAGTATTTAACACTTTTAACTAACAACAAGGTCAGATCGAAAGATTTGTACAACAAAACAATTTATAAGCCTCCAATGAGATAACAAAAACTGTTATAGTACCAGTATAACAACTAACACTATCTCTACTTTAATGCCTAAAAACGCTAAGTGAAACTATACTGGCAATATAACATATATTCACTCTAATTATAACCTGGACTAACATAACTCAGCACTCTTAATTCACCTATCGTTTGGCAAAACTCAGATATCCCTAAGCCAACCGACACTATCTCTACATATTGTAGGTGTTGTTTGTAACAGTATCTAGGAACAGAAGGTCGACGAAGACGAGAAGGAGAGAAAAACGGTGAGACGTGAGAGGAGAGAGGAGCGACAAGGTTTAGGCGAGAGGGTTTCGGGGAGAGGACAGAAAGGTGGGAGCGAGCTAGATGAATTAGCATCCTCTGAGATATCTCATACTTTGCGTGACTTTTTGGAAATTCTCAACCGTGCAAATACGTTCTGCACGGATCTCAAAGCCCAAATAATACTGGCCTCTTCGCTATTCCCCGAATAGGAACCGAACACGTCGATCACACAAAATATGAGATATCTCAGAGGATGTGCCTCCATCTAGATAGAGGGTTTAGATGTCGGACGCATAGAAGGCAAAATCGGCCGTTCCGGATCGGGATCGGACGGTACCGATTCGATTTCAGGCCGAGTTCCACAATTAGTGAAGATTTCGTCAAATTTCGACTGTTCCGGCATCATTCCGGTCAAGTTTCGACCGTTCCGATCTCATTCCAGATCAATTTCGTCCGTTTCGAACCGAAATAGACCGATTTCATTGAAACAGTCGAAACGCGAATTAACCAAACTCCAAAAAAATTTTGAGCGTGGCAACCAAACAAAACTCCACCACATCACAGACTTTTTCTTGTTAAAAACCAGAACTCATTTCTATATATCATATTTCAATTTGTACCTCAATTTCTATATATCATATTTCTAGGAGTGAAAAAGTGTGTTTTTAGATGTAATGCTTGTATTATATTGTATTAGTGGATTATTTGATTGTAATAATTTTTCTAAATTTTTTTATCAATTTTTTTCTATTTTTTTAGTGTAAAACAAGTTTCTGGCAAAAAAGTCCGATTTTCCGATCCGATTCGGCCGATCCCGACTGATTTTTCCGATCCCAATCCCGATACCGATTTTTCCTTCTATGGTCGGACGAAAAAATATTGAGAAGCTGAGCGTACAAGCTTAATTTTGGGCCGTTAGATCAGCAGTCTGCTGCGACCTTTTGTGGTGGATCAATTCTTAGCCGATATTTTTATTAATACCCCAAAAAAAACAAATTATCAAATCTGCCCCCACCCCAAACTTATTTTTATTTCTACCCTAACCGCCCGTCAGCTGGGCGGTCCACTTTCCCCAGCTGACCGCCCAGCAGCCGGGCGGTCCACTCTTCACATCTGACCGCCCAGCTGCTGGGCGGTCCACTATTATTATTTTTTTTTATAAGCGGTCCGCCCCCCACAGAACCGCCTCTCTTCTCTCTCTTTCTTCTCTGCCTCCTCGCCGCCCCGCCGCCCGAAACCACCACCCCCAGCCAGTCCCTCTCTCTCCCTCTCTTCCTCTCTCTCTCTCTCTCTTCAAATCTGCCCTCTCTCTCTCTTCCTCTCTCTCTCTCTCTCACCCGAACCTTAATTTTCGGCCATCTCGGCGACAATCCGATTATTTTCGAGTAAGTTTCTAAATAATTTTTTTAATTTATATTTTGTATCTTGTATTGGCATTGGAACGATTGGTAGAATTGAATTGTTAATTATCTTGTGCGGGTTGTTGATTTTCCCGACACGATTGAATTGTTCAAAATTAGAGTTTCCAAAATTAGGATTTGTAGTTTAGGGGTTTAGGGTTGACAAAACTGAAGTTTATAAATTAGGGTTGAATTGTTAATTATCGTGTGCGGGTTGTTGATTTTCCCGTCGCGATTTAATTGTTAAATTATGGTTGAATTGTTTAGGGTTGAATTGTTAAATTAGGGTTTATGATTGAATTGTTTAAATTAGGGTTGAATTGTTAAATTAGGATTTATGGTTGAATTGTTTAAATTAAGGTTGAATTGTTAAATTAGGGTTGAATTGGAGTTTATAAGTTAGGGTTTATAAATCAGGATTTATAAGATAGAATCTTCTGTTTATTGAAATGTAGTATGGTCAGAACTAGACGGGGACGTGCATGGGATGCCCCTCTGGAGACGGGGGAGAGTTCACATGATGCTGAGGATTCCGGTGCAGAGGCATCCGGTGCAGCAGCATCCAGTGCAGAGGCATCCGGTGCAGAGGCATCCGGTGCAGAGACGTCCGGTGCAGATGCTCCCTTTGGAGATTATCCCCCTTACCATCCTGACACATTTAGTCCGCTTCTGTGGACCCCACATGTCAGGCACCGTGTCTCACTTGCATCTATGGAGGTACGTTGGTTTTGTATTCCTAATTTAAATAACATTATTTAATTAGACGTTTATATTGAAATAATTGTAAAATGCAGGACACGACAATGATGACAGTGAGGCATCGCACCCCTGAGATACCATACGTCCGTCACCCGTTGATGGAGCAGTGCATCCTTCATCTCGGGTTGTATCAATTGGCCACCATGCCTCACTGTGATATTGACCAGGCCCTCGTTTGCGGTATAGTGGAGAGATGGCGACCGGAGACGCATACATTTCACCTTCCGGTTGGGGAGATGACAGTCACACTAGGTGATGTCAGCGCCTTGTGGGGTTTACGGATAGACGGCGACCCTATCGGCGGTGTCTCAGACCATCCAGACCTGATGGACATGATACCGGAGCTACTGGGGGCCGCTCCGACGGACTTGAAGAAGAAGAAGAAGAAGAAGAAGAAGAAGAAGAAGAAGAAGAAAGAAGAGGAGGAGGAGGAGTGCCGGTATTCCAAATACTGCATTAGTCTTGCGGCGCTCCGCAGTTTCTTCCACCGACGTAGGATCACCCCCGATACACGTGACGAGCGGACCGTTCTGAGGTAATCACAAACTGTTGCAAATTAAAATATGTTATGGATTCAACAAAAAATGTAGTTATTTATGTCTCTAATTTATATTGCAGGTACGTGAGGGCGTTTGTCATGGATTTATGTGGCAGCGTCATGTTTGTCGATTCCAGCGGTGACGCAGTCCCGATTATGTTCCTTTCTCTGCTGAGGCACATTGATCGGCCGTCGAGGTGGAACTGGGGTGGAGCCGTGCTCGCCCACTTATACCGGGGCTTGTGTTATGCTTGTCTGGTAAGTTTGTACAAATATTTTAATTTTTTTATTACAAATATTAGGGTTCCATATTTACAAGAAGTGCACCTTATGTCTCTAATTTAGGCGACGAACAAGCAGATTGCCGTACCGCTTCTTCTACTCCAGCAGTGGTCCAGGTCGCATATACCGGTGTGTCGGCCTGTTCCTCCAGCTCAGGCGGGGTTATGGACGGGAGATGACCCCGAGAGACGTCTGGGGTACGGTGCCATATGGGCTACTCCCCACACATACGAGGACACGGGCAGGAGGAGGACCGTGGGGATTTTGTATGTTCGGGGTCAGCTCCAGATGCTTCACGAGGCGAGCATCACCTGGTACCCCTATCGTCTGTTCTACGATCGGGGCCTTCTGTGCCAGCTGACATTAGAGCAGAGATATCTCTCGTTTTATCGGGGGCCGTGCGTATGCTTCTGGATAGTTGAGTATCACTATCCTGATCGAGTGCCCCGTCAGTTTGGCTTGGATGTCTATGTCCCTGATTTTCCAGAGTTGGGCGAGCAGCAGACCACCCAGCTGCACAGGTAACTATCCACTGCCTTATTGTTTGTCTATTTTATTATTTGTTCAGCCATACACGTTACTAATTAATTTATATTGCAGCACTAAACACAACAAGCCCAAAGTCGACTGGAGCACGCGTTTCTGGGAGCATTACCAGCGTGCTGCATCACCCCAGTTTCACTTATGGACCCCGCCTCCAGCTCCAGATGCCCCTATGCCGGTCGGGCCTTGGAGATTGCGATATTTAGTCTAGTACCAGAGATGGGGCATGCTGACGGTTTATCTACAGGGGGACTATGGTGATGCTCTTCGACGGAGACTCACGGGTGACGGATCTAGGACTTACTTGCCTTTCAGCCCGATCCATGCTCGTTCGGTATGTTTAAATGAAACTGACATGCTTAAAAAATTATAGTTATTTATTCATCTTTTAATAATAATAATGAAAATACATTGTGTGCAGATTTTGACCGCTATTAGAGGAGTGGCACACAGCTTGGTGTGCATGGCGAGAAAAAGTTGGAGAGCGATAGGATGTCAAATGCTCCAACACAGTGCACCGATCGTTGAGGACTCTGGTTGGGACGGGCGTCTCGTTGGTATGTTGCACGATGTCGGGGAGGACATCAATTGGCGCGAGATAAAGGCCCCACCACCAGATCCGGAGCAGCCTAGAGCCCCTATCTACGCTGATGAGATGCCGCCACCTCCTACAGGTAATAATATGTTATACAAATGATCATTATTAAGCGTCTCTTTAAAAGATCATTATTATTAATTTATCTTCATTTCTGCAGATGATGACTCGGGTTGGGCGATCCACCAATGGGTGTTGAACAACAACGCGTGGAACGCGTACTACAACGAGCATGGAGTTCCAGTGCAGCATACCGATGTAGCAAAAGTTCATTATTTAATTAATTTACTCGTTACTTCTATGTCTTTAATTTAACATTGTTTACATGCAGGATGAAGCTGCCGCCGCCGCCGTTTTCTCTTTGGATGACCTAACTCCAGATGAGGGCGGATGGGAGCCAGCTAGCTCCCACCGACCGCAGTATATGGAGCCCAGACAGCACGACGGCGAGGCCAGTGGGAGTAGGGCACAGACTGCAGATGGCTTTGCCTCTGCTATATTTGGCACACCGCCTCCGGCCACGTATCCTCCTACTTGGGAGGCCGATCCGTGGGTGTTGCGTACACAAGCGGGGATCCATGGCGAGCATGCATTACACCTGGGGGCGGACCCATGGACGCGCGAGGCCGTACACAATGACATGCAGGTGGATGAGGTTCACCAGAGGCGTCTGTTGGGTTTTGAGGCTACCCAAAGCCATTAATTAGCTTTTAGGCTCAAGCTGCGGAAAGACCGTAGAACAAAAATTTCTACGTCTAACTCAAGCCAAAAGGATTGAAGTGGTATGTCGGATAATCTACCGAGAGTTACATACCTGTTCAATCCGTTTCTTAGATTAAAAGCCGTAAGTAAAACTTTACTCATTCAGATCATAGATTAAGTAGTATGTCGGATAATAACCGAGAGTTACATACCAGATTAATCCTGTATAGACCCAAAGTAGTAAAACCGTATTTACTTGTATTTTAATCAGTTTATAGATCTACTCCTTTGATTGATTTCTAAAAGATTAAATCTATTTAACAATTAAATAGATTAATATAACATTTATACCTTGTTTCCAAATTACAATTGGAATGCAGACCGAGCGAGAAGACCGGATCTGAGCAATGTCTTCTTTCGGAGCAATGACTTCTCTTGGAGCACCAAACATATGGTGCCTCTATAGGTTATCCACCAGGACTAACCAGAGAGCGGTTTATTTCTTTTGCCAGAAATACTGTAAACCGCGGTCTTACGCAAAAACACTATTCACGGGAAAAAGACGAAATAGCAAAATTCCCGACCGACAGTTAGTCTGATTTTACTAAAAGGCAAAACAGAAATATCGCGACTTTCGGGAAAACACTATTCACCAAAATCCCGTAAACACTATTCAACAACTCGAAAGATAATACGTAACTGTTACGTATAACTTTCGTTTAAACCGCAACACTATTTGGGAGAGAAAACGAGAAAGAAAACGATAACCGAGCCAATTCGAATCGAACTCAGACTTTTCGAACTTGTTTCAACTTATGAATTCTCTTACCCCTACCCCTCTATTTATAGGGTTAGGGAGGTGCTTGTAAGCTGCTTGCAGCAGAGGTGCTTAGCTGCAAGCTGCTTACAGGGACGTGCTTGTAAGCTGCTTGCAGCAGAGGTGCTTAGCTGCAAGCTGCTTACAAGGACGTGCTTGTAAGCTGCTTGCAGCAGAGGTGCTTATGTGGATAGGATTGATGACATGTCATGCGGATAAGGACGAATCTGAAAAGACCAGAATGCCCTCGCTCCGAACACAATTAATATCCGTATAATTATTCGGAATAATTATATTTCTTGCGGTTGTTGATTTCGGTAATTTATACAACGTGTCCTGCACGTTTATAAACTAACCGGTTAACTTTTATACAACGTGTCATACACGTTTATAAATTAACCAATGTTTTTGCTTGTCATTTTACATGACATTTATAATATAATTATATCAAGTATAATTAATTATAAACCATCTTATTATTGATCATAATCAATTTATAATCAATCAATAAGATTCTCCGATTAACTCCTATTGGTGTGACCCGATAGGATCTGTGTTATGTTGGTAAATAGAATTAAAACCGTTTTAACTTCTATAATCATGAGAGGCATCTGGCAAAACGCATCATGACCATCCAATTACACAGATGATGATGTACAGTACAATATCACGATCCAGTAAACTATTTTACTTGTGTTTAATTCTTTTGTCTCATAGCTGTCAGATTAATTTCCAGGTAGGTTTGTGTCATCCTTGTAAATTAATCTTTTCTTGATCTTGAGCAGATTATCAAATATGATTACTCTTGTATTCATACTGCTAGCAGATATTCTTACTCTATCAAGGGGCCCAGTGACACTATAACTCGTATAATAAATACGAGGGACAATAGTACTTTTGGTAGACCATCACTACCTCAGCTAAGTTATGTATACCGAAGAGCTACCGTTATAGCTACTTTTTACAGATAGCGTTAGGTAACAATCACACATACACATCTCTTAGTTAGGAAAGATGAATACCTCATACTGTAGAACTTAACACTTGAATGAAAGCATTAATGACACGAACACAATTCCGTATAATGTTTCATTCGGGGTCTGTCAAATACCATGTTCCTAGAACATGTATCTATGTGATTAAAATGACAACTCTGTGTCTATGGTCTGTAAAACTTGACCATCTTTTAATCCACATACTAACCTTATAGCGGTAATTAGTGTTCCTGCTAATTACCTCGGTCAGTGACTTTTTAGAGTATTATCATCTATATTATGAAGTTTCACAATTCCAGTCATTAACTCGAAATGATTCATAAATTCAATAATACTCAAGGAAACAAAATGACATTTATTAATCATTCAATTCATGAACAAAGCTTTATAAATTAAATTATCGTATTATTGACTTCTAGATTATTACTTACTAACAATCTCCCACTTAAGCTAGAAGCCAATCATCATTGGCTCTACTTTATACAAAGCTCTATATTCTAAAAGATCTCGTAGATCTAAAGAAAATCTTACAGCCAATCTTCTATGTGTTCCAGACCCATAGAAGCTGTATGCATCCGGTGCATGGCTTGAGTTAGAGTTTTGTGAGTGGATCAGCTGTGTTGCTGACTGTCAATTTTACAAATCTTTACTTTAGGTGATAACGTTGTAGAACACGTTTGGATCTCGAGTGCGATCTCGGTTCCTTGACCTGAGCTATAGCTCTATTGTTGTCTCAATAGAGGTCCACAGGGCTTTGAACACTTGGAACCACTCATAGTTCGCTAAGGAACTACTTGATACAGAAACTATCTATAGGTGCTTCGAAAGCAGCTATATATTTAGCTTCGGTGTAAACATTTACAGCGAGACTAAGATTAGCCTGATATTTGCTCGTCACACTCAAAGCGTACGAGTCATCAGGGCGAGTGCACAACATGGCATACATGATAGAGCCAATAGCCGAAGCGTATGGCACTCTATTCATTTCGCTTTGCTCATCAGTTATCGAAAGATACTGAGTCTTGCTAAGCTGTACATCATGACTCATTGGCAGGAATCCTTTCTTAGAATCCTGCATGCTGAACCGATTTCAGCATTTTGTCAATGTGTGTGCTTTGGCTCAATCTATGAGTCAAATTAATCTATCTCGGTAGATCTGTATGTCTAGTATATAGACATTCTTGCCCAAGTCCTTTTATTGAAGACTTGACTAATTGTTTTAGTGGAATATCGTTACTGATTTGGAGTATGTCATCTACATATAAGTTTTTAGAAAAGCAATTGCACTCCCACTAGCCTTACTGTACACTTATGGTTCTTATTTGCATTTGATGAAGTCAAACATTTTTTACTACTTCGTCAAACCAAGGAATCCAACTCCGTGATGCTAGCTTCAATCCATAAATGGATTCAAGAAGCTTGCACACCTTCCCAGCATTCCTTGGATCTTCAAAACCTGAAGGCTGTATCATGTACAGGTCTTCTTCTAATTTTCATTTAAGAAAGTGGTTTTGACATCCATTTGCCATATTTCATAATCACGAAATGCGGCAATTGCTAGGAGTATCCGAATTGACTTAAACATAGCCACGGGCGGAAAAATTTCATCATAATCAATTCCCGAGAATTGGTTTGAAATCTTTCGCTACCAGCCGTGCTTTGTATATAATCATATTACTATCCATGTCTGTTTTCCTTTTGAAAACCCACTTGTTAGCTATGGGTTTTATCCCATCAAGTGGAACAACTAGGTTCCAGACCGTATTGTCATACATGGATTGTATTTCAGATCTCATGGCCTCCAGCCATTTATCGGAGTTGGGCCTATCCATTGCTTCCGCATAGGTCAGAGGAAATTTAGTGTCAAACACTGAGACCTCGTGCAGTCCCATGTACCTCTTGGGTGCATGGACTGTCCTTACTGACCTCCGTAGCACTTGTTCTTCTGGCTGTTTTGAACTTGATCCGCAACAATGTGCGGGTTCAGTTCTATTTCAACTTGCGTCGAAGTATCTGAGCTCGGGACTAGAACCTCTTCCACAGCTACTTGTGGATTTGGTTCTTCCAGATGCTCATCAGCCGAAGCATCAAGTGGTGGGTTTATCTGATCTGTATCAGATATTATATTGTGTGATGTATCTTGAATTTCTTCAAGTATTACATTACTCCCACTACTTCCTTTTACGAGAAACTCGTTCTCCAAAAGTATACCATGACGAGCAACAACTATGGTGTTCTCGGATTGGTATAGAAGTAATATCCTTTCGTTTCCTTAGGATATTCTACTGAAAAAGCTCTTGTCAGATTTGGACCAAGTTTGTCAGACGTCAGGCGTTTGACAAATACTTCGCAACCCCAGATTTTAAGATAAGACATATTTGGGAGTTTCCCAAACCATAACTCGTATGGAGTCTTTTCAACTGACTTGGATGGAACCATATTTATCGTTAGTGCGACAGTTTCTAGTGCGAGTCCCCAAAATAATTTGGGAAGGGTGGCGTTATTCATCATAGGAACGAACCTTGTCCAGCAGGGTTCGACTCCTTCTCTCAGACAACATCGTTCTATTACGGTGTTTCTGGAGGTGTGAGCTGTGAGACTATCTCACATTCTTTTAAGTACGTTTTTAAACTTAAAACTTAAATACTCGCCTCTATGGTCAGACCGTAAGGCCTTAATATGACCAAGGCTGTCATGTCACATGTAAGTCAGTACTTTCATGAGACTTTTGAGTTTGTTTGTTATTGATGTTAATCACGGGTTTATTTATTTCTAGTTCTCAGGACACGTAAAGGGGTTCGTTGGAAAGACCACCGAAAGTTCCTTTTCCAGTCTTTCCTTGCTAGAACCTTTTTCTATGTCCTGATCACTAGCCCGCTAGGCAAATACAATTCTATACTACCGACTGTAATGGCTGCAACGTGTGCTCCGCTTCCAACTCGGAGCTGTATTTCCTTATTGCGTAATTTTCTCTTATTTCTTAGTGCGTGCATATTTGAACGAATATGAGCACATGATCCAGTATCCAGTACTGAATCATTTAAGAGAAGTCGTAATATTAACTTCAATAACATTGATCCCAGAGACTGAAGCTTCTGGTACATTCCCAGATTTCAGATCTGCTAGATTCTTCGGGCAGTTTCTCTTACAGTGACTTTTGCTATTTGCAATAATAGCAGTCAAAGTTAGCAGAAACATTTATCTTGGGAGTGTTTGTTACAGGAACAAATATCCCTTTGCCTTTGTACTTAATAGCCGTTTTCTTCTTTGCTTTATTAATTTTCCTCCCACCTTCTTGGATCATGAGGACACGAGATCTATTCTCGATGTTACCTTCATTAATCCTCAACATCCCTTTCAGCTCCTGCAAACTCTTATCCATCCCTTGCATTTGGCAGTTCACGATGAACTCCGAATAGCTAGGAGGGAGAGAGTTCAGGATAACGTCCGTGACCAACTCGTGGCTCAACGAATAGCTAAGCTTCTCCAGTTGCTCAGCATCGCTTGTCAAACGAAGCGTGTGAGTACTGACAGAGCTGCTCTCAGCCATTTTAGGACTGTCAGGGACCGGTGTATTCAGAACATATTCTATTTTTCTCATGTTTGTTTTTGAACTGTAGTCAAAATACGGAACGTAATAAGAAAGACGTTTCTTTAATCATGTTCTACCTTTGTAAAGATTTTAGCTTTGTTCATGTAATGTTTTATACAATGATAAAACCTCTCATTGCAAATTTGTTCTATACCCATTTTGCAGTAGGACCAAGATCCCTATTTTCACTAAGAACCAAGGCAGTGTATGCATATCATAGTCATAGTTATCTTAGGTAAGCAACTCTTTGCTAATCATATCTCTATATGACTCTTGGTTTCGTTAAACATCGTATGTTTAACCGAAACTCTGCCCCGAGCCCAAAACTGTTTTGGAAATCATCGATAAGTAACCTCACTCTATTTGGTCATGATATATCTGACATATCCCTCGACCACCAAAGGTAAAAGGTGATGCCTACTGAGTAGTGGACCCATCAACCAATGAACAATGGTGTGAGGAGGATAGAGTAGGTAGGGCATACTACTTAATTAGATGGGTTTGTGATTTATGCTTAAGTTTGTAAGCATTCTTTAAAAGAGGTTTGCCAAAAAGACGACCAAAAGGTTCGTGTCTGCCTTTCTTTGACAGAACCTTCTTTCACATGCTTAGCCTTATAAGCAGTCAGTTTGTAAAGCTGACTTTAGATACCGTCTATCTTGTAGAGGTAGTTTTTCTTTTACAGTTTCTTTATAAAGCGATAAATCTAATCTACTCGTTTTATATGAAAGTAGTAAATCTGATTTACTTATATACGTGACCTAGTTACGTATATTATTATCAGTTCGTAATGTTGACCTTGGTCAGTATTACGGACATGTGAAAGTTGCTTTGTTAGAAAAATACCGAATGTGATCCCATTCCTATCTTCCTCAAAGACCTCTTCCATATGCTTCAATAAGCAGTCGTGGGAAGGAAGTCAGAAAGAAACAATACCAAATGTGATCCTACATTCATATTTTTCTAAATACATCTTTTGTCAGAAAAATTACCGAATGTGATTCCATTCCTATCTTCCTCATAGACCTCTTCCATATGCTTCAGTAAGCAGTCGTGGGAAGGAAGTCAGAGAGAAAGCATACCGAATGTAGTCACATTCATATCTTTCTTTTAAAAACCTTTTTCATTTGCTTAGCTTAGTAAGCAGTCAGTTCTTGAAACTGATTATAGACCGTCTTACGGACACGTGAAAGTTGTCTGCCAGAAAGACCAACTGAGGGTGTCCACCTCCAGTCTTTCTTTGACATCACATTCTTTCACAGTTCCTTGAAAGCGATAAATCTAATTTATGCATTTGCTTAACTAGTAAGCTGTCAGTTCTTTTAACTGACCATAGCAACTATCCTATCTTATAGGAATAGTTATGCGGCTATGACAAGGCGTTAAATCTAATTTAGGCATTTCATATTAAAGCAGTAAATCCAGTTTACTTATATACGTGACCGAGTCAGGTATATTTCTATCAGTTCCAATTCTTTATTTTGCAGCTATGCTTTTGTTCTTTATTTATACCGTAATAAGCATATAAACAGTTTATATGTTTAAAACACAGTTTATTCTTTTCAGTACGTAAAGCAATTTGGTAACGTGACAAAGTTCCTTTTGGGCCAGCCATTAGGACATGTAAAAGGGGCTCCCAGGAAAGATAGAGAGTCACAAGGACTACTTAAGTACTTTCTTTCCTAGACAGAACCATCTCCTTTACGGTGTGGAAATGACAGCTCTTACTCAGGTACTTTATTGCTTCATCACATTCTTAGATATACTTTACATAACCGAAGGTTTTCGAAAAAGCGAAAAGGTAACATTTTGCCATGCTTTGAAAACGTAAAGCAATTTAGTAACGTGACAAAGTTTCCTTTGGGCCAGTTGTCAGGACACGTAAAAAGAAGGGGTTACGTCGGAAAGCCAAACGAAAGTTCCTTTTCCAGTCTTTCCCTTGACATAACCTTATCTTTTACGTGTGGAGATCAACAGTTCTTACTTGGATACTTTATTGCTTCATCACATTCTTAGATGAACTTTAACGTAATCAAAAGTTTTCGAAAAGAAAGCGTAAAATCCTATTTTACCTTTCTTGGTCGGAAAACCGATCCAAGAAATGTAAAAACTTACATTTCATAATAACATGTAAAGAAAGCTTTTAAATCTAATTTAAAACTTTCTCGGTCAGAAAACCGAACCAAGAAAATCCAGTTCTATTCGGTTTGGACCTAAGCTGCAAATCTAAGAATTAAATCAATACGCGGTATAAGTTATAACTTTTAGAAAATCAATTCAACGGGAAAGCCTTGTGCTCTGATACCACTGTTGGGTTTTGAGGCTACCCAAAGCCATTAATTAACTTTTAGGCTCAAGCTGCGGAAAGACCGTAAAATAAAAATTTTACTTCTAACTCAAGCCAAAAGGATTGAAGTGGTATGTCGGATAATCTACCGAGAGTTACATACCTGTTCAATCCGTTTCTTAGATTAAAAACCGTAAGTAAAACTTTACTCATTCAGATCATAGATTAAGTAGTATGTCGGATAATAACCGAGAGTTACATACCAGATTAATCCTTTATAGACCTAAAGTAGTAAAACCGTATTTACTTGTATTTTAATCAGTTTATAGATCTATTCCCGTAATTGATTTCTAAAAATTAAATCTATTTACCAAGTAAATAAATTTATATAACATTTATACCTTGTTTCCAAATTACAATTGGAATGCAGACCGAGCGAGAAGACCGGATCTGAGCAATGTCTTCTTTCGGAGCAATGACTTCTCTTGGAGCACCAAACATATGGTGCCTCTATAGGTTATCCACCAGGACTAACCAGAGAGCGGTTTATTTCTTTTGCCAGAAATACTGTAAACCGCGGTCTTACGCAAAAACACTATTCACGAGAAAAAGACGAAATAGCAAAATTCCCGACCGGCAGTTAGTCTGATTTTACTAAAAGGCAAAACAGAAATATCGCGACTTTCGGGAAAACACTATTCACCAAAATCCCGTAAACACTATTCAACAACTCGAAAGATAATACGTAACTGTTACGTATAACTTTCGTTTAAACCGCAACACTATTTGGGAGAGAAAACGAGAAAGAGAACGATAACCGAGCCAATTCGAATCGAACTCAGACTTTTCCAACTTTTTCAACTTATGAATTCTCTTACCCCTACCCCTCTATTTATAGGGTTAGGGAGGTGCTTGTAAGCTGCTTGCAGCAGAGGTGCTTAGCTGCAAGCTGCTTACAAGGACGTGCTTGTAAGCTGCTTGCAGCAGAGGTGCTTAGCTGCAAGCTGCTTACAAGGACGTGCTTGCAGCAAAGGTGCTTAGCTGGATAGGATTGATGACATGTCATGCGGATAAGGACGAATCTGAAAAGACCAGAATGCCCTCGCTCCGAACACAATTAATATCCGTATAATTATTCTGAATAATTATATTTCTTGCGGTTGTTGATTTCGGTAATTTATACAACGTGTCCTGCACGTTTATAAACTAACCGGTTAACTTTTATACAACGTGTCATACACGTTTATAAATTAACCAATGTTTTTGCTTGTCATTTTACATGACATTTATAATATAATTATATCAAGTATAATTAATTATAAACCATCTTATTATTGATCATAATCAATTTATAATCAATCAATAAGATTCTCCGATTAACTCCTATTGGTGTGACCCGATAGGATCTGTGTTATGTTGGTAAATAGAATTAAAACCGTTTTAACTTCTATAATCATGAGAGGCATCTGGCAAAACGCATCATGACCATCCAATTACACAGATGATGATGTACAGTACAATATCACGATCCAGTAAACTATTTTACTTGTGTTTAATTCTTTTGTCTCATAGCTGTCAGATTAATTTCCAGGTAGGTTTGTGTCATCCTTGTAAATTAATCTTTTCTTGATCTTGAGCAGATTATCAAATA
The DNA here is from genome assembly GCA_025461045.1 of Carex parvula. Taxonomy (NCBI): domain Eukaryota; kingdom Viridiplantae; phylum Streptophyta; class Magnoliopsida; order Poales; family Cyperaceae; genus Carex; species Carex parvula. The sequence goes on along the minus strand of JAJGRW010000886.1, from coordinate 166,590 downwards.
TGATTACTCTTGTATTCATACTGCTAGCAGATATTCTTACTCTATCAAGGGGCCCAGTGACACTATAACTCGTATAATAAATACGAGGGACAATAGTACTTTTGGTAGACCATCACTACCTCAGCTAAGTTATGTATACCGAAGAGCTACCGTTATAGCTACTTTTTACAGATAGCGTTAGGTAACAATCACACATACACATCTCTTAGTTAGGAAAGATGAATACCTCATACTGTAGAACTTAACACTGAATGAAAGCATTAATGACACGAACACAATTCCGTATAATGTTTCATTCGGGGTCTGTCAAATACCATGTTCCTAGAACATGTATCTATGTGATTAAAATGACAACTCTGTGTCTATGGTCTGTAAAACTTGACCATCTTTTAATCCACATACTAACCTTATAGCGGTAATTAGTGTTCCTGCTAATTACCTCGGTCAGTGACTTTTTAGAGTATTATCATCTATATTATGAAGTTTCACAATTCCAGTCATTAACTCGAAATGATTCATAAATTCAATAATACTCAAGGAAACAAAATGACATTTTATTAATCATTCAATTCATGAACAAAGCTTTATAAATTAAATTATCGTATTATTGACTTCTAGATTATTACTTACTAACACAAAGATACCAATTCTATCTGCCCAGGGGCCTTATATAGGAGTGTAGGGACGTGTAGAGGTTGATTGGAGGCTAAGAAATCAATCTGGAAACAGCTGTCGGCAGTTATTTCCCAAGAGACGCCTTCGGATACGGACCGTATTGGGTAATACGGTCCGTAATGAGATCTTGGCGGTTATGGTTGTAACTTCCTGCGCTATCTTCTGAGTCTGTGCTATGTCTGGTCCGTATTAACCAATACGGACCGTAACCAAGACTTGGTTGAAGGCATCGCTGATCCGATTGACCTGGTTCTAGCTCCTTTTGACATGAAATAGTCCCAAAACCTGTTTTCTGCAATAAAACATAAAGAAGGGTGACAGTAGCCTTTTTCTCTAAATAATTAAACATAAGTGTGAGAAAATATGCAAAATCTAAGCCAAAACCCTACGTAAATCATCATCATTTTGACTCTGATCACGCCTCCCAACTTGAATTGTTGCTTGTCCTCAAGCAACGACATCCCAGCTAGTCAAAGATCCGGTCTAGGTTAAACCATACAATCTCAAGGACTTGTTTAAAATTTAATTGGAACTTAGGTTTGGTACAATTGGCATGACAATAAAAATTTAGAACTCTAAAATATTAATGATCTCTCCCTTGAACAATTTATTCACCCCATGATTGACCTCATTATGCTAACCCTAGAATAATTATTATCAAACAATCTATTTCACAAATATCCTTAAAATTGAGAGTATTAATTTCCCCTTCTATTATAAATGGATCCCATCCAATCAATAGGAATTTTAATGATATAAATTTTGATTTTCCTTCCCAATTGATTGGAGCAAAGTATGACTACTAAGTGCGTTGGTACTTGTGACTATTTTTTTCGCAAATTAAATATGTTCAAAAGCTTAAAATTTGGGAGGTTTTCTCGAGCCTATTGGTAACCAGTCTTGCGTAGGCACCCGTACTCTTTTTATCCTCCATCTTTTATTCTATATTTTTTTTTCTAAATTTTTCTATTTTTTTTTTTTTGGGTTTTTCTCTTTTTTCGATTTTTTTGTATTTTTCTATTTTTCTGAAGAATAAAATAACATATTTTTGTGTCACAAGCACCATGATTACACACAATTTCAAGTATTCATTCATACAAGAAATTATTGCATAGTTTCGCTAGGGGTCTATCTATAATAAATGGGTATTCTAAAACACTATCAAATTTAAAAAAAACTTTGCAAAAATAAATTACTCAAAATAAAATTCTAGGTTTTGCAATTTTTGATCAACTCTCATGGTTAGCAATTAATTGTTCACTTTGAAATCACTAATAATTAAAATTCTGAATTTTTTGTATCATGGCCAATTATCTAAACCTTAGCCTAATTAAAATTTTAAAACAATTCCTATTTGATTAACTTACTCCTAATGGAAAATAAAATTGCAAGCTAGCTAAAAAGCTCAACTTAATCATTCTAGGATAGGTGGCAATGAACTCACGGGTGAGGTCGTCATAGACCGGGACATCCACCAGTTTGTTGAGAAAGTCCCAGATGTGAACCCTTTTGGCTAGGGTTTTGAATTGGGCGAGGAGGTTGAGTTCTTGCAGGGTTTCGATGTGGATGGCCTTGTGGTTCACGATTTTGTTGTCCTCCAACTTTTCGAAGACTCGGGCGTGTGGTCTAGAGGTGAATTTGATATCTAGGGGGTTATATTGCGGCTCGTTTTGAGGAGGAGACTCCGGCAATTCTTCTTGCTCGAGGCCTTGCTCGGGCGATTGTGGAATCTGAGAAGAAGACTCCCCTCTTTTCTTTTTGCCCAGTCCTGTCAAGGCTTTAAGAAGACCACGTGTTTTCGGGGCCATTGTTAGATTTTAGTCTTCTCTGTTACGGGCCGTATTGGGTCAATACGGGGTGGTTACGGACCCGTGTGCTGGTGAAATTTGGCCAAGGACAGGACTTAATACGGACCGTATTGACGGGTACGGACCGTAATGGACTGATACTGGTTCTGGTAAAAGTCGAGAAAACCTAATTTTTTTTGTTGTTTTTTTTTTCGAGATTTTTGGTTCTAAACTAAATTTAAAATAGAAAACTACTCTAAAACTAAATTGCAAAAAGAAATGAAAAATTAATTCTAAGAAATTGAAATAAAATTGAGAAATAAGAGAGAAAGAGGGGAAGAACCGAAAATGGTGGAGGTATGGGTCGACCCACAATGCTCACGGCGGATATGGGTCGGATACGGCCCATATTGGAGGTCGGTGTGAGTGGGGTTGGTCTCCCTTGGTGGCCGTCGGTGTAGGCGAGGGTGTGCTCGGGTTTTGCAAGAGAGAGGAGGAGGTGGAGAGAAAGAAGGAAGGGAGATAGAGAGATGAAGGGGAGAAGAGAAACGGGAGAGAGGGTGCTCAAAATAGGAAAACTTCTAATTTGAACGGTTACCCAACTTCGCGCCTCTTCGTTAACGGGTTTTAAATTCACAGATCGGTTTTCATTACGGACCGTATTGGCTGATACGGTCCGTATTCGATCCTCTTCTTTGAATACGGTCCGTATTGGCTGATATGGACCGTATTAGCTCCCGTCTTTCTTTTTTTCTGGACTCCTGCTCCGTATTCACTGTCCCAGTCCGTATTGGCTGATACGGTTAGTAACAGAGAATATTTTCTTGACTTTTCCAATGTTTTTAATCGAGCCCTTCCTCTAGCATGTTCACCTGGTCATAAAAAAAATGAGTGAATGTGATTCGTTCCCCAGTTAAAGTCCTAATTAACCTGAAAATAAATAATTATGCGAAAATATAGAAATGGCCTTGGGTTGCCTCCCAAGAAGCGCTTGTTTTAAGTCATTAGCTTGACTTTGTGTCGCATCAGTTTCTTCCAGATGCCTTCCCGTCAATGCAAGCGGGTTGCTTGTTGGGTGGTTCGTTTTCAGCGTCTTCTGTGGTTTTATCATCACTGTCCTTCTCGAAGAAGTCGGTTGGTATTTGAGGTCCGGGGTCGAATGCTAGACTCACACCGAGTACTACTTCAACCTCGTCCAGTCTTTGAGAAATTGCATCCAGTTCTTCGCGTAGGTTTCTGATTAGTGCAAGGGCTAAGAGAGAATAATTCCTATGGGTTGCAATATTAGGACTTTTGTTCAGATCATCGATTTGTGTTGTCACGGAGGTAGGATGGACTTGACTGTTATCTTGTACAATAAACAGTCTTTCCACTTCTTCTTCGTGTGCTGTTTCTTCGATGTCTCCAAATTCATCCATTCGCAAATCATCATTGCCATCTTCATCCATTGTTTCCAAATTGTAGACAAGATTTATGTCAGGAGGGACTTTAACCTCATTCATGCTGAAGATCATTTTGTTCTCGCCAACATTGAGTGAGATTTTTCCATTCTTAACATCGATCATTACCCCACATGTGGCGAGGAATGGCCTTCCAAGGATGATTGGAATATGCTCATCTTCTTCCATATCGATTACCACAAAATCTGCTGATATCCAAAATTTACCGACTTTGATTGGAATATCACGCAACATTCCCTCAGGGTATCGAATTGATCGGTCAGCCAGTTGCAATGAGATCCGTGTTGGTGATAGGTCCCCACATTCTAGTCTATCAAATACTACCTTAGGCATTAGACTCACGCTTGCTCCCAGATCACATAAGGCTCTCTTAAAATCGGTTGTGCCAATGGTGCATGGTATTGAGAAACTTCCCGGATCTTTCAACTTCATCGGTAATTTGCTTTGCACGAGCACACTGCATTCCAGATTGAGTGGAACTGTTGAGAGTTCTTGGAGTCTACTTCGATTTGAAAGAATCTCCTTCAGAAATTTAGCATACGAAGGTATGTTTGCAATTGCCTCAGTGAAGGGGATTGTGATTTGTGGTTGCTTGAGTGTCTCCTTGAATCTCGCGAGTTGCTGCTCCATCCTGTGCTTGGCAGGCCTTGGAGGGAATGGCAGAGGTGGCTTGTAGGGTGGTGGTGAAATGTATTCAGGTTCGGTTTGTCGCTCGTCTCCACCTACGGTGTCATTCTGCTCTTGAGTAAGGTCTGTCTGCAGTTCGAATACGGGCTGCTCCAGTGGTTGCGGCTCGTACTCTTCTGAATGCGGTGGCTCTGCATGCATCTCATCGGAAGTTTGATCGGGCATGGGAGGTCCCTGATAAGCTGTACGGCTCCTTAGTGTTATGCTCTTGCAAGTCTCTCTTGGGTTTTCTTCCGGTTGGCCCGGAAATTTGCCTTTTCCACGTGCGATACTTGAGAGTTCTCTTGCCATCTTAGAGACATTGTCTTCTAAGTCTTTGTTGCGGTTTGTTAAGGATTCGATCTTTTGTGCGATTTCGGCGTTAGCCTTCTCTTGCTTCTCTAGGAATCTCTCCATTAATGATGTGATGTCTGGTTGCTGCGGTTGATTGTATTGCCTTGGTTGGTAATTCTGTTGAGGATTGTTGTATCTTGGCTGAAAATTAGATTGTGGTTGGTAGTTCTGTTGGGGTGCAGCAGGCCTTTGGTTGTTTGCGTATGAGAGATTTGGATGGTTTCGGTTGTTCGGATGGTATGTGTTGTAAGCGGGCTGAGGTCGAAAGCTGTTGTCGATTGCGTTTGCTTGCTCCATTTCTTCCTCAGGTTCCGTCACATTCATACATTCGGTCATCTCATGCGCTCCTCCGCAATAGCCACATGCTGTTGCGGCATTGACTGCTGCTACCGTTCGCTGCTTGGTCTGCTTGTTGAGTGTCATTTGCAAAGCATCAATCTTTGCGCTTAGCATGGAGATGTCATCTACTCGGCGCATGCCAGGTGTTGGCGCTGGTTTCTTTCGCTCAGGGATCCAGTAGTGTTGGTTGATTGCAATCTCTTCAATTAGGTTGTAAGCCTCGTCAGGTTCCTTGTTCATGATTGCTCCTCCTGCAGAAGCATCAATAGACAACCTATCGGTAGGGTTTAGACCATTATAAAAAGTTTGGACAATCAGCCATCTTTCTAGACCATGATGTGGACAACACCTTAACATATCCTTATATCTATCCCATGCCTCACACAATGTTTCACCATCCCTTTGTTCGAAATTAGTAATTAGATTTCTAAACCTTGAAGTTTTAGATGGTGGAAAATATTTTGCAATAAACACATTAAACAATTGGTCCCAAGTTTGAATGGAATTGGCCGGTAAGGAAAACAACCATGCTCTTGCTTTATCTTTTAATGAAAATTGAAATAGCCTTAGCCTGATTGCTTCGTCAGTAACTCCGTTGATCTTTATCGTCTCGCATATCCCTAGGAAAATTGACAAATGAAGATGTGGATCTTCATGTGGCAATCCTCCAAATTGCTGTTGCGAAACCATATTTATGAGAGCAGGTTTGATCTCAAAATTACGATTTGTAACAGTTGGCGGGTTTATGCTAGAATTAGGATCATTCGCGCGCGGTACGCAATAGTCCCTTAGAAGTCTGGGTCTTGCTGCATCGTGAACTCCATTATCACCATTGTGTCTTCCGTTGTTAATCGGTGGGATATCCATGTTGATCGAATCTGGGTCTTCTTCGCCTTCAGAATTACTGGATGAAGAACTATGATTGGTTCTTATCGGTGATGTGGAAGCGAATTGTCTCCTCCTACTAGCAATCCTCTCGGATCTTCGTACGGATGATTCGGCCAGCGTGCAGTATCCTAACAAAGAAAAGAAAATCTGAAATTTAAACAAAAAAAAACGAAAATTAAAAAGAAAATAAAATAAAAACGAAATTAAAAATAAAAGAAAAATGAAAATAAAGAAAATAAAAAGAAATCTAGGCGTTTCTAATTAATTTGATTCAATGGTCAAAGCAAGGGCGTCTTTCGAGGCCTTGCACAATGAACCGTTATTCCCCGGCAACGGCGCCAAAAAGCTTGATCACTCAAAAGAGAGCAATGTTTCTTTTAATATTTATAAACTCGTAAATGCTGTCGGTTCGGACTGCAAGCGCACAATCCTTATCGAGTAGTATATGCGAGGTCGATCCACAGGGAATATTGGTTCAATGCTTTGAGCGATCGAATCACAACCTTTCGAAAGGCTAGACGAAATCTGAAATTTGAGAGATGTTTGTTGATCAATGTAAATTAGGAAACAGTTAAAAGTAATTAAAGTAAAGATAGAGATGAGAATTCCTAGGGTTTTGGCACACCATTGCTACTCAATCCGTCTTGACAATATATTCCTGTTGCGTCTGATTTCCTGTTGTTGTTTTATGAAAGATAAAGGTCACTGCGATTTATGTTACGCCAGAATGACAGATCTTTCATCGAGATCTACTCAGGACAATGCGATTTACCTTACGCAACTATCGGGTCTCTTATCTCCCAAATTACTACACAGATCACTGCGATTTACCTTACGCAAATGATGGAATTTGGTCATGCGTTTTGTTGCTCTGGTTTATGGTTTCCCCGCGAAGGTTTTCTTCACATAAACCTAATAGATCTCAACGAGGCTAACTCATCCAAATAGTTTAAAGAGTTATTAAAGCACTGTCACTACCCTAATGAACTCAAACTAGATCATTGAAATTAGATGAAGAGATAATAAATCACAAAAGCATATTCGATACAACAACAAGAAACCATAATCAACAGAAATATATATATCAAAACATCAAGAGTAACAAGGTTTACTGCCTAGCCCTAAGAAAAAGAACTTAGCCGCGGAACGGCATGGTTACAATCACTCCTCTCTTCTCTCTTTAATCAAATCTAACCCCTAAGTACAAAGATACCAATTCTATCTGCCCAGGGGCCTTATATAGGAGTGTAGGGACGTGTAGAGGTTGATTGGAGGCTAAGAAATCAATCTGGAAACAGCTGTCGGCAGTTATTTCCCAAGAGACGCCTTCGGATACGGACCGTATTGGGTAATACGGTCCGTAATGAGATCTTGGCGGTTATGGTTGTAACTTCCTGCGCCATCTTCTGAGTCTGTGCTATGTCTGGTCCGTATTAACCAATACAGACCGTAACCAAGACTTGGTTGAAGGCATCGCTGATCCGATTGACCTGATTCTAGCTCCTTTTGACATGAAATAGTCCCAAAACCTGTTTTCTGCAATAAAACATAAAGAAGGGTGACAGTAGTCTTTTTCTCTAAATAATTAAACATAAGTGTGAGAAAATATGCAAAACCTAAGCCAAAACCCTACGTAAATCATCATCATTTTGACTCTGATCAGTGTGGTGTTCACATTGCAAGGTAAAGAAATTGAGGCTGATCTAAGAGTTTTGGATGTTTCAGGCTTTGACATCATACTAGGAGTTGATTGGATGAAGAAGTTTGGGTCCAAAATTGATTATGATGAGAGTACTGTGTGTTTGAAACATAAGGGGCAACCAGTTAAGTTAGTGATGGAAGAAGTATTTACTGAAATTAGATTGAGTAAGCAAGAGATGTTCAAAAAGAAGTGAAGAAGGGCAGTCAGGTTATCATGGCATAATTATTCAGTATTGCTGCAGATGTAGAGAGAAAGGCAGTGGATAGGGACCCAAGAGTACATTCTATTTTATAAGAATTTGAGGTAATTTTTCAAGAACCAACAACCTTACCTCCTCAAATAGCAGTTGACCACAAAATACCTCTAAAAGAAGACTCAAAACCCATTGCCCTAAGACCTTACAGGTTCTCATATTTTCAAAGACTGGAGTTAGAAAAAATAGTTACTGAATTGTTGAAAAATTCTCTTATTCGACCCTCACAAAGCTCTTATTCCTCTCTTGTGTTATTAGTCAAAAATAAAGATTGAAGATAGAGGATGTGTGTTGATTTTAGGAAGCTGAATGAGAATACTATCAAACACAAGTTTCCCATTCCTATCATTGATGACCTATTGGACGAGCTTAAACATGCAACCTATTTCTCAAAACTGGACCTTAGATCAGGATACCATCATATCAGAATGTGTGAACAAGACAAACACAAAACATCTTTTCAGACATATGATGGTCTCTTTGAGTTCAATGTAATACCATTTGGATTAACCAATGCACCAACAACCTTTTAGTCCCTCATGAATTCCCTTTTTAAAACCCACTTAAGAAAGTTTATCCTTGTGTTTTTTATGACATATTGATATACAACCCAGATCTAAAATCCCATCTGAACCACTTGAAAACAACACTACAGGTCCTGAAGGAGAAGAACTTGTTTGTGAAGCTCAGTAAGTGCGATTTTGGTGTAGAGAAAATTGAATACCTGGACATGTAATTTCAAATGGAGGGTAGCTACAGATCCAAAAAAGATTGAAGCTATGGTCCAATGGCCTATGCCAAAAACAATAAATGAGTTAAGGAGATTCTTAGGGTTAACAGGCTATTATAGAAAATTTGTCAAAGGGTATGGGATTATTGCAAAACCACTAACAGATTTGTTAAAAAAATAATGCTTTTAGATGAAATTCAGAGGCTCATTCAGCATTTCAACAATTGAAGGATGTTATGGTGCTAGCCCCAGTCCTGGCTCTTCCTAATTTCACTAAAGCCTTCACACTGGATATAGATGCATGCAAGAATGGCATAGGTGCTGTGTTACAACAAGGAATAAGGCCACTGGCATTCATTAGTCAGAAGCTGAGAAAATCTCTCAACATATGAGAAAGAATTTCTAGCACTGATAGTGGAAATGACTAAATGGAGGCACTACTTGATGGGAGGCAGATTCATTATTAAAACTGATCATATAAGCCTCAAATATCTGATTGAACAAAAGATACACACCTCTACTCAGCATAAAGGGTTAAGCAAATTGTTGGGCTTAGATTTTGTAATTGAATATAAGAAGGGGTGTGACATTGTGGTGGCTGATTCACTATTAAGAAGATAGAATTGTAATTTGGGAATGGAGAATGAGAAAGAAAAAGCTAGAATTCTAGCTATGAGTGAGATCAAACCAAAGTGGATAGAGAATATTCAAAGTAATTACAAAGAAGATAAGTGGGTTGAAAATCTTAAAAAGCAACAATTAGTGGAGGCTGGTAAAGAAGAGAAGAAAGTTAGTAAAATCAGTGAGCATCTGGGGGTATTGAAGTATAAAGAGAGAATTTGTGTGGGCAGTGGTGGTGATTGGAGACAAGAGATAATAAGGGCATGGCATGATTCAACTATAGGAGATCACTCAGGAGTCACAACCACCTACCAAAGAATTAAGAAGGTTTTCTATTAGCCTGGGCTCAAAGATGATATCCATCACTACATTCAAAGTTAACTCAATAAGCATGAGCTAGTATCAAGCCTTGGACTGTTGCAACCTTTACCAGTACTTGGGGAAGCATGGGCAAGTGTTGGCATGGACTTTATACTAGGCCTGCCAAAATCCAGGGGTAAAGAGGTAATTATAGTGGTGGTTGACAGGTTAACAAAGTATGCACATTTCATAGGGCTCTCTCACCCTTGTACGGCTTTGGATGTAGCTTAAGCTTTCTTAGATTTTGTGTACAAACACCATGGGTTACCAAACACACTAATCACTAATAGAGACCCTATTTTCACCAACAAATTCTGGCAAGAATTGATGAGTTTGATGGGAGTAAAACTCAATATGAGAACTTTTTACCACCCACAAACTGATGGGCAAACTAAGAGGGTGAACCAGTCTCTGGAAGGGTACTTAAGGTGCATGGCACATGATAAATAGAAGAACTGGGCATTCTATTTACCCTTAGTTGAGTGGTGGTACAATACCACTTTTCACAGCTCAATCAAAACTACGAAGCACTGTATGGTTACCCCCTTCCCAATTTGCTTTTAGTAGTGCACCAAAAAGCTCAGTGGAGTCAGTGAATATGTTATTAAGGGATAGACAATAGACTCTAAATGAATTGAAGACTAATCTAATGAAGGCTCAAAATAGGATGAAACATTATGCAGATAAGAAAAGGAGTGAAAAACAGTTCAAGAAGGGAGATTGGGTTTACTTAAAATTGCAACCTTATAGGCAAAGCTCCATATCGGGAAAGGGTAATCAGAAGCTCAATTCTAAATTTCATGGGCCTTTTAAGATAATTCAGAAAATTAGAGAAGTTGCGTACCGATTACAGTTGCCAGCAGGATCAGCTATATATCCGGTTTTCCATGTCTCTCAACTCAAAGGATGTGTAGGGGATGGGAGATCTGTATCTCCCAATTTGCCACTAGTTGGAACTGAAGATGAACCTCCTAAATTGCCTGTAGAGATCCTAAAAAGAAAACTGGTTGAACGTAACAATGCAGCTGAGGCTCAAGTGCTGATTCAATGGAGAGGAGAGGAGATTGAAGATGCTACTTAGAAAGATTACCACTTTATGGCTAAGCGATACCCATAATTTATTCTCGAGGACGAGAAATTTTTCAAGGAAGGGGAATTGTCATGATTGGAGATGAATTTGATGAAGAAAGAAATGGGCTACGCATATTTGGGGATAATCCAAGTAGCCGTTGGGCTAGAAGGGAAGAAAGAGAATGTGGGCAACCCAACTACTGAAAGTGAAGTGCTGCAGGTGGGACCTGAGCTAAGGGCAGAGACCGTCTCTTTTTAAGAGACATTAAACTGTTAGGTGGGGTCGCCCTTATCAGTAACGGAGAAGGTTGTAGAAAGATAAACTGGAGAAGAAAGGGCAGCAAACGGTTAGAGGGTTTGTTATTCTCTGCCATCGCCTTTGCTAACATGGCAACTCGCGGTACATTTGAGTGATCCGCTGTATTTTTTACCAAATTGCTTTGCTTATTTTGTTCGCCTATATATAGTCTATCGTTGTAACCATTTGGATTATGTCAATTTTAATGAAAAGTATCTTTTTCACCTCTTCACCTTTTCTCGCCATTGTTAACCCGTTTCATCCATTTATCTGAAATTCATCCAAGTAGCTCTCTAAGGCTCAATTGCGAGTTCAGTTTGTATCGTCAGACCTTGACTTTGACATATGTCCTCTCCCTCCTGGTAAACAAGCAGTTGGATGCAAGTGGGTCTTCACGGTTAAAGTTCATCGTGATGGGTCTCTTCACCGACTTAAAGCTCAGTTGGTTGCCAAAGGTTACTCTCAGTCCTATGGTATTGACTATGATGAGACCTTCTCTCTTGTTGCCAAGATGGCATCTGTTCGCATCTGCATGGCTCTGGCTGCCACTCGTCACTAGCCACTATACCAACTCGATGTCAAGAATGCATTTCTCAATAGCATCCTTGAGGAGGAGGTATATATGACTCAGTCACCTGGGTTTATTGTTCATGAGGAGGTATCTAAAGTCCGTCACTTGCGAAAATTCTAGTATGGTCTCAAGCAATCTCCTCGAGCTTGGTTTATTGATTCACCGATGGTCCCTGAGACCAAGTTTATGCCAGAGGATGGAGAGCTACTACATGATCCTGAGAGATATCGAAGACTGGTTGTTAAACTGAATTACTTGACAGTTACTCAGCTTGACATTTCTTATCCAGTGAGTGTTGTGAGTCAGTTCATGTCGAACTCTCGTACTACACATTGGGATGCTGATGTTCGGATCCTCTTGTATCTCAGGGGCATGATAGGATAGCAAGCTTCACCGATGCTGATTGTGCAGGCTGTCCTACCAGTCGGAGGTCCACTACTGGAGTCTGTGTCTTCTTTGGTGGGAACCTTGTTTCCTAGAAGAGTAAGAAACAGACTGTTATGGCTCGATCCAGTGCAGAATCAGAATACCGTGCAATGACAAACACTTCCTGTAAGTTAGTGTGGACGAAGCGTTTGCTCAACGAACTAGGTGTTCACCACAATGGTTTGATGACATTACACTGTGACAACTAAGCAGCAATGCACATTGCCAAGAATCAGTTTTTTCACGAGTGGACCAAACACATCGAGGTAGATTGTCACCTTGTTCGGGATTTTGTCAAAGGCACAACTTCGCACCCTCCATACATCCAACTGAGTCGTGTTCGAACAGATCTTCATCCTAACCAAGCCACTTCAAAAAGCACACATTGATAGTATATGTAACAAGTTGAGCATGCTAGATGTATATGCTCCAACTTGAGAAGGAGTGTTAAAGGAAAGAAATCATAGTAATTATAATAATAGGTGTAATTAGGTAATAGCATTAATTAGGAAATAGAGGTTTTTCTTATTTTAGATTTTCCTTTAATCTATATATTTGTACAGTATTGTTAATTGAGATATATAGAAATTTCTTATTTTGCACTTTCAACTTACAAGCTCTAAAAATGCTGGATGTTATTTAAATTACAGTCAAACAAGCAGTTTGCAAAACACTTTTTTTTTTCTTCAAAAGAGGAGAACTAAACTATAACAAAACAATCATGTCACCTATAAATAAAAAATCACCTGAATCCTGGGAAATAAAGTGATCTTAGTGCAATTAAGACAAGACGGGCTTGCTCGTCCTGCAATTCAAACACCTGTTTTGCTTCCTCATAGCTGCTACCAAATGCAACACAAGAGATGACATCAGTAGCAAATGTCTCGAATTCCCTGTGCACTTCTTTCTCAAACTCCATGCGAGTGCCTCACATAGAAGAAACGATTGTTGCAATTTCGGGAATCCAAGCCTGAACATAAATTAAAATAATTCTTGTCATCGAGGCACATCACAGTGATGGGACCATTTAGGACCAAAAGCATTTTCATACTATTATACAGTATACAGGGCTATGTTGTTCAAGATTTAGTACTGGCAGGTAGGGGTGCAAACGGATCGGATAAAATCCGACCGTATCCGGATCCGTATCCGAAAATTAGATACGGATATCCGATATCCGAATATTCATGCGGATACGGATACAGATATGATTTTAAATATTAATTATCCGTATCCGAATAGCAGATATATACTATATAGTTTAATATATATTATGAAAATATTTATGTATATATCTACGGATATCCGATCCGTATCCGTACATATCCGTCTAATATCCGATCCGTATCCATATCCGAAAAATAAAAACGGATACGAATATGGTTTTACCACTATCCGATCCGTTTGCACCCCTACTGGCAGGTACGTAGAGGTACCACACTTTACCAGTTTACCTGTTACATGCATGTGTTATCAGAACTTCATCAAAGTTCTTTTCAAGTTTATCTGTTGTCAACGAATCCCAACCTATTTGAAAAGGGGAGCCCTATACTAAGGGCAACTATTCTAATTTTGGGAGCTGAGAAATTGTTTTGTTTCTAATTACCCAATTTACCCTTGCTCTTTAAATGGATTGGTTGATTAATGGATCCACTTCCTCTCTCTCACCCAATTAATAATAAAACTAATTAAAGGAAAGTTCCTTCCATTAGAAAATGAAATCCTTCTTTCCATGAATTCTATATCCCAAATATATTGTTTCTCACAAATATATTGTTATGTTTCAGAAATAATATTGTAATTGACGAATAATTTTGGGTACTTCTAAAATTGGTTGAGAAAATAATAGCTTGACAGTACAGTATACAGAAACTTCTGTTTCTTTTTGATGAAAACACTTGTGAGCTTAGCATTAAAATGCTGAGTACAATATACATAATTATCTCTAAATATCAACTAAGTTGGCTGACTAATAATACTTTTCTCTACGTGGAAAAGGTCCTTTCTCTCTTTTATTAATATCGGTTTGCAAAAAACATTGATATTGTCACATCAATTTACCAGAACATTTAATAACTGGGGCTTCTCAGTGGATTAGCTTTACACAATAACAAACACTTCCTTGATTTTTCTTATTCTAATTATAGCCGCTTCTGTGCTTTTAGGATAAGTCAGAAGCCCAATCGACACAAGAACCTTCGTATTTGACTCTCAAGCACTCCAACGGAAAACAGGTACGAAGATTCCTGGTCAGAGCCAACTCATCCACAAAATCACTAGTGAGGTGGTCTTTTATTAAATTTTTGGTTTTAGTTATTATCATTGTTTTTTCATTTTTATTGTGCTTTGATAAAATGATTAAATGCAGATATCATATGATTGCCCAGAAAAAGGTAGTGTCCATGAAAGGGAAAATACACTACTGGCTTTACTCTCCAACTATTCACCAGATGCCAAGATAGTTCTTGTTCTTGCGGCCTTCGCAACACGATATGGAGATTTCATGGTAACCGTGTTAATCAGTATACGAATAAATTATTCGTCAATTACTAAATTATTTGTGGAATATAACTATATATCTTTGAGACAATATTTTTGGGGATATAAAATTCACGGAAGAAAGGATTTTTTTTCAATTGGAAGGAACTTTCCTTCATCAGCTCTATTATTAATTTAGTTTAATTTGGAGAGATGGGGAAGGATTGAAATTCGGATTTAATTTGGACAGAAAGCGAGTTTAATTTGAATTTCGTTTAGACCCCTTAATCAAGCGGTTGAATGATAAATCAGAATCAAATGGCAATACTACCCATCCAACTGAGTTTGGTCCGATGGGCACCAGACACCCCACTCTTCCTCTATCAATACATCTTACAGATGGTTTGATAAATAAAACAAGCATTTGTTTCGCCAGTCAGATGGCTTCATAAAACACACAAACAAAAAAGAAAGAAAAAAACCTACTGACAGAAATCAGAACATGATCACTTCTGATCAAATTGAATTTACTAACATAAACCAATGGAAGCAAGATCTATAAAAAATAAACTAAAGCTTTTCAGAGTTAATTTTGGAGGTCGTACGCATCTACCACCCGCTAGCAGAATAAGTTGTCAGGTAGCTCAGGTGATGTGAGGAATGCCACAGAGGAAAACTGTACATAAAAAAAATGAAAGTTGATTAATTCATTATTTTACGCAACACCAAAGAATTTACTGGTAGAACTTTGATGCACGTGCACCTACCTTATCCTGCCGGTACTTGTATAAAATTCCTCTCCCAGTGCAATTTTTGGTGTTGACTTGCAAATCTCTCAGTCTGAGAATACACATCTTTATGTCACTGCTCTTGTAGCCAGTATAGTGCTGCAGAGTATTGTTCTGCATATATAAAAACCAAATAAAAATATTTAAGTAAAATATCCTACTACCAGATAACAAAAGGGAAGAAGAATAACACACTGAGTAATACATAGATTCACAAGAAACTTATTAGCGTTATGCCTGATAAAACCTTAGGTTGAGTTGTTGAATGTTACATGTGAATAACCCTAACAACATTGAATCTAACTGTGAACTACGAAATGTATACTGGTCCCTCTTGACAGGAGTAATATGGTAATTTCCTGGAGTTTAGTGATTCATAATTTGCAAAAATGAAAAAAATAGAAGGAAGCTTGTTGGAAATATGTAGATTAAAGGGTAAAATTTGTAAATACAAAGGTACACCGGAAGTTCAGTGCTCAGTGCATGTACATGAAATGCCGAGTATTATTTGCAGTAACACAGAAAAGAAAAACAATCTTTAGGTTGCCAAGTGAAAATATCTTCAAGAATTAAATTTATTAACAAGGTAAATTTATTTTAAAACTTCCTTCAGTAATACTAAAAACCAAGTGTCAGGTGTTAAGCTCCCGATTTGTTCAAATGTAGGTTGCTTAATTTTTCATTACTTAAAATAAATGTATCATTGTAAGATGAACTTAACAACAACAACAACAACCAAGCCTTTAGTCCCAAACAAGTTGGGGTAGGCTAGAAATGAAACCCAATCACAATCATAAAGTCAAGGTAAGTAGTAATAGTAGTAGTACTAATAGTAATAATGGTATCAATAATAATAATACTAATATTAACTATATTCTGCCTAAACTATAGATCGTAGGGGTCAAAGTCCTAAGCTTACGTCCTTGACCCCAAATTACTAGTCCTATGAACTTGGCAAAAAATAAATAAAGAAACTGCAAAGTGAATAAAATTAAGAGGCAAACAAACCACAAGAATGCAACCCCCTGACATGAAAAAGGCACATGTGAGGGAGAGCCAGCTGGACTACCACAAGAATCCCACCCATCGAACCCTCCTATATCTGTACACCTGTCCCCCCCACCTCCACCCATTGAACCCTCCTATATCTGTACACCTGTCCCCACCCATCGAACAGTAAGTACAGAGGACAAAAAGGTGAGCACGGAAAAAGAAAGAAAAAACAACAAATTACAGCCTTGTAAGGGGGAGATATGGCAAAATTCAAGCACATAAAAGAAGAGAACTAGAAAATGCAAACAAAGATGCAGTAAATTTGCAAAGATAAAAAGTTTGGAGAGAGAGAGAGAGAGAGGGGAGGCGAAGGAAATTACCCAGGGATGAGTAGACTGGTCAAGGGTCCACTGAGCAAGAAAAACAGCACCTGAGGCAATCACTGATGGTAAGAATTTGAGGAAGCTGTACTCTAGCAGTGCCAACTCAGCCAAATAGTTCGTCAGATGCATCAGCGCAGGGTGCGGGTGCGCCTGACATTATTTAACACATGTATCAGGAAATAGAAAATAACAGTGTATCAAGGGATTCTATATAACACCCACTAGTTTATCAATATCTCTTCTAAGAGACAACCACGTGGTTTTTTGTTTTTTATTCTATGTTTGGATGTCCCCAGATGTCAACCAAATAATAGTTTTTTGTTCTTTACATCAACTGCTTGTGGAGAGGTAAGTTCTCAATTAATACATGTTTGAGGCAAATTAGCCAGTTTATATGCAATTTAAAAAAGTAGGATTACAAAGATAACCAGTGTTGGATAATGGTCACAAACACAATTAGTAGGTGTCAATGCAAAAACAATAATGCTATGATGTGTAATTTGCAAAATTAATACTTTGCATATATATTCTGAACAGCAAGGGATATAAATTACAGGGCTGAACAATATAATATTATGGTCACACTAGTATAGGCAAATTAGCCAGTTTAAACTCGATTAAGCAACCAAAGCAGACAACATTTTCAGAAATTGACAGACTGTAATACCTTGGAAGAGGCTTGCGCTGCTCGAAGAAATCTCCTGAAATGATAAATTCAATGCAAGTGATAGTCAGTACAAAGATTTGACAAGTTAAAAGTAGCTCTTAAAATGAAAATAAACAGCACTGGGTTATAAATAACCTGAGAAATGTTTTTATTGTTGGGACAGAGATATTATGACCCACCAATGACAGCACTTGCCTCTCCAATTTTAGTACCTGATGCAATAGCAAGAATCCGTTAATACCAGAAAGGGGAAATTATCCCTGTTTGCGTAATCGATTGTTGGTACCTCATTCTTTGTATATGAATTGTCAGTGATGAAACAGAGCTCCTGCACACGAGGAGCACACATCTCTTCATATTTACTGAAAAAGAACAAGTTTTATTTAGCAAATTATAATTCCATGCATGCATATATACATACACCTATAAGTAATTATTTATGTTGCTGCTCATTCAATTTGTGAGATACATTGACTTACGAGGCAATCAACAGGCACGTTATTCCAAGAAGCTGAAGCCGTTGCCTCTCAATTTTGTTCATCGAGAGATATCGATCAATAAGGTAAACTGTGAGATAGAGAGTATCAGGAACCAGGCAGTACTCTTCACAGACCTGTGCCAAATCCATTATTAACCGTAATTAAGAAATATCATTACTTCCAATAAAGAAGACACAAAATGAATTGGGAATAAACAAACTATTGTTACTTAAAGAAAAAAAAAAATCAACACAAACCTCAACAAGCCAATTGATTAAGACTGCACGCATATTCTGTGAAACATCAGTCTGCAGTCTCTCCAGAAAATCAGA
The DNA here is from genome assembly GCA_025461045.1 of Carex parvula. NCBI lineage: Eukaryota > Viridiplantae > Streptophyta > Magnoliopsida > Poales > Cyperaceae > Carex > Carex parvula. The sequence goes on along the minus strand of JAJGRW010000886.1, from coordinate 148,269 downwards.
AGTAGGCCTTCTAATAAGCTGGTAAGAATTAAAAAAAAAAAAACAAGTGTAAGAAGAATGATTGAATAATATATCTTAGCATGTCAAGGATAAAGTACAATTTCTATCGTAGCACTTGAGTTGTTGAATTTGATGAAAATTACTTCAGGACCAGAGTTCTAAAACACCAAACATGACATTTCAAAGCTAATATAACAGATATAAAGAAGAAGAAAAAAAACTAAACAAAAGGAAGCACAAAGTTTTATAAATTCGGTCTTATTACCTCATTAGCACGGAAGTTGCTGTAGATGTCAGATGCATAGATGGAGCACATTCGAATGTTCGACCTTTTACAATCAATGTTCGCAATTCCAGAGCTAGATGTATCTCCTACATGTGCAAAAAGTCAGTTCAATACAATATTAAAAATTTCCTAAAATTTATAACAGCATGTGTGCCCCAAAAAATAAGAGATATTGTTCCAGAAGCCCTTCTTAACACAGAAAAAGTTACTTTCTTCCTTCCTCAGTTAATTATTTGTGGAATAATATATAATTCATATCTTGCAAGTCATGTTATGCAAATGCAATTTGCAGCGGTTGCACGATATTTTCATTGTGAAGAGGCATGCAATATAAATTTAGAATGCAAACAACTTACCATTTATTGTGTCAGCGTCAAAAGCACGAGATCCAAAGCTACTTTCTTCTAGAAAGATCTTTTCACTGCTATCTCCATCCTCTTTTGACCCCTTCCTATTCAGATTTATGTCATCGACATTCTTGAACTCAGGTATTTTACACCCAGCAGGAGACTTAGCCTCTTTTGTAGACTTGCAGATAACCAGATTGCCCTCACGAAAGACCTTGGTCTGAAACATAAAACATAAATCAATACAGGAAAATTATACTACCAATAGTGGAAAAGTAACATGTTCGCTGGTATAGGAAAATATTACAGTTTATACGTGCTGGATGTGGCATGTACCAGGCAAACTGTTACACTTTCAAATTGAAAACCGTAATCCCAGAAATGAACACTCTACCTGTGCTTTTGGTACAGGGAAAGAAGACTCGCTCAGCACACCATCACATAAGACATTTGGTACTTCTCGCAATGTCACGCGCTTCTTAAGTGGTACAGCGAGAGTGGTACCAGCAGCATTGTGGGTACCTACATCAGAAGCAGGTCTTTTTCCCCTCCCTTTCTTGGTATCCGCACAGAAATCAGTCATCTTTAGATTCATTGCCGTTCCTATATGGCAATTTAAATCTTTTAAAATCGGTCTCTTTTTCAGTGGGACCAGAGGAGGGGCCCCACCATGTGCTGTTGAATGCCGGCAACAGAAGAATTCTCCTTGGCTTCCATGTCTCAGTAGCACATAGAAGTTGTTTGCTTACAAAATGAACACCTGCAAGAGAAAGGAATAAAAGAAATTAAATATGTGCTTAAATTAAGAGAACAAAATACTACCAATAAAAGAACAATTTATTAGTTTGCTACATCCTATATATTTACAAAAAAAACTTAGAAAGCCTTACAAGGTTGGAAGACAACCCTAAATGCAGTGCACATGTAAAAGTTTCAAAATCAGGTAATAAATCAAAGACAGAGATGCACTGCTTGGATCCCAAATACCAAAAACCGTATAATTGTCCAAAGACTTACTACCTCCCTATAAATCAATTGAGAGATGCACAAGGTGGTAAAAACCCTAAGTACCCATCATGTCCAAAGAATGAACAGATCTTAAAGCAACAATAAAATACAGAGAAAATTCTCTCAAAAGAATGTAACATATATAAGGGGTTTATGCAAAAACCTAATGATATACAAAATCGTTGAAACTTCAAGCAAAGATGATAATAAATTAAGAACCCTAACCCAAAGAAGAAGGAATTGAAGCGAATTTGAAAAAATGGAAATTCTCTTACGGGTCCTGAGAGTATCCATATCGAATCATTGCGAGCCCCAAAACCAAGTAAAATATGGTAGGAGCACAGGAAAAACGACATAAAACAAGAAAAAGATTTCAAGAAAGAGAAATCGTAAATCCTTATGTGCAAAGATCCGCCGATTTTCCTTACGTCGAACTAGCTAGTTCATCTAGGTCATCATCGAAACCAAATCGAAAACCAAGAAGCTAAAAGATTAGAGCTAGGGTTGCGTTAATAAAAGTAATCAGAAAACCTCACCTGATGTTTGCCGAAAGCAAACGGCGACTCCGATCAAAGCCCCGACCAGAGAGAGAAATGGATCGAGAGAGAGAGAGAGGTGGAGGTATGGGAGCAAAATATGAGAGAAAGAGAGAGAAAGGAAGAGGGAACAAACAATTTGAAAATTGAAAGAGAGGCAAGAAAGTGAGAAACATCACTCTACTTTATCTCTCTCTCTCTCGCTAACAATAGCGAATGTATTTTTAGAACACCGCTTCTTAAAATATAAGAACGCACTGGGTTTACAATAAAAGTACAAACACCGAGCCAATGACATGTGGGAGTGATCGGAGAAGTGGGAGTGCGGTTGTAGAGAATGCGGGTGAGCCGTGAGGAGAAAGAAGAACAGTGACACTGACAGGAGAATCGTGGGGAAGAGAGGAGACATTGTAGAGATAGAAAGAGAGTTGGGAGTGTGAAGTACCTCTAAGCAGGAAGGGAAATATGAAAGAAACGAAGCCCTCTTTGCACGGGAGCAGCTTGGGTCCGATGCCAATCGGACTCGAAGTGAGTTCGATGGACTTGTTGACCGTCCGATCTGTTTCAAGAGTCGCTCCCGAAACGCACGAATCTTAAAGTTAATCGGACGGTCCCTAAACCCATAGGACCTAAATTTGAGTCGCATCGGACCGAAGCTGTTCCCTGCACGGGAGAGCAGTCAATGGGCCGGGCCCCATAACACAATGAAGAATGCTAAGAAAGAAATGGAGCTATTCTCATCGGAAGCAAACCGATGTAATCTTAAAGTATGCGGTCTGTTTTAAGATTTGTGAGCACGAATTTAAAAGTGTACCGGACAGCTCGGATTCCTATCGTACCCAAACAACACTAGCTTGCAGCTCATTAACCTTTTAATTTGGTGATGATATTTTGAAAACACAATTTTGATTATTGCGAGGTGAGAGAAACTTTTATTATCTCTCTATATCCGACTTTATGCTCTCAGTTTAGTACTTCTATTCGTTATCAAGAGAACAGAGTAGGTCCAATGTCCATCAGACCTACTTTTAGGTTCAACGAGCACGATGACCGTCCGATCTAATTTAAGATTTGTACGCATGAACATTGAAACAAATATGCACGAATTTTAAGAGTTCTGCACGAATCTTAAAACAAATCGACAGTGATTAAACATGAACAATGAGCCTTACTTATCATTATCAAGGGATCTCTTTGCTCTGCTAAAAAGATAATTTTAATTAAGAATAAAGGAGAGCATGTTTACACTTAAAGCATCCGTCATGAATCTGCCTATAATTTTTTTTTTCTTTTCAAGATGCTTCAATCCACTGTTCTTTCTTCTGTTTTGCAACAATTCCATCCAATAATTTGAACCCCTCTTATGCTTCTTCCTCGCCAAGATAAACTAAAAGATCATCGGGTTGCTCTTTCCAATTCTTCAAAAAATGAATGGAAGATCGACCGTCGGATCATCTAACGAAGAAATTAAAAGAAAAGAAGGAAACAGAAGAGAGAGATATATATGCTGGGGTTCATTCTTCTTCTACAATTGTGGAGACAAAGCAGCCATGTTTGTCCTGCCATGGCTGCTGCCTCTAACAAATCTCGGTTGGGGAAGATCCTTCGGTGATGGGGGTTGTGCTGCCACATGTCCTGCATACATTTTCGGCGACAGGGGAAGATTGCTGGATGTAATTCGAAGATGAATTTCTCGGAGCACCTTAAGTTTCAGTTCTCTCAAGGCCATTTTCTCATCATGTCTATAATGAATCAACTTTTCCTCAGAAATTACATTCTTGATCAGCTTATTTTGTGCAGCTGCATTTTGATTGAACATTTCCTGATCAGCTGAAGTTTTAATTGAGGAGCCAGATTTTGAGATTTTTACAGACGCTACAGGTGCCGGTTGCCTTGGCCGACGAGGCATTTCTTTCCTTCTTCGGAAAGAGCTAGGGATTGAATTAGGCCGAGCACGGGGGCTACTATTGTGGCTAAAGAGTGCATGTAAAAGACATTGTTGCGGCAATAGCATCTTTGTTCCCATTTTGGAGCTGTCAACGACTCGACTGAGCCGTTGCCACCCTTTGTTTTGGGTATGCCTCCCTCTCCTTCTCTCTCTCGTGAGCTTTGTACATGGCCTTCTGGCATTTTCCAGGGCAGTATTTATAAATCTTGCACCCCTAAAATTAACAGATGGCCTGACTTGCCATACCGTAAACCGTTCGTTTGGCGAGAATTTCACCTATGTATGGAATGAGTTTGTCCTGGTACACGTATACATGAGTTACTGAGACTGAGGTAGCATGTCAAAATTAGCTTCTATTTTAAGCCAGTCACAAATCTTCTGTAATATAGTTCCTGCAACAAATTATGTGGCGGATCCCTATTTCAGGTTTAAGCAAAATTCTGCAGCTTGTGTCTATTTAGGAGCCTTATATATATATATATATATATTGGAAAACATTCTTGGACAAAGATGAATCATTCTTAAAAGAGAACAGAATACCTTTTGTTGAACCAGTATTCCCTTGGAATAGTATACATTCTCTTATGTATTACACTTCTGTGATTTGACAATTCTTTCATCTTATGCAGTCATTAACAAATTTTTTTGCTTGGAGTGTTAATACTCAGACAATAATTTGCTACATAATTCACAGCATTCAAAATGCCACACTATGACCTAATTTGCCTAAATCAGCAGTCCAGTAATTCTCATCTGTCAAACGGAGAAAGTGCCTCCATTTAGGTCCCGTTTTGTTACACACGTTGAGTGATTGAAGTTTGAACTACTTGAGATGTATTGCCAGTTTGCCACATCACTACATTTTTTGCCAAACTAAGTATCCATCTGTGACTACCCTGTTTCCTAATGTAACCTATCATATGGTAAATCAGACAGCATACACTAGTAAACGAGTTCTGTTTTTTGTACAATGATTTAAAAAAAAAAAGGTCACAGAGTTCTTACCAAATAAATATATCCTTTTTTTGCATCAAGGAGAGTTGTGTGTGAGAAAAAACAGCACCAGTCAAAATTAAGGGCATTTCCTCCATTTGGTTTATTGTTCATCTAACTTCAGTACTTAATCTGGTTGGGTATATTTAGGTTCGTTAAAACAAATTTAACAAAAGTATAAAACCCAATCTAAGTTGATCATCTGTGGTGAGATCTGTGTGGTACTCCCTAAGGTTGATTGAAGAATATTGGAGCAGCTAGTTAAAGCCAATTCATACAATTAAACAATAAATTATTCTGAACATTATCACAATTTTATTATCTAATATGGTTTCGCTCTTTATAATACATGATACTATACAAGTCAGGTAAAAGAATACCGTTTGAAACAGACAGCTGAGACTAATCTTGCTAGAATTATAAAGAAGACATTGACGCTTGTATATCTTCAAGAGTCCTTCCCTTGGTTTCTGGCACCAGCCTCGCAACAAACAAAACAGTAAAACCACAAATGCTTGCAAACAAGAAGAACGTACCTATAAAAAATCCATAGAATGCACATCAATCAGATCAGTTCTAAAACAAAACAAAAATTTGCAAGCTCATCGGCTCATGCATCAGTCAAGCTTTAAATTAACAGAACTTAACACGTTGGTACCAAAACAGTGAACATTTTAAGCACACAGTTATTGAAGAAAAAAAGGGGGAAAAAAGGTTTTCAAATTATTGAAGAAGTGGGTATTTACCTACAGAGCTCCAAAACATAAGAAAGTTGAATGTGTATGATACTATCCATGAACCGAGCCAGCTTACTAAGGTTACAAGGCTTCCAGCTGAGCCCTTCATGCTAATGGGGAATATCTACATAAAATTGCAATTCAAAAGCAATATAACACTTTCCAATTTCAGAAATATCTAAATGATTCTATTAACATCACAGAATATTAGTAGTAGTTACCTCGGACATAATTACCCAAGGAATACCCCCCATGCCCAACGAAAAAGAACCAGTATACACCTGGTCAAATTCAAAATAGAAAAATTTAAGTTAAATGAACTAAAAGGATAATTGACAGCGAAAGCAGCGTACTAAATCTGATTTTATCAGATAATAAATCAAAAATAGGGGAAGACCAAGTACCAGAATCCCAGTCAATGCCAGGATTATGTTCAGATCCTTTGCCCATTGATAATCCTGTTTCATCAAAGAACAATATTATTTACAGGTGCAACAGATACATACCCAAAATAAGTTGCTAAATTTAAATTATTTAACCTGAGATAAGAAAGACAATCCAACCAAGAAGCAACCCAAGCAGGTACCTGCTGCAGAAACCTGAAAATAAGATACAAAAAACAATTTATGCTGCACATTTTTCAACTTATTATTTTCTATATATTATCACTCGGTTTATTGAATAAAATTACTGGGATGGTTATACCAGTAAGAGGGGCCTCCTTCCAGCCTTATCCATTAGAAGCATACCTAGAGTAGTCATTGGTACCTAAATTTTTTTCTAAATTCAGATTCATTAACAGAGAAATTGTGTAATGATGCACCAAATGTGGATGTCACAACCTGCACAATCACCATAGCAATCATACCAGAGTTTCCCGATGAAAATCCTGTCACATACACAATATAATGCAAACTAAGTCACAAAGCGGAGCCTTAACCAGTGATAATGATTATTGCATCAGCTAGGTTTTGCGATGCTTCTATAATGAATATATGTTCATTTACCTGCTGATACAAAAATTTCACTAGCATAGAAGCAAATAGCATTTACTCCTCCAAACTGCTGAAGTACCATCAACCCTACTCCAACCTATTTACAAATTTTTGAGATTTATTGAAATTTGAATAATATAGTGAATTGACTGACATTCTGGATGAGTATAAGACATTGTAACAAAGCACTTGTACTGATATTAGAAAAAAAAATAATAAATTAAGTCGCAGGTAGTTCTGATATCAATGCACATCTGGGTTCTAGTTATGCTGCTGGTATTTGTACTGGAATGTACCAAAATAACATGATACCGAGATTCCAGTTGTGATTTCACTTGATTTCTTAACATTAACTCATACTGGCCTGGTGAACCAGTGAACATCATGCCAGTACCAGTAGCACATGATACACTGAACCAGCTTAACTTGGGCCTCAGTAAATCTGGGGTTCCCATGAACAAGCTATCTGGAACATATTTTATTTTAATATGTAAGTGCTTGAAAAGTTAAATAAATGCTTACAGTAACAGCATGAATGTATTCCTTCTGAAATAGATCTACCAAACTGGCCTCTTTCTGATGCATTAGTTTCGTAGTGAATTCCTACATGCAAAGATGAAACATCGCGACACTTGTTGAAGTGAAGTGAAATTTTACTTCAGACATCAATAATTAATTTGTATGTCTGACAAATATACTCACTTTGATCTCCTCTGCTTCCTCAAAAATATCAACACTGTTTCCTCTAAGCTTCTGTAAGGCCGCCTCAAATTCTTGATAGTGGCCAAGTTTAGACTGTGTATTAATAGTGTAAACTAATTATTACAGATCAAACAAGAAAGGCTACTACAGTAGTGTTAAGTTTAGTTGCTTATCATAAATTCAACTAACCAGCCACCTCGGAGATTCTGGTATCAATAACAGGCCTAGCAGTTGGAACAAACAGGGTGCAACTCCTGCAGCGGAATAAAAGATAAATTTATGGATGTCAACGTAAAATCATAGTATCATACTATCTGAATATTGTAAATTTCCAATAGAAACCTTGCCTAGTATTGCCAAAGCACGCCAAGAAAGAATGGTTCCCAACAAATAAGCAAGGGATGCTCCACAACAAATCATTAGCTGCACAATGTAAAATTACATGTGCAAATACATGAATCTAGTTGGTAAAGGAAATTGTCTTTTTTCTCTTTTTCAGTGTACCTGATTCACTGTAGCAAAGCTACCTCTTAGATTCTTTGGGGTAATCTCTGATATGTAGACTGGTACCTACTTCATAGATATTATGACATATTTTCAGTCATGTTTTGAGAAAAATAAATCCATAAAAAAGGGTTTCAAACCAAACTCCCAATCTGTGAAATTAGTAAAAGTGTACTTAACTACATAAGAAAAGAGGCCAATGCCACATCCAACCAAAAATCTTCCCGCATATAGATACCAATGATTCTAGACAAGAAAATATAATACGGCATTATCTAAAGTTATGATTGGGCACATAATTGAACTCTAAAAAATGTTTAGAATATCTAATAAACCTCCGAGAGGACAATGGAAAGCCATCCAGCAATGCAAAATGCATCTGCTATTGACATTGCCTGAATTCAGAGACCAGCGAAGCACAATTAATATCACATCTTACTTAATTTAAAACATTGGTCAAAAATACTTATTTGGACACAAATTAAGAGACTTACATATCTCCGGCCAACTTTCTCTGTAATGCTACCACTTACAATGGCACCTAGCATTGCTCCAATTGTTAAAATTGAGGCAAATAGAGAGTACTGGCCAACAAAAAATTCAAAAATAAATCAAATCAACAGATAGTACTTCAAATCTTGATCCATTATATATTTGTTGAGAACTCAGCATACTCTCAACATTAACATATTACCTCAGCTAAAGAGAGGCCAAGATCAAGCATAATTCCAGTTTGAGCCGGAGACGAGTACCCCACCTGAAAATAAGACAAGTTCATCAGAGGACGAGAGCATTTTTATATACTGTTGACAATCAAATGGAGACCTCCATTCAGCCAACAAATGGACACAAGACAGAAGAAGATGCCTCTTCTCCCTAACAGGTAACAGCTTCTACAGGCCTTCTGTTCAACAATATTCCTTTTGTTTACTCAATTACTCTACTCTAGTTAATTCGTGCAAATCCTAGTTAATAGCATAGGTTAGATATGAGATATATACAAATGAATTTGTTGAATTCAAATCTCGAAACAAAGAGAAAATACGAATCAAGAGTGGATAATGGATCTATACATACCGAAATACCAAATACGAAGGAGCCAGCAACGGCCACTGCAGTGCTAGTCACTAGTGTTAGTGGCACGGCCTGTGAAAGCTCTCTCCTCTCAAGTAGAGGATCCATTACTTATCTCTTTCCTATATTTGTATCTTGAATCTTAATTCACACCTCTCCTTTTATCTCGACATTGATAGAAGGAATTGGAGGCACCTCTTGCAATCTAACTCTGGGAAACAAATCTGCTGTTATTCATTGGGGATAACAGAAACCTGTTATGATTTTCGTTGAATTCGTAAATGAAAATTTATTCATTGAGATTCGTGCGTAGAAAAAATTGAATGGTTGAGATTGGAATAACAGCAGATTTATTTCCCTAACTCTGAAGGGGAGAAATTTGGGTCCGATGGGCATCGGACCCAAAGTGAGTTCGACGGGTTCACTCACCGTCCGATCTGCTTCAGGATTCGCGCCCGCAACTTTCGCGGCTGCTTTAAATTCGTGCGCACGAATCTTGATGTGGATCGGACGCTTCCAAACCCATCGGACCCAAGCCTTTCTCAACTCTGAAGTTGTTGAATGTACGGAGAGTCACAAAATAAGTAATTAGTTTTTTATTTTAAAATGATAACTTTACTCGAGTTAAACCGAACCACAGAGGCACAGATAGGGGTGTTTTAATCGGTTTTAAACCGAACCAAGATAGTTCGGTTTATACTGTTTGGTTTTTCGGTTAAATGAATAGGTTCGGTTCATTTTTTAAACCGGCTTAATAGTTCGGTTCGGTTCGTTTAGAAATTTTAAAACCGGTTGGATTGAACTGATCGATAATTTTAAACTCATTTCCTGTTGGAACCAAACATTTAAAAAAATTCAAAAATTATGACAAAAATGTATTTGTTTGGATCGGTTTAAAACCGGTTAAATCGAACCAAACAAACATTTTTAATTCGTCATTTAAAAAATTCAAAAAATTAACAAAAAGATATTTAATTTTAATGATTCATATCATATTTCGGTTCAACCGAACAAACCGAAATTTACTTCGGTTTTGATTATATTTCGGTTTGATTTTTGAAAACCAAATAAAATGATTTGCCTATTTAAGTTGGTTTGGACCGAACTGAATCGATGAACACTCCTAACCACAGATTGGTCATAAATCAATATTTCTCGAGTTCAAACAATTTATCTAAACCATTCAACGTGATCATCATATAAAAAATACTTGAAGATTAAAATTTATAAATTTATAATTTCTTTTACTATTTTTTTAAATAAACAGAAAACCAAGGTAGATTATTTTGATTTTGGAAACGAAGATATTAATTCAGAATACGAACCATTATGCTCTATCCACCATACACTCAAAACCTGTTTGATAGGTTCATATCGACTATTTAGCTTGATAGGATCGGTTAAAAAAAGTGTCAAAACCTGCTTTGTGATCTCTCTAAAATGAGGAAATTGACAAAAGAGGGGGTCCAAATATAAGTATTGACAGGTGCTTTAATTAAGATTATGAAATAACACTGGACGACTGTGAAATCTGGCGAATAATTATGGAACTTTGGTAAAGGAGGTACATAATTAATGATAATTGATAGGTACTGCCAGTGTTGTTGTTGGTATTTTGTATCTAGTTTAGGGGTCTATTGGTAAAATAGAAATATAGAGAAAGTCTAGGGACTTGATTGTAAGATGTAAGCTTTATAACCTTACCAAAACTTGACAATCTCAGAACTAGCATTACAGAACTTACAGCATGGATCTGGAATCAAAATGTTTCAGAAAAATAATCATATTTATTTACAAGAATATGAGAAATTAAGAAGAACACAATTTTTCTTTCTTTTCAACAAATAATAATATCATAAAATACAATTACAAATATAACAGCACAAAGTCAATATCAATTTTTCAAGACAAAAAAAAGTCTATACAACGAAACATGGAGAGCTTAACTTAGGTAGGGAAACACAATAATAATCTCTACCATGAGTTCCAACGTTTCCATGAAAAAACAAATACTTTTCATGAACTAACACTGAAATTTAAATCTACAGAATTTACAAAGAGCAGTTGGCAGCTCAATCAACCGCTTCAAACAGAAGCTGCCCACCAATTAGTCGTCTTTTCGAGATGTTTGGTTTGATTTTGAATTTTGCAAATGAGAAGCAACAGAAGAACATTCATCCACAGGCTTTTTGTACCTTTTGACTATGTACCACAAGGTGACAGGCAAATTTGTCATAAATTTTTTCTTTCAATAGTTCCTACTATACTGCCACAATTTCTATTGATACCCAAGACTGATTACTCCAGTAAGTTGCTATACGCAGAACTAACCTGAAATGGAGAGAGACAAAATAAGAAGAAAAATACAAGTGAGAGATAAACTAAAAAAATCACACGAGCATTTTTAGCAGTACATTTAAGAACAATACACAATAGCTAAAAAAACAATAAAAAACATCAAACTCCAGGTATACAATCCACCCAATGACTAGCTGCAGTCAATTTCAGTTAATGCTCCATATCACATAGACAACAATTTGCTCTCTTAGAGGAAGTAAACCCTGCTTTAACCCGTTAATATAATATGCCATGCTTTGAAAATATTAAGCCTAATGGACCAAAAACATCTGAAACTACCAAGCCTTCCCCAAGTTCCGGTCAATCTTCGTACCAAATGCTTTTTATAAATGCATTAATAAATCAATCGATTTTAATAAATGCTTTTATTATGTAGAGACAAGTCATTATTTAAATTTACGGTGGTATATAATCATCATTTATCAAATGTGTAAATAACTGAATCATTAAGAAATGCACAAAGAGCCACATTAAATAGTCAGCTCGTACAGGGAATTGACTAGTAGGAACAAATACAATTGTTCGATCTTAGTAACACAAAGAAATGCAATTACCAAAAAAAAATACATATATATAAAGAAAAAGGAGTTAACAACATTCTATCAGCATCTTGCTGTAAAATTAGGTTTCCACAAAGAAACACCAACATGTCAAAAGAAATTACCTTCTTCACAAAAGGCGAAGACACCACCAATGACATCATCGTTATCCCCATCTTCCTCGGGCTTCTCTCTCTCGCAGTGGCTGCTGTTGCTGTCTCCATCTGTCACAGCTTCAGTCACCTCACGGCAGTCATCGAGCTCAGGTGCTGCTATCTTGCAGTAGCCCTCATGGAAATACTGGGTGAACTCCACTGAGTTATTAATCAAATCAGTCTGGTTATTAGTCTCGACACCAGCCAATTCTCTGTTGGTGTCGGGAGAGCTGTTATTTTCCAGCAGCAAGGGGCTCATACTAATACCGTGCCCGTTAGCAGCTTTATTTCCCTCAGGAATCGGTGACTTAATTGATTCGAAAGGCCTTGTGGTTGTAGCTGTTGGTCTAGGGCCTGCGGCAAATTGGTAAATGCGTTACTGTTTACATAATTGGGTTTTTCTTTTTCTATTTGGATACTTTATTGTAGTGTGCTTACTGTTCAACAAATCAGATTGTAGGAATACAGGCTTGGACGGAGAGAACCCGTTTTCTTTCGAGAAGGCATAGCTACCTTGGGCATTCATGGGTGACAGGGTTGTCTGGAACTTTCCCCCAGTGTGAACCCTGAGCCAAGATCACAAATTTAGCATAACATGTAAAAGATTTGCTAACGCATCAACAAGGTACATTAAGGTAAATGTTCGTTTCATTGTTTCTTCCATTTTGTTTCATTATCTTTGTTGAAATTGGAATCCAAATTCAAACAGCTCATTTTAGGGGTTCAACGCAAGCTGTAATTTTCTAATGAGCTCTATTCAGGAGTTCAATAATAGATGAGAAACAGCTAAATGCAGAACAGTAAAAACCCTCTTGTGGTTCAAAACTATCCATAAATTATGTGAATGCTAAACTAGTTGGATTTCAAAAGCCCTAAGGTACACTTCGTATTTAAACAATTTTGTTATGTCAACCTGAATTCTGTTACTAATGCCTCAATGTCCACATTTATCATAACTACATCAAATATAGTGTAGTGCATGATGTTGCCACACTGTAAATATAGAAACAAAGTCAAAATTTTCTAAACCCTAAACTCCCCATATATCAACAAAACCCTTCCCCACCAACAATTTTGTATTTCACCCAATAAACTCAAGACTATATCAAACAATTTTGCAATTTAGGAAGCAGGAGGCAGGGTAATTCATCACTGCTTACCATAAGCTACTAATTACCTTTATGCTTGTAATTTTCCTTTCTTTCTCTTTCTGTATTTTAGTTAGCTTATTGGGGTAAACTAAAGTGCAAACAGAAGCCAAAATCTGTCAGTAGCAATTAGTTGTATGCAACAAACAATGCAATGTGTTTTAGATGTTAATTACCTGTCGCTGCTGTCCTGTTGAGAGTAGAGGAACTGCTCAAAAACAGGCAGCAATTCCCTCCTCTTTATTTCAACCTCATTATAGGGCAACTTCTCAATTTCAATCTCCCCACCTGAGCCACTAAGACCTATTCCAGCATCTTCATGTTGACTTATCACATAGAAACAGATCTACAAATAGAAGAATAATCACAATCACATCCCAAACCAAAGAGAGTTCATTAGCAATACAAAATGAAAGATAGAAGATTGTAACAACCACGTACCTTAGATTTCTGCCAGATTGGGATTCTACCTGAGTTGATCTGTACTTCAGCATTAGAGAGGTACCAGTGTGGCCTCTCAGGACCTTTCGTTAACTCTTTCCCTGTGTTACTATTTATAGAAGGTGCATGGCCCAAGATATCATTATCCTCATAGTCAGAAGAATCAACACCAGAAATGGAATTCTGACTACTGATAATAATTCTAGAGATATTTTCATCCCTCTCAGGCCAGTTAGTCCTTCTGCACACATCCCACCACTGAACTGGCTCAGTATTTACATGCAACTCATCATCCTGCAAAAGGGAGCCAGGCCCTACTCTGGAGGAGTTGTCAGATGAGTCAGGACCCGTAGAGGGAACAAGGTCATGCTGAATGACATGACCTGATGGAGAGTATACCAAAAGATGCTCCAATGACAACTTGCTTTTCGGTGAAGCTGACACAGGACCAATTGAATTATGAAAGGCAGCAGCCATAGCACCAGAGGGAGCCGCAATTTTGCCAGTTGCAGTTGCTGCAACGTTACTTACAGTGTTTAGCCAACCAGAATTACTGTTCTTTATTCGACTGATGACAGAGGAGGTGACAGGTGGAGGGGGTGGGAAGAACAGTTGATCTTTAAGAAATGAAGAATTTGACCACCAGGGCCTTGAAACTTTTAGTGTGAGCGAGACCCCTTCCGTGTGATGACTGTCAAATTGAAGACTAGCATCACCACCAAAAGGAGATATTACAAAAATATGACATGTTCCCTTTGAAGAAACAATACCCACCCATTGGCTGTAGGGACTGAAGCAAAAGTCTTGTATGACCTTGAAAAAGAAAAAGAAAAAGAAAAACACTCAAATAAGAGAACAAAGTACAAGAGCAAGGAAAAGGTTATAAATATAGATTCAAACTGAAGCTATGTGTTATGCCTTATGAATTTTGAAGTGTGTACCAAACCTTGGAAAATGCAACTAACTGTGGGATTGAGTTTGCAGTAGGTGTCCCTTTAAAAAATTCTATAATCAGAAAGTATTTCTTACAGCAGCTGTCAGTCCACGATAAAGCTTGTATAAATGAACATGAGAAGATGACCAGTCATAACGGGTTGAGCCAGAACCATTTGGTATGGCAGTTGGCAAGATTCTGAACACATTTATATTGTGCCCATATACAGACGCAGTCACCAAAAGAGTGCCGCTTGGGTCAAAACAGAGTGCTGAAATGGGACTTGTATGAGCCCTAAATTGCGATACAATATCTCTTGTCACAAAGTCCTTTATTACCACCTGCAACCAAAATTTCAAACAATTTATCAGTAACTTTGAAAAAATTAAAATACCCTTGGATCTTTATCAAGGTTGACAAAATACGAACCATTCCTGCATTGTCAGCTTCAATTGGATGCACAGTAGATGGCAACTTCCCAGCTCTCCTGCTAGGACTCGATGACAAGGGAGAATTAGAGCCGTCAGGCAAAAGCTCTTGACAATATTTTGAAAGCGTCTTATAACCCATGTCACCAAGATTGATTATCCCAGCTGCTAGTTGTTTGCTCGACTCCATGGCATACCGAGCAACCAAGTTGCCGTTGCCAGGAGAGGTTGACGGGCTCACACCTGGAGATGGAGTCAGGTTTTGTGGGCTCAAACGTCCTGTGCTTGGGAGCAAAGGACTGTTAGTGGCATAGGCCAACCACCTTGGGCCCACGGCCATGGGACCATACCCAATGTTGACGCCACCTGCGCTTTGAATTGGATACGTCAGCACGCTGAACTTATTCTCTAAAGTGACTGCATCAAAGCAATATATCTGCAAAAAAAGGAGATGGTAGTCATCTATGCAGTTCATTATACTCGGTATAATATTTTACAACAATCATTTTTTCCTTCAGTAAGAAGATAGCTTGGAATTTGTCTTTGCATGTCTCATGCAACATAAGCAAGGAGGAACAAACAAGCCTTAATTGATCTCTCTTTGCAATAATTTGTTTTATGATGAATTTGAAATGCACAAGCACTAAGAAAGAAAGAAAGGCTCCAAATTATTTTTGATCCAACACCAACAGACCAATCATCATGCAACTTGGTCCATGAACCTGAATTTTCTGATAACAATGCCTAAGGATATGCTTAAGTTATCAAGTCCAAAGTAAAGGTAACCCACATAATGTTTTGCAGAAAGAAAAGTAAAGAACAATCAAAAGTACCAACAAACTTCAACAAGAATAAATGCATCAATACAAACTGCATTTCAACATAGCTAACCTTTCATACAAAAGATAGCTATTTCTTTATGAACTAGAACTTACTTGAGCAGCAAGAGCAACTGCAACTATACGCGGACTGCAGCGAACATTATACACAGCAGATCTGAACCTCAATACATGTACATAGCTGTTCGACTTCAGTGAGTAGAAGCGAACAACTGTTGGGGCAGAGATGCAGTTCCCAACTTGAGGCTCGCTATTATTATCTCTGATTAACGCACTCAGCCGGCCTCCTTGAACAGTGCCAGACCCATTCGTCTCGTCACCTAGATTGTCCCAATAACAATTAAATCAGTACGTCGGATGGTAACTTGCTACTAGCATGTAAAAATCCTGGATTCTTCACCTGCAACGACTAAAAGCATAGGATGAGATGCCCGGAAGCCTTCAATCCCATCAGAGGAGTCGGCCGGAATAGGCTGCATCTGTAAGAAGGTGACAGGACCCTCACGCTTCGAGACAAGTTCACACACATTTGAGGCATCATCCACATCCACAACTTGAAACCCGTTCGAGTAGCCGATGAGTAAGACATTCTTGAAACAAGAGGGACCAAGCTCCAGATGGTCAAAACCAGCCCATAACACCTGAAAAGACACATAATATGTTGAGTGAAAACAGCAAAGCAGAAGGAATACAGGGAAGAGTGTGAAATGCAACAAGACAGCCTTAGCAAAAATTCTCAATGTTGAAATTTAGGGAGACTAAATACCGGAGTGGCCACACAATGCCAACTAGTTGTTCACCTTACCATAACAATTTCAGTCATCATGCATCAACTTACTAATTATTAACAAATATAATCGCCTGAGGTGAAGGTGTCACGGCCCAACCATTTCAATTCTAGCCTTCTGATCTACTCTTGCTTTTTAAATGATAGAGATAAAGAGTAGAAATTAAAAATCCAAAAAATTTAATTTCCAAAAGAGGGAGCAATTTACTAGAAACAGACAAATATGTGATGACTTGCATGACTTGGATTAACTTATTTAGCCAATCTGATACGGTTTCCTGCTAACAAATCTACACAGCATAGAAAAAATAGTAAACCCAGCACCTCCGAACCACCAAAAGAACGTGTCGTGATGTTTCTGTATTAGTGTTCTTTCATTAGTTGCAATAAGCCAAATCATCATGATTTGACGTACTTTGAATCCATCTTAAAAGGACAATAGAAAGCAACAAAACAGTGCTCTCGACACTGTTATAAATGACATGACGACATTCTAGATAAAAATTTTAATGGAATTCTACCAGCCTTCTCTTTCCACTTTGAAGATGGCATAACGGCATTACGAAACAGCACTTAGATGACACCTGGCATACGAGAAAGCTAGCACAAGATTAAAGTCGTCATGTTTTCCATAATGTCTTCACGACGAAAAGACAAAGTAATAACGTCTAAACCACAATTCGCATGAACTTCTTCATTAACACCCGTCCATACAGAAAAAATAATCAGATTACTTCATATTGTCATACTTTAGCAGCACAAATACCAAAGCTCTAAAATGTGAAACACTGAACAAAAAATCAGAGCGATCAACTGCATTGACTTCCTCAACTCCTGAAATCAGCGCCACATCCAAGGGGCCACCTGACTATGCAATTTCTACTAGTACTACTACTACTACTGCAACTAAATGGGAAGGCAGGGTGATAAAATAATAAGAATTAAGAGCACCATCGACTGCATTAACTTCTTTTCATGTACACTACAATTTAAATTAAAAAAAAACGAGCCATAATGACCTGATCCTTCTCGTCCTCTGGCGGTGTGGCAATTGAAGCAGCAACAGAGGCACCAGCCGAGCGCACTGTCGAGGCAACTGAGCCAGCGTTCGAGGATACAGTCTTAAGGCAAGAAGAGATTATTCGAAGCGAGTTAGGTAGTAGCCCGTTGCGGGCGCCTCCTCCTCCTCCTCCTCCTCCTGCCACCCCTCCCCCTCCCTTTCCCCGTTTCATCGTCTCTCCTCTTTCTTACTGTCTCTTCTCCTCACCGGTGGGACCCACCAGAAGCCTCTTCCTTTCCCAACGCTTCCGCCTCCCCCTCCGCCGCTTGACCGGTGGGCCCCACCGCCGTGGATGACCAATACCATCCGATTACTGACCCCCAACGCTTCAGACCCCCCCGACCTTCAGCTTCCGGAGTTTGACTTTGCTTTTGCCATCTCGGCTCCTCTTTGCCCGAAAATTTACGAAATCCGATCCAACAAACCTCCCTCTTCTTTTATTTTCTTCTTCTCTCTCTCTATACGCTGTTGCTTTCGTGTGTCTATCTCCCTCTCTCTCTCTCTCACCTCTCTCTCTTCCACTTTAAATAATCCGAACAAATGGTGTCCAGTGAGCCCGTCGCGCACTTTAACCACTCCACCAAACCATAACAGCGGTCTGACCGTCTATGTGCAATGTTTGGAATTTGGACCGACACGATCCGGTCCGGTTCTCAATTATTCAAGTTCAAACGGTGCTTAGCTCAAGGGAAATGTTGTTATGGTCACTTATGGTAGCCATTGTCTTTTTTTTTTTCATGAAAAAAATTGTGTGCATGTTATCATTAAATGATGAAAATAATATTTTATTATTTGAGTCAATCATTATTATTATTCAGATATTTCATTGTTATGAAATAAAAAAGAAAAATAACGGACAGATTGTGATTTTTGTAATATCAAATGTTTAATGTATTTTTTTAAAATATTCTGTTTTTATCAAATGTTTAATGTATTTTTGTAATATCAAATTTAGTATATCATTTACTATTTATTTACTATAATATAATGTATAAATTTTAAACAAGTGTGTAAGTTTTACGTCATTCTTTGATATTTAGTGAGACGACAAAAACTCTTATCTCAACTAAAAACAGCCAAGATTTATTATGGGAGTGAAGATTTTGACAAAGAAGTTTTTAATATATGTAGCGCATGGACAATAGAATAAAAAAAACACTGCATATGACTCGTACACTGCATAATAAAAAATTGCTCTATCAAAATGTTTATTTGTATTATGGTCATTAAGTCAAACAACATTTTTAAAGTATTTTATTTATAATGCTTCGAAAAAAAATTATAGAATTATTATATTATGTTAGACTTATAAATAAAGTAATTAACAGTATATTCCAACTAAGAATTAGCATCATAAAGATATACAAAATAGACAAAGTAGAGATTTTGAATTTATTTTTTTATTAAATACTAACAAGAAATTTAAAATTAACAACGAAATTGGGGAACATTTTATTTTAGTTAAAGTATGAAAAATCAATTTAGTTTGCCTTTTTTGTATACTAAACTTTTTTTATTTTGGTTAGAATCGCTTCAAAAGGTAAGTTTTTAATTTCAAATTAATATTGATAAATAGCCGTTGATCTAATTGGGAATTTCAAAAATTAATTATAAGTATCATAATTTTTAATTCTCTTATAAAATAAAATTATATTAAAACACTTATTCAGCAGTCCTCAATTTTATTTTTTTAGTTCTACTCCTCAAGCTTGTTTTTGTCATAGCTTTATTCGTTCCCCTGAACCGGCTCCAATGTCCACCAATCAGGGCTATGGGGGTCCATGGGTTTGGGAAGGAACACGATAAGAGTAAGATCAGTTCCTGCGAGCACACCGAAAACAAGGACACTTTTAAAAAATTCGGAGGAGCTTGCACGCAAGAGAATATGAAGGATTAGATCCTTTTCTCAAGCGACCGCTATTCTCGCTTCTAATTTCTAGGGGTAACTTTCCTCCCCGATTTAATCTTCCTAGGGGACTTTTTCTATTACTAGTTTACTTTTACTACGGTATCTTCGTATCAAGGGTATCCTGATCCTGTTCCATAATTGGAGATATACCATATGCATTTGGATTAGTTTAAGATGGAAAGTTTGGTTGCCTCCAGGTCCTGACAGCACTGGAGAGATCTGTCACTTCCTTTTAAAAGAAGGTGGTTGTTAGCTATGCCTATGTATGATTGACCCGTATCCTCTGCGGAAAAGTGTAAAACTCCGCAGCTGCGGAGCAAAACGAACGAACCAGATTAACTCTCAGCCGCTTTGATATTCGGGCTAACAGAGGGGCTGTATTATTGGGCTTTGAGATTCGTGCCAAGTCAAAACGAACAGGACCAGATTAAAAGCTCCGCAGAGGATACGATTCCTATGTATGATTCCATCACTGGCATCTGGCGTATAAAATAATTTCTAATTTGACATCTTCATCTATATTAATAAATAATAGTAATTTCAAAAGTATTTTCCTGATAAAATGAACGGACCAGATTGTACGGTGAAGATGAGATAAGCGGAGGGATGGAGCTTTGGGATTTTCTACGGACGTTTAGATCCTCTCCAATCATAGTATGCTCGTTGGACAAACTAAGCCCTCCAGATCGCTCCGACTGACCACATCTCCGAAACGAACAGGAGTTATGACGATCACTCGATCTAATCAGAGATCCAGATTAAAGGAGAGGATCCGAACCGTTTGTGTGGTTGGATGCTTTGATAAACTCGCGATTGATTATATTATTATGGTCGAACGTGGGTTACCGTGCGCAACAAAGGAAGCCAATTTTTGTTTTCTCGCAAATTATGTCTTCCTTACCTCCCTGTGAAAACTTACACATACGTCCTTAGAATTTCACAATTTTGTCCCCAACTCCCAAATGCAGATGTAATAAAGCTAATAATATAAAAATATTAATTATGTTGTCAAGGCTGTGTTCACGCCTGATAATTATTGTGCATCTGTATAATTTAATTAATACACTCCCGGTTCTCCATATTTTTTGTTCTACCGTATTTTTACCATTTGCCTGTATATTGTATTTATTTGTGATATTTATTCAAGTATTCCTTGTCATTTTCTTGTATTATATTTAGAGATGAAAATAATATCCGATCCGTATTCGATCAGTATTCAAAAAATTAGATGTGGATATCTGATATCCGAATATCCGTGTGGATATGAATACTGATATGGTTTTACGTTTCAATTATATTTTAATTATACGTATTCGAATAATAGATATATACCATATATTTTAATATATATTATGAAAAAAATATTGTTATCGATATTCACCATTAAAATTAGATAAATATTATGAACTTTGGTTTTTTTTAATATTATTTTAATAAATATCCAATCCGATCCGTGTCTGTATCCGGCTAATATCCGATCCGTATCCGAAAATTTAAAAAAAAAATATGAATATGATTTTACCACTATATCCGCTCCGTATATATGTGAAACTGAGGTTAAAATTTAGTTCTGAAAATATATATGTGAATGAGACGTGCATGCCTAAAAGTAATATAAAAAATAATAATTCCAAACTCTTGACTTTTCATAATATAGTCGAAATTAATTTAATGCCATCATACCGACGATACCGTTACCGAGCCTTTAATGAAATAACTTGATTCATAAAATAACAGTTTAAATTGATTCATACGAGACAAAATTAAATAACAAAAATCTCAATTGTACACCAAACAAAACAAAATCGGAAACATAAAAGAAAATGAAACAAAAAAATCCATATTAATTACCCCTGAAAGTTTAAATATCATTTCATTTCTTTTGTCTTATTTTTTTTTTTCCTACATGAATCTCTCCGAAGTCTACATTGTATGGATGCAAATGAGCTGAGTTCGTGCGAGTTGGAGGCAGCTCGTACTCCGCTCATGAAATTAACAAGCCGAGTTAGCTCGAAATTGCAATATATCCAAGCTAAAAAAAAAAAAACTCATAATTGACTCGTAAATAGTACATATATAATAAAATTATCAAATAATTGAGAACTAGTATTTGATCTAGTGACAAATACAATGCTCTCTGTGTGAGAGATTGCAAGTTCGAAATTCAGAAAAAATAATCTTTTATGGATATTAAATAATCTAGTGGCTTGAACTCCAACTTTTACTAAAAAAAAAATTGTTACACCCCGAAACAACCCGTCACATATTTCTACATAAAACATATTTACATCACATACATTACCAATAATAAAATATAACATACCATAACTGTATTCATTAATCGAGTTAATATGAGTCTAAACAAATGGCAAAGACAAGCATAGCAAGTAGCACAACCACTGCTATACTTATTCAATGTTTCAACAATTCAAATTAAATATATAAAATCCTAAAATCAACCAAGTGGCATTTCTTTATTCTTTCCCATTTATTCTTTCATTACTCTTTCTTCGTCTCTAATTCCTCTTCTGTGTTATCTGAAATCCACATAAAAGTAAAACGGGTGAGATCTAAAATCCAGATAAAAGTAAAACGGGTGAGAGATCGAATATCTTCTCAATGTGAGATTTAGTTACAGTTTAGAGATTTGTAAAATCTTCTCTTTTGATCATACTAAACAATTTTATTCATTAAACAATCACAATGCAATCTACATTATCCTACCATGTAATAACTGTAATTCATTCAAAAACTTATCACTTTAAAATCTTATTAATCACCGACCATCACTTTACTTGTGATGCGTTATTCACTGACCATCCCTCACTCGGAGATGCATTATATCTCAAACCCGACTGCGACTATCATTCTCCACATATCAGTCCCGACCACGACTAACAGTCCCCGTGTATCGGCCTTTCCAACATCGAACCCGACTGCGAATAGTGTTTCCGCATGCATATCGGTCCCGACCACGTACGACTAGCAATCCCCGTGTATTGGCCTTTCCAATATCGAACCCGACTGCAACTAGCATTCCCCGCATATTGGTTCCGACCACGACTAGCGGTCCCTATATATCGGCCTTTCCAACATCAAACCCAACTGCAACTAGTATTCCCCGCATGTCGGTCCCGAACGCGACTAGCAGCCCCCGCATATCGACTTTTTTATTTATTTAACACATGGTGTCCATTCTTTTTCTTATTCTAATGTTATACTCAATCAAGATAAAGTTCAATGCAAAATGAAAATATATGTAATTAATAATATTAAATAAAACATGACTAATAATAGGGTAATAAAATTTACAAAAAAAACCCAGGAAGCCCGCACCTGTTAGTAATATTTGAACACATATTTTAATTAATAATATTTCATTCTGTGTTCTTATTTCTAAAGTTCCTTAATACAGCTTCATATTATGACCAAGTTTTATTAATTCTAACTCCTAGACTTTAATTAATCTAATCATTTGGTATCTTGGAGGAATTAATCAAAAGAGAAAAATAAAGTGCATCTGAAGGTCAAACGAATCAAAGCAATATTCGATCCAACCAAATGCATTTGTTTGATCTTAGCTAAACTGAGTGCAAACTCAATCCAAGTTTCCTATGACTATGTTCATCCTAAAAAAAAAAAAAAATAACCAGTAATGGATTAAAAAAAGTTTGAGTACCGGTCATTTCCGGCCGGTAATAGATTAAATTAGGTACCAGCCAGAAAATGACCGGTATGAATATTTTATAACTTATCAGCGGATCTGGATATATTAATTAATTTCTATTAAACTTTGAATATTAATAAAAATGTCGGCATCTGAGATGACCAAATGGGTAAGAAACTAGGAAGATGACAATATTCTTTTTCAACTTGACACCAAAATGGCTCCACGCATGATACTCAATTGACTTGTGATTTAGGACCCACATGGGTCAATTATTGTGCATATGCATAATTTAGTTAATACACTCCCGGTTATTTTTTTTCTATTCATCTACTATATTTTATAAATAAAAATAATTTGTATTTAATTTAGTGGCTCTTATGTGAGAGATCATGAGTTCGAAACTCACAAAATATTTTTTTTTTTTATATTAATATATAGGAGTTTAAAATGTATTGAGTCGCTTGACCTCCAATCCATATTTCAAAAATCTATCATATTTTTACCTGTTACCTGCATACTATATTTATCTGTGATATTGCAATTTTAGTATGCTAATTATTTTGGAGAACACTATGTTATTGATCTTTGAAAAATCCAACCGAAACTGAGTTAAAATTTAGTTTGAAGAGATCTCAGATCTGTGAATGAGACGTGCATGTTGCAAGTTTGTAAAAAAGAAATTTCAAACTTGACTTTTCATAATAGTCCGTACAATTCTTTGCTCGAACCTTGGTAGGTCCCGATTTTTTTTAAATATTCTAAAAAAAAATAGCAAATCTATCCTCAGTTTCAAATAATTTGAAAACTGATCTAACCGTCTCTCAGTGGAGCGGTCTGCTCCATGTACCGCCCCACTAAAGGACGGTCAGCTTTAAAACCTCTATAAAAGGAGGTTTTCTCTCTCCTGCCCACTCACAATTCATTTCAGTTGAGGAGAAAGAGAAAAATGAAGAAGAAGACGATATCAGACAATTTTTTGGCGATTTTAGGTATTTTTTTATTTATATATATTTATTCTTTTAATTTTTTTTATTTTTTAATTCAAATTTTTTAATTAATAGATAACTGATAAAGGTTTATTTATTGGCTAATGTAATTTGTTAAAGAAAAAATGCTAATTGCACTGTATGTGGGCGGGAACATTACGAGAGTTGTGGAGGGAGCACAATACACAAAAGATGTAAGTTATGATTTCTAGGTTAATGAAAATATCACATTTCTGAAACTTAAGCATATGGTATACGAAAAGACTAGTGTAAACTCCAACTAGTATGACTTAGACTTGTATACCCGGATTGACACACAAAGGGGTAATAAACCTTTCTTTGTCAGGTATCATATAACAAATGAAGGGTTATGGAGCGGTGTTTACAATATATTTGAGTCGAGGAATATCCCGGTAATGGATTTATAATCAAGGAGAGTGGGTAGGAGAGAGAAAACCTAAAATTGCCAAAAAAATCGTCTGAAATCTTTTTCCTCTTTCTCTTTCTCCTCAGCTGGAATGAGTTGTGAGTGTGCATGAGAGATAAAACGTCATTTTATAGGGGTTTTATAGCTGACCGCCCCTCAGTGGGGTGGTTTGGTACAGGGAGCAGACCGCCCCACTGAGGGGCGGTTAGGTTAGTTTTCAAATTATTTGAAAACTGAGGGTAGATTTGTTATTTTCTTTTTTTAGGGTATTTAAAAAAAAATCGGCGGTAGGTCAGGCCAGGGGAGAAATTTTAGAAAAATCATGCCTCAGTACCGGTGAAAACAGTATGAATAATATCCGATCCATATTCAAAAAATTAGATGTGGATATCAGATATTTAAATATCCGTGTAGATTAGATACATATATGATTTTACGTTTCAATTATCCGTATTCAAATAGCAGATATATACCATATAGTTTAATATATATATATATATATATATATATATATATATATATATATATATATAATTATGTTATTTACCATTATAATTAATTAGATAAATATTATGAATGTTAATATTTTTATATTTTTCAATAAATATCTGATCCGATCCATATTCGTATCTATTTAATATCCGATTTGTATTCGTATCCGGAAAACTAAAAAAATAAATAAATATGATTTTACTCCTATCTGCTCCGTTTTCACCCCTACTCAGTACCGAACCTTTAGATAGGTTGTACGTTCAGGCTCAAGAGTTTGACAACAAGTTTAGTTGGAGAATTAATACATGCCAGGTTCTACGGGATGTAAATATGTGTTGTGTCATGATTTGAATTACATGTGCAGTATTGTACCGTGATTAAGTTAAATTTTCATGTAATATGTTATTTGGTAATTAAAATCGCAAAGAATGATCACAACACACAAATAGTCACGACATATTAGTGACATGGTGAATACACGTACCATGATCAAACGTGATGTGTTTGATCACTTTCATTTTTTTTAAGTTTGTTTTGAGAAGAAAGAAATGTAAATAATGAGAAAAAATTGTAAAAAAATTAATAATATTAAGCATTCACATGATCACGTACCGGATTATTTTATGTCGTAGTTTTTTTAAAAAATGATCACGATATACGAATTAACACAACACGTGACACATGAATCACGACATTGACTTTTCCGTGACCAGTCCTAGCCCATCTAAACCTATTTGGGAAAAAATATTTTAATTTAAAAATAACATTTTAAATTTATTAATGCGAGACAAATTTAAATAACAAAAGTCCAAAGTAGAAATCAAAGGAAACAAAAATCAGAAAAACAGAAATAAGAAATGCAAAAAATCCATATAAATCACCCCAATAGGTTTCAAATTTGAACTTCATTTCATTCCCTCCCTCTTACTTTTTCCTCTATGAATCTATCTAAAGTCTATAATAGTCAAATTGTGAAATAAATTATGTAATTTTTTTCTGGAGTCTCAAGACTAAGAAATAATGCATGGATGGTTGGAGGTCAATTAAACAACATATTATGTTTACATGCAGACAAATTTAAAATGTTGAGAACATTAATTTTTGTCTATAAGTTCATAAAACACAAAAAATTATTTTATCAATTTCCTGCGGCCCAGTTTGGAGGGGCCGACAAACTTGACGTGGAGGCCCCTATTTTCTTATATATACACCCCCAGAGATATAATTTCATTTCCCACCTTCACCCATTCTTTCTCCTAGACAAGAGCTCTCCTCTTATGATATGTAGGTTTTTTTTTTCTTCCTTTTCAATTTTATTTTTATTTTTCAGTAGGTTAATAATTAATTTAGTTAATTTAGCTAATTTTTAGTTTGTGTGTATTGGACTGAAAATGATTCTTATAGTATCCATTTACACTGGTGGTGAGGTTTTAATAGGTCATAATAGGGTTTATTATAGTCTCGGGCCTGTTACTGTGATTCTGGTAATGCCGGGTACTGATTATGTGAGAATTAAGACGGTAATTTGTCAGAATTTGAGATTGGATCAGGATCAGTATGACCTTAATATTCAAGCCAGAATTAGCATGCCCACTGATTCAGCACAAAGATAATCCCTCTCAAATCTTTTGGTGTACCTCTATTTTCCCAAAAATCAAAGCCAAACTGAAAATGAACTTAAAAAAGAATCAGCCTAACAAAGAATATTTTGTGATTGATATTTATCAAAGTCCAATAGCTCTGCTAAAAAAAGATAATTCTGGTACTATAAATGATTTTAGCTCAACAAAACATTAAAATTATTTACTCTTTTAAAATTGTGACGTAGATAAATAATTTAATACTAATTTAGAATACAGTAAATTCTCATTCCGCCATTTAATTGCCTTTTTACACTTGGTATTATAATTTTATATTTTAGGGAAAATTTCATGTATACCCCTCAAAAATTTGAAAATTTACGTAACCCCTTGTAAAATTCATAATATCTTTTAAACTTCCAAAACTCACAAATTTATCTATTTTAATGTCTTTTCTATTAAAACTCATTTTAAATTTATGAAGCACCCATTTTACCCTTCATTAAAAAATAAAAAATATGCAACATGTTTTAGAAAAATGTCAGTCTTCTGATTGGACGATTTTCATAGGGCAAATGGGTCATTTATCTACTTCTGAGTTCTGACGCTTACACAGTATCATTTAGGTATATGCTCGTGTAAGCGACATGAGTAGAGAAATAACCCATTTGTCCTTGGAAACTGTCAAATCAGAATACTGACATTTTTCTGAAACATGCTATTTGTTTGTATTTTTCTTAATGAAGGATAAAATGGGTACTTCATAAATTTAAAATGAGTTTTAATAGAAAAGACAATAAAATGGTTAAATTTATGAGTTTTTGAAGTTTAGAAGGGTAAATATGATATTATGAATTTTAGAGGGGGGAAAATGTCATTTCTAATTTTTTTAGGGCTAGCATGAAATTTCCTCTATATTTTATTTTTTCTTAAAATGATTTAAGTGTGTTTAGCAAGTGACGTGGAATTAAATGGACTAATCTCTGTGGATTGCACTTATTTTGTTTTGAAGTTAATTCATTTTAGTGTGTTTAGCAAGTGAAGTAGTAATATGATTTAAGCATAATGATTTAAGTATTTTAGGATATATTTATCACTAAATGAAAGTGTAAGGAATTTATGATGGAGTAAAAATTAAAGCATCAAATTTATTAAACTTTAATTAACATTTTTATTCGATGTATTTTATTTATTTTATTACTATCAAATATCAATACTTAATTTAATTTAGTATCTACTTCACTTTAATATCACTTTTCTTACTAAACAAAGTTAAGTTCAAGAAACTTTTTTCTGTTATAAACCCTAAGCAACAACATAGCATTGGGTCAAACTTTGAACGCCTAATACCAGGTAAGGGTGTTCAAATGGATCAGTTTTAAACCGAACCGGCAAATTTTTGGTTTAATTGGATCGATTGTTCGATTTAAATGGTTCGGTTCGGTTTTGGGATCTCCAAATCGGTTTGAACCGAACCAACCGGTTTAATAAAAAATGGATCGGTTTATAATGGATCGGTTTATAATGGATCGGTTTATCAAAAATCGGCTTGTGTGGTTATTAAAAATGTTATTCAAATTGGTTTGAACCGAACCAACCGGTTTTGAAATGTTTGTATTCGGTTCAACCGAACAAACTGAAGTTTAAATCGGTTTAATCGGTTCGGTTTTAGATCGGTTTGAAATTTTAATTCGGTCGGTTTGGTTGGGTTTTCAAAATTTGGTTCAAATCGCGGTTCGGCAAAAAAAGTTCGGTTTGACCCGAACCGACCGGTTGAACACCCCTAATACTAGAAAATTATATACTGGAAAACTACTTGCGAAATTTAAGCCTAGGTAGAACTTAGAGACTAACTTTCGGAGAACTTTTTTGATCTAGTGACAAAGATAATATTATTTATTGTAAATTTGAAACATGGATAAAAAATTTCTTATAGATATTAAATAGTTGGAGGACTTGACATCCAATCTTTACTTAAAAAAAAAAAGATTATTTTTCTATGTTTAAGTTTGTTCCGGCGGTAGGAGTCTGGATCCTCTGTATTATTTTATTGTTTGAGTTTAAATTTGAACTGTTCGATTCAGATTATCAATCTGATCGAAGCCTATAATGCATGAGGTTTCTTTCAGATTTGTGCTAATATAACAAAGAGACCGAATTCAAACTCAAACGATGAGGCACATTAGTTAATATGAAGTCCAACAGCAGTGGTAAGCAATAGGCTTCCTACACAGAGGCGGAGTTAAAAACAAGAAATGGGGTAAATTGATCTCCATTATTTTGTATTTATGTATTACTTTTGATATAATTTAGAGTAAAATATTATGGTATTGTGAAATTGATCTTCATTTTCTGTAAGAATATTTTATATAATTGACCCTCATAGTTTGAAAGACTGGCTCCACCCCTGCACCTTCATATTGAGTATTGAAGATTTTAATAAAATGCAGTCCAATCAGAATAAAAGGTAAAATTAGTAGAATGTTATATATAGTTTAGATATGTTATATTTTAAATTTGATACATACTTTATGAGGAATAATTAAATCTTTAAACATCCTTTAATCAAGTTTTATCAAAATTGTCAAAATAAATTATCATTCTTGTGTAACTGAAGTTAATGTAATTAGATTTTAGGAACATATGTTAAAAGAGTATAAGAATTAATTAGTGCTCTAAGGAGTCTTAAGCTCACCGAACGGGTGCTCCTTTATCAAGCTCAGTGCCACCTCCTTTATGCTCATTTTGCCCACATTTCTTAAGCTTGTCCAAGCTTTTAAGCCATGGTTTCACCAGTGTTGTAAATAACGGTATGCAGTCGTCGGACGGACATGGTACCGCCAAGTGATTAATCGGAAATAATTGGGAACAATCGTCCATAATAGGAAATAATCAGCTGATTAGTCGAAAAAATTCATGACGGTTTGGTCACTGCCAACTACTAATCGGCCGATTAATTAGTCTAAACAGATATTTTTTTACAACACTGGGTTTCACATGGCTTAAAGCATTTTATCAAGCTTAAAACTTTCTTAAGAAAGTTACTTTTCAACTTTATTGCTGGCGTTTTTTAGTGCAGCTTAAAATTTAAGCTTCACATAATTGTTAACACTACCTTAACTATGAGGTAACAATATATTTATGTTTAAATCAGAACGGTCTGATCATAATCCGAAACAATCCAGTCCGTGATAGAATGCACGGGACCTCTTTAATATTCGTACAAATTCTGATCGGACAATACGGATAGGCGGATTTAAACAATATATATTCTCTTACCTTAGGTGATATGAATCACATAACATGAGCGCAATAATGCATAATAGAGTCATACCTTTTTTCATATTTTTAATATTTCACTTGTTTACCTAATAAGTCCTTAAATAGAAAAATTGAATACATTCCCAGAGTTTCTAATAATGTAGTATATGTAAAAAATAATCTAAATATCCCTCCCCTCTCCAAACTCTTTTAGGATTTGCACTATTGCACTAAAAATGGGTATGATCATTAAAAGATATACATTGCAAAAATGCTAAAATAAAAACTTGGTCATTAACAAGAGTTGACAAAAGCACACATACTTTTGTTTTGAACATTGCAAGCATAAAATAATAATAATTAGTTAATAACAGAAACAATATATATATATATATATATATATATAGGATTTTGCTAATATGCTACGCGTATATAAGGGCCCTCCGTGCTACGGCTCACTTTTTGAGTTTTCAAAATTCTAACGGTCGATCCGAACGGTTCAACATGATCTCCATATGAATATGTACTTGCAAACCAAATTTTACATTTTTTAGAATTTTTTTACTATTTATTAAGCCACTTTGAAAAAACACTAATTTGTACATAACAGTAAACTTTTCTGGACCATTGGATCAGCGATTTTCAAAGTGGCTTAATAAATAGTAAAAAAATTCTAAAAAATGTAAAATTTGGTTTGCAAGTACATATTCATATGGAGATCATGTTGAACGGTTCGGATCGATCGTTAGGATTTTGAAAACTCAAAAAGTGAGCCGTAGCACGGAGAGGCCCTTATATACGCGTAGCACAGTAGCACTGTCCTATATATATATTTCAATAAAAAAGCAGAAAACTAAATAAATGATCCCATTTGTTTAATGCCTTCTTCTTCATTAAGATATTTAATAAAGGGTAAATTTCGCTGGAGGTCACTAAACTTTGTCCTTTGTCACGAATTGGTCACGCAACTTAGATTTGTCCCTCCATAGTCACTGAATTTTTATTTTGTCCCAATCAAGTCACCCTATAACTTTTCCATCCAAAATATTAACGGAATATAACTTTTCCGTTAATATTTTGGACGGAATGAGCATATTCCGTTATAATTTGGATGGAAAAGTTATAGGGTGACTTGATTGGGACAAAATAAAAGTTCAGTGGCTATAGAGGGACAAATCAAAGTTGAGTGACCAATTCGTGACAAAGGACAAAGTTAGTGACCTCCAGCAAAATTTACCCTTTAATAAATTAATGTTTATAACTCTTGTTAAATACAAACAGGGTTTCATGCAGACTGCTAATGATGTTTGATCGCTAACTATCCCATCAAACGAACCACACCATGCCTAAAAATTGGTATGAATTTGCCTAAAAACCATGCCAATCATTCATATTTCCAACAGTAGCAATATAAGACCTTTACTTCACTATGCCCAAAAACAAAGAGCATAATGCATGTGTAAAGAAACTAATATATTATCTATCTTTGTTGGGCCTGATCTTGAATTCTCACCCTCTAGTCCATATCCTCAGTACCAACTACCAACATATTTGTTGGGCCTGATCTTGAATTCTCACCCTCT
This sequence comes from Carex parvula, assembly GCA_025461045.1. Lineage (NCBI taxonomy): Eukaryota > Viridiplantae > Streptophyta > Magnoliopsida > Poales > Cyperaceae > Carex > Carex parvula. The sequence continues at coordinate 116,542 of JAJGRW010000886.1, read as the reverse complement.
AGTCCCTATAAGAATCGGATCGGACATTGATTTGATAAAGCTTCGGGCCAATGGTCCACTGGTCGGATCGGTGGGTCAACTAGTTCAACCGTTGTTTTTCAAAAATTTATATTTCTCATATATCAAGGCCATATATCGAAATTATACAAGTTAGTTTAGTATTTTATACATAGTCATAAACTTAATATGTGAAGTACACATTCTTTTAATAATTATACAATAGAGAAATGTTATAAAAGTTAGTTTAGTATTTTATAGTTGAATAGTTCTTTTTTGTTTATCAAAAATGAATTACTAGATTTATATCTGCCTTTTATAATTTGTCTCATTTGAACAAAGTCCGGATTAATTTGCCTCCTTTGGAACTAATTTTGCTCTGCTATCATTTTTGTTGATCTTAATATGTAATCTTAATATGTAAATAAAAATACTATTTTGTTGATTTTTTTATTATGTAAGAGACAAATTTTGTTATTTTTTATTATATAAGAGACTATTTTTGCTGTTTTTTATTTAGTATCTGGTTAGCGAATGAATTTGAACTTGAAAAGTAATTTGAACCTGATTCCTGCCCCACCATGATAGAAATTCTGAATCCACCTCTGGTGAAATAGAAAATTAAAATTTGAAATAACTAGTAAGCTCGATCTTTTTGTTATTATTTGATTAACATGCTCCAGCTTTTGTCTCAAAAAGAGACATTTCAAATGCTTAGTCAATATGCTACATGGAATTAAAATGCAATTTACAATGCGTAAGGGCATCTACATCTCTAGTATTATTAGAGTTCTTAATCTGATGTGACAGTTTCTAATTCAGTTTCAGGAATGTGGGAGAGTTTCTTATTTAGAAACTATACAGTAAAGTTTCTTATTAAGAAACTGTTTATAAACTCCATGTTGGCCAAATGATTGGCTCAAATTATTGATCTTTTTTAATTTGTTGCTGACGTGACTTAATAGAAATTCTAAAATTAATTTCAGGAATGTGAGAATTAGAAACTTTAGAGACCTTAATTTCTAAAAAGTGGTTAACAGTTATTTAGAAACTCATTTGAGTTGCCGGGATGTAGATGCTCTAATAATTTGGTTAATATTGAATTATTAGTTTTTTGGTGCTACTATGATTCTTATTATCATGAAACATTTTTTCTTCGGATATGAAACTTTTAGTATGAAGATAGGCTGGCTATTGTATAAGATTGCCCAATAAAAAATTGATTCATCCAAAAAAGGATGAAAATTATCCAATTAAGAATGAAAATTATATGTAATTTTCAAACCATTATTTGATAATAGCTTATTCTGTAATTCGATTTTGAAGTGAGAATACTATAGATTAATTTTGTAAATAAACACTATATAATAATTGAACTAAGGTTGAAATTTAATATTGAGTAATAATAGTCTTGTGAAATAACATATAAATAATCACATTTGGTGACGAAATACGGTGATTTTGTGATCATAATGTTGGATTCCACCGACATTTTTATTAATATCCAAAGTTAATAGAAATTAATATTTATGTCCAGAATTTCCGATTTTCGCCAAAAATGCCCAAACTGCCCATAAAATGGCCGGTTTCCTCTCCCAGAAACTGGTCATTTTTTTTTATGGCCGGTTTCTGATTTTTTTAATTTTTTTTAGAGACACTATGAAGAGCAAGATAATGAAATTTAACACTGAAAATTTAATTTTTTTTGTTTAAATTATTTGTTAGATTACTTTTTTGATATATAATTAGCATATTTATACTAAAATACGCTAAATTACTTGAAATTATGTTGAATTACACTATATTAAGTGAAATTACACTAATTACAAACATTACGCTAAAATACGATAGATTACGCTAAATTACATATGAATAGGGACAAAATCTTCACTGAAAAAACGAAAAACGACGACGAAATTTCAAACAGTCATAAAACGGCGCTCGAGTGTCCGATTTTAGCAAATGACCACTTTTCGGAAAGCTTGCGAAAAGACGCATGCGTCCGTGCTTGCTATGCCGGATTTCAAAATTCAGAATTGCTAAAAAACTAAGGGAAGAGCCTCAAAACTTGAGTTGAAGTTTCCGATTGAGATTTTTATTTCTATTATTCAATCTAAGTAGCTCAGTAAATTAGTTACATAATGAACTTGTAGAATACCAATTTTTACTATTTTTTATGATTCATGAAAGATGACACAAAATCGGTCTACTTTAGCATAATTTTGCGTAGTTTAGCGTAATTTATCTTATTTTAGCATAATTAGCGAAGTTATTGTAATTTAGAGTAATTTAACGTAATGTAGTGTAATTCAACATAATTTATTGTAATATAGTATAATTCAACATAATTTCAAGTAATCTAATGTATTTTAGTATAAATATGCTAATTATAAATCAAAAGAAGTAATCTAACAAAAAATTTAAACAAAAAATTCAAATTTTCAGTGTTAGATTTCATTATTTTGCTTTTCATAGTGTGTCTAAAAAAAAGAAAAAAGAAAAGAAAAGGAAACTGGCCATAAAATGGCCGGTTTCCGGAAGCCGACCATTTTATGGCCAGTTTGGGCATTTTTGGCGAAAGTCGGGAATTCTAGAAATAAATATTAATTTTTAATTAACTTTGGATATTAATAAAAATGTCGGTGGATTCCATGTATCTCTAGCCTGAAATACAATTTTTTTTTCGTGCGTTGAATATATATATATATTTTTTATTTCAAACCTGGCAGCTTCTGCGCCTAAATCCGTATATATGAGGAATAAATTCTCTCTCCTCTTAATGTTATAATTTAAGTGCTTAATGTACAAAGAAAATTAATGTTGTATCTAAAAAATGGAAAAAAGAAAAAAAAAAGTTAATCCTGAAATATAAAGACAATTATATATATATTGTCACATATACCAAGATTTTTTGGACCTAAAAATATCAAACCAACTGATATTGTAAGTAGTACCGCTCTCTGACAGATATAGAAAGCATACATTTTTAACTTTTTTTTTAGCCCAAAATGAGAAAAGCTATGAGTTTAATTGAGATCTTTTGTATTTTCAGTTTATTCAAAAAAGGATACTCATTTAAAATTGAACTTACAATTTCCATTTTTATTTTTAGAGAATCCTATTTTTGATATTTTTTTTAAGCAGTCCTATTTTTGATATTTTCAGGCTTGGATGATTAAGAAAGCAGTGAGAATTCTATTTTTGCTATTTTTTCAGCAGTATCTTTTATATATACTGTTAAAATATCAGCCATAGAGTTCATCACCACAATACACAGAGAAAGAGAGAGAAGTAAAAATGGCTCTCAATCAAACAAGGCTTAGCCGGGCAGTGCAGGTGCGACATGTTTTTGAGCATAATCTTGCACATGAATTTGCTGTCATAAGGCAGGTTGCCGAAACATACCAGTACGTGATAATCGATACCGAATTTCCTGGGTTGGTGTACCAGACCACTGCACATCCTAGGGACCTCTCCCCCGAGCAACGCTACTCGCTGGTGAAAGCCAATGTTGACAACCTCAAGTTGATTCAACTGGGGCTTACACTTTCCAACAGACACAGCGACGACGCTATTACCTGGGAATTCAATTTCAGAGGATTCGACCCCATGACCGATTTACATGCACCGACTTCTATTCAATTATTGAAATCTCAAGGAATAGACTTTTGGAAGAATTACACCCAGGGTGTTGACCCGGACAGATTTGCTTATCTCTTTTGGTCATCCGGGTTGCCTTGCAATTCTAATAAAATTTGGATTACCTTCCATGGAGCCTATGATGTAGCATTTTTAATGAAGCTCATCATGTCTAGACAACAGCTGCCGGATCAGATGCATGTCTTCTTCTACCTTGTCACCGCTTATTTCGGTCGAGATGTGTTTGATGTAAAACATCTCATCAAGTCCTGCAATGGGCTATATGGCGGTTTGGAGAATGTCGCCAAGCTCCTTAAGGTAGAACGAGTTGTTGGTCGTGCTCACAATGCTGGTTCTGACAGCCTCTTGACTTGGGCCATCTACAACAAGATGCTAAAGATCTTCTTCAAAGAAGGCATTGAAGCTCGCCACGCACAAATCTTATGCGGAATGCAGGAATTGTAAAGAAGCATATTATTGTGATTAATTTTTGTAGTAGGATGGTTGAGAGACAATTTTTTGTGGATATTAAATAAGTTGGATAGCTTGACTTCCAACCTTTGTTACAAAAAGAACAGTACTTCGAGTGTGCAAATAGACAAACATGGCATTATTAGAAAATCAGACAAGTCAAATATTGTAGAACAAAATCACTGGTTTGTTAAACCTATTCAAAACCATTTTATGGGGTCTTGGCTTTGGTTAATGGGGGTTGTCAAGCCATTGCATTCTCAAATCATGATAGTTAAATCACATAACACGCCCTAATAGCTAGCTGTCAGTAAAATGATGCAACCAAACAATCTGAATACTTTCCTGATCCATCTTAGCAAATGCTTTTATGCACTGAGAAAGAATTATGATGTAACAATTTGTACATTTCCAATCAAAATGAGATAATAAAATAGCATAATTACTGTAGTAAACAGGACAAAATACGTTAATACCCTTACAAGATGATAATATTGTACAACAAAACTAGACAAACGGCTATGCCTCCAAGGAACTTTCACCTTTAATGAAGGTTACGAGAGATCAAACCCTCAAATATCGTGTAGAGGTCCTTGTTGTCTTGACCAAATATCTCGTCAGCTTTTCTGAGTGTTTCCTGTAATTAGAACAATGAACCATAAGAGAAATCAGCAAGAATTGAAGATTTGGTCCGTTAGTACTGGTAGTGGGACTAATCAGTTTTGCACCACTCATTTACCCTCTGTTTCGTTTCCTGATAGTTTTATCTTTTTTTCCCCTAGCTGAAACTTGAGTATTAAATATTTCAACCAATCCACAAATAATCAATACATGTTAAAAGTACCAACAGAACAGAACTAGTAAGCACCATTAGTGTAGTTCAAAAATTATTCACAAATGATCAGTTTCCTACTATCTGTCTGACAGATTCAGTATCAGTATCAGTATCAGTATCAGTATCAGAGATCATAGGTTCAGTACCACTTTCAAAACTGTACACCTTTGTCATTATATACCTCTCTTGTTTGCTTATGTGCATTTAATTCTTTCACGTTCGCCAGGAAGGCGCTGAACTGCTCATAAGACAAACGGCTCCTGCAAAGTTAGCAAAGAACAGAATGAGTTAGCTGCTTATAAAACACTATAATGAAAGCAAGAAAAGGGTACAAAGGAGAATCACGCCTGGCACAGTTGGCTAAGACATTGCCCTCTGTGTGAGAGGTAGCAGGTTTGAAACTCAATGCCTGCACTTGGGGTGATTCGAGGACTTTAACCCTTATCTCATGTTCCAACAAATAAAAGGGCACAAAGTATATAAAAATACATACCTGACTTGACGAAAGAACTCTTTTCCATCGACTCTTGTCCTTCCTGAAGCAGATCAAAACATATTAAAATGTGTAAAATTTCAAGATATTATATTAACTGCTACAAGTGCACTAAAGATAGTATGTGTGTCAACATGTCAATATCTAACTGAAATTGGTGCCACCGAGATAATACGAAGGTTATACAATTCTTGTTACACTGTAACAAAGCCATAGAAAGGATAATAATTGATAAGCGATACAAATCTTTACAAAGATTGCTAAGCTAACAATGCTATGGGAGATCCAAGTCAAGTTAATTACAAGGTACATGAGAAAAACCTGTTTGATTGGCAGTGTCAAAGGGAGAGGTCATGGAGCTGTGATGGCTCGGTAGGGATGAATATAGAGATGACCTATCATCATACATATTTCGCGTGACTGCAATGGAATGCCGCCTTGGAGAGGAAGACCTAAAGATCCTTGTTGGGGACCCTGACGCAGAAACCCTAGTTGGCGAGTCTGGTGGGGTCATTCTTGGCGTAGCACCTTGCGATGCCAAAGGCCCAAGGCTTCTACTTGGTTTTGGAACTGCAAAGAATGAAAACATACAGAATGCAAGAACCAAGCTTGGTATTACTGATTCCTTTCAGCTATCTATTCTACATAGAGAAATAAGTAAATAACTGACAATAGAGTGGAATCCAGGAAGAATAAAACTTAAATAAATGATATATGTTTATCGGGCTTCCAGTAATGAATGAAAAACTCACTTAAGATGGAATCACAGCTAGGAAAATTGAACAGGAACTTTTTGGCCCTCTGAATATTTTTCCTTTCCTTTTTATTATTATTTTTTTTTTGGGGGGGGGGGGGGGGGGGGCGCCATGAGTGTTCTAATTTGATGAAGGACCTCACAAATCAAGTAATACATAATCAGGACATCATTTACTACATAGTTGCATGATCTTAGTAATTACAAATAAATTATGCACCTTCTGCTTCCACGTAATTGCTTCCCACTGTAACCGAACTGGCACCTTCTGACGACTGACTCTTTGCAGATGATATTTTCAATGCTGAGAGTCCAAGATCTTCATCCAAAGATTCTGTGAGCCTAGCTCTAGGAGGCCCGACATTCTACACCGAGCCAATCAATATATAAAGATGGATGTATAATAGAGCACAAGACAAGCTGGAGCAAAACCAATAGCACTGGCGCACCAGTGGTATGATAGCACCAGCAACAGTGGCGCACCAGTTAGTGGTTGTTGTAACACAATTAGTTAGTGATAATGATGTAATTAGCAAGTGAGGCAATAACATAATTAGTTAGTGGCAAAGATGTAATTAGCAAGTAATTAGAGATTAGTTAGAAGACTAAGCTGTTGGCTTTAAATAGAGATGTATCACTCATTGTACGGTAACACAATAAAAAATGAAATAAAGATTGAATTCTTCAAATCTCTCTCTCTCTCTCTCTCTCTCTCTCTGTTTCTAATGTATCATCAAAGCATGCTGCTGTAAACTTTTAAAAAGTATTACTGACCTAATACGAAAAACAAAGTGGAAGAAAAACTTACAGGGGTCTCATCCTCTTCCTGAAGCGACTTCATAAATGTCTTCTTGAAATCTTCAAACTGAAAAGGTTATTAGTAAGTTTCAGTGCCAAAAGTAGGCTTACAGGGGTTTCAAACCTATTTTTCTTGAAGGTTCAACCAAACAAAACCTTTCTCTGTTCTCAAGTTTTTCTTGGCACAAAATCTCATATATTGTTCCAATTTAACATGTACATGGCTATTATTGGAAAACACTGGAAAATTAATCTGACATGAAGTTGCTGAGAATATCCTAATAAGGAATTGTTTAAATTTTCAAATTTGTTCATTGCCACACCTTGGAAACATCTCTGTTGAGCTTTTTCACGGTATTAGACAGTGACACATTCTCATTCAAAAGGTTCTCCTGCACAAACAAATACAGCTGTTTTTCAAAATCACGTTCATAAAGGCAATACCAGTTGAAATAAAATAAATTTTACTTAACTGGTCCATATAGATCCATCCTCCTAAAACGCACTACTACAAGTTAACAAAAGCCAACACACATTGTACCAGAAGTGAGAATAGCTAATTGTGTTTTCAAAATTCTCTCAGTTCCCATCCAATCTCATTTCTAATTTACCGAATTTAATCTTAACCGGATTCTCTACTATGTCACATTAAATTCCCAGTATCAACATGAGACTAATTAAAACAGCAGTAAAATTTACAGAATGAATATCAATTGGTAACCATGAGAATTAGATAGAAGTATAATTATAGGGGGGAATCATAGAAACAACATGGTATCCTATGAAAATATCACTCCAATATATTGCCTCAGCACTAGAATTTCATATGCCAGTATTACCTTGCTACATATCTAGCTCTGATTTTTAATAAAATCAAAGGTACCTTCTCCTCTTCCACTCTCGCAAGCTGACTTGACATATCCGAGAGAGAAGCATCAAGTGTCTGAAGCTGCACACGCAACTCAGCGACCAGGTCATCCTTCTCAGCTAACGTGGCACGCAGCCAAGCCGACTCAGACTCAAGCCGCGCAACACGTGTCGCCAGAGCAATCGACGTGATCTTACGCGCCACATCCAGCTGCTCAAACGGGTCGGATGGGAGCACCTCCAGAACCGACTCCGGTAGCCCGAAGTCCAGCTGCGGATGCTCGACCTCCCCTTCTCCCTGCTCTGACATGTCACTACTGTTTGTCAAAGTAATGAACCCCTAATTTGTTAGCTTCATCAGTCTTAAAGTTTTACGGGGCAATTATAGTTCAGAAGCGGGAGAATGAATTAGCGACGCGTGCGCGCGAGAATTAGGGAGGAGGAATGTTGGTTGGGATGGGGGCGGTTGGCGCCATCACTTGAGAGTAGGTCCGATGGGCATCGGACCTACTTCGGTTCGATGAGTTTAATCACCGTCGATTTGATTTAAGAGTCGTGCACAGTGCTTTAAAATTCGTGCGTGTCTGTTTCAAATTCGTGCGCACTAATCTTAAATTAGATCGGACGGTTATCATGCTCGTTGATTCTAAAAGTAGGTCCGATGGGCATCGGACCTACTCCGTTCTCGCCATCCCATAGTTTTGGTTTGTGTGGGGAGGGAGAGTAGACTGCCATTGGGATTGGAGGTTTGGATAGAGTCATTAGAGATAGGTGATAGGTCCGTGTGTGGCGGAGGAGCCATTTGTCCCGTCCCGGGGTGTCCCACGTGTCATTTATTTAATTTTTATTTAGTAATTTAAAATAATATCTTTGTGTAATATTTTATATATTTTTTAAAATTAATTATATATGATAAACTTGATTTATATAATATTTTGTATCGTTCTTAAATAATAATGTATATTTCAAATTATTATCTTGTTATTGACAAAAGAAAGTGAATTAAGATGAATTAAGAAGTAAATCTTATGATTTCATCCATTCAATATTTTAGGTTAATTTGTATTGTATAACGAGTCCGGCTAGTATGACATCAGTGTCATTTTAGCTTATATAACACCAATTCCAAAACCTATCGAATTAATTTCAAACGGTGAATCCAAATTGCTCAAACTGATCTATTCCAGTAGTTGTGCGTTTACATACAAAATTTATAATTTTTCGAATTTATTTAGTATCAAGTCAAGTCAAATGTGTAAGTTTTAAGTTAATTTTAATGCATTCATTTTTCAACATTTTGACAGCTTGATTTGATACTAAAATAACTAGAAAATATAAAAATTTTGTATGTAAACGCATCACTCATAAAGTAAATCGGTTTGAACGGTTTAAATTAGTTGTTTGAAGTCTATCCAATCAATTTTATAGTTGGTGTCATATGACACTGATGTCATACTAGCCAGACTCTTGTATAATTATGTTATGCATTTATTATATACTCAAGTGCGGATTTTTGGAAACTAAATGTTTACTGGCACAGGAAATTGGACAATTAATGCTTATTGGAAAGAACAACAAGAGGAATTCTAGTAAATACACCAATCACCATAAAAAAAAAGAATAAAGATTTTTGTACCCGCAGTTGAGTACCCGCATTATACCCGCACTTGATTCCTTTCCCAACTAACTTTGTCAATCATTAAATCACCTTGAAAAACGTGTAAAAGATGAGTCCAGTTTTTTTCGGTAAATACTTGATATCTTAAGTATAAATACTTGATGAATTATATATCTTAAGTATAAATACTTGATATATTAGGTATAAATACTTGATATATTAGGTATGAATACTTTCTATTTTGTATGAATACTTTTCATATTTGAATATTTGATACTTTGAAAAACGTGTAAAAGTATGTCATCATGGATCTCATTTGAAAGAGAAAAAAAAAATAGAACACGTTCGTGGTTTTAGATTTGCAAAATTCCTCATAGATCGTCCCAAAAATTGGTTAGATTGAACGAAGAAAAAAAAAAACCACCTTGAAAAACGTGTAAAAGATGAGTAGGTATTGTGTCCAGTTTTTTTTTAAATACTTGATATCTTAGGTATGAATACTTGATGAATTATATATGAATACTTGATAATTTAGGTATAAATACTTTCCATTTTGTATGTGAATACTTGAAAAACGTGTAAAAGATGAGTTCAGTTTTTTTCTTTAAATACTTGATATCTTAAGTATAAATACTTGATGAATTATATATGAATACTTGATAATTTAGGTATAAATACTTTCCATTTTGTATGTGAATACTTGAAAAACGTGTAAAAGATGAGTCCAGTTTTTTTCTTTAAATACTTGATATCTTAAGTATAAATACTTGATGAATTATATATGAATATTTGATATATTAGGTATGAATACTTTCTATTTTGTATGAATACTTTTCATATTTGAATATTTGATACTTTGAAAAACGTGTAAAAGTATGTCATCATGGATCTCATTTGAAAGAGAAAAAAAAATGGAACACGTTCGTGGTTTTAGATTTGCAAAATTCCTCATAGATCGTCCCAAAAATTGGTTAGATTGAACGGAGAAAAAAAAAACCACCTTGAAAAACGTGTAAAAGTAATGGTCCCCAGTTTTGACAGTGTAATGGTCCCCAATTCATATATCATATATGTAGTTCATTGTATAGATATAAATACTTGTCTTGTATAGGTATAAATACTTCACAATGTTACTATTAATACTTGTAAAATAAAATTACAGTTTTGACAGTTTAGGTCCCCAAAAACAGTTATGACAGTTTAGGTGCGGTTCCCAAAAACAGTTATGATAGTTTATGTGCGGGTATAATGCGGGTACTCAACTGCGGGTACTCATATCAGCTTCCAAAAAAAAATTGTAATGCAAACTTATGCAAACTGAAATAAGTTCATTTGGTTACTCCTCTTCTTATTGCGGTTAAATAGAAGAAACATTAATTGAATTGAAGAGATCGCCTACGTCAAAATAAGAAATTGAAGCGAGAGACCAAAATCCACCGTTAAATTTAATCAACGGTTGGAATCTTCCTGCAAAGTTTCTGCGCGGGAGATGATATTAACAAAACAAATTGGAAAAGAGAAAAGATAAAAGAGGAGGTTTCAAATGCCTTCATTGTTAGAAACTTTAATAACTCAAAATTTAAATTATAAATGTCAAAATAAAACAGTTAGATATGATATATATTATTTTCTCCGTGCTCATAAAAATATTATCACATTTCAATTTTGTTTTTATGTGAATCAATAAGTTGAAAAATCAACGTATATAAATTATCCACATTAGTACATTTTTTTAAAGTTCTTGATGACAGCCAAACAAAGTTGAAATGTCGTAATTTTTTACATGTGCATAGATAAAATGATGTAAATCATATCCAACGGTTTTATATTGACTTTTAAGTTTCAAATTTTGAGTTATTAAAGTTTTTAAAAATGGAGGCATAATGGAGACAAAAAAAATGAAGGCATTTGAACCCTCCTCAAAGATAAATTTATATTTCTAATAAGTTATTGTACAGCTGTGAAAAATGATAAAAATGTCATTCAAATAAAAAAAAAATCAAAATTTCACACTATACAATTCAAAAATTGATTGATCATTCATGGAATAATTTGAAAAATTATATTATTAGTATTTAACTGGTGACTAAATAATTCTTAAATTATATCAAAACCTAAACGCTAAATAACATATTCACATTTTTTTTTACTTTGATAATGTTGTGTTTGAATTTTTTTTCTCCCGAATTAACAAATACAAAATCAAATTGGCATATTTAGCAAAATCGAATGGCTTAATTTGAAATTCCCATCATGGTTTCAACACTACACTCGTTGTCATCTATCAAATTTTAAATTTTGTTTTTTGGAATTATGGCTGAATTTTCTAATTATCAAAATTTGTTATTTAAAATTCCCTGTTGTGAGTTCCCAGATTTCATTTCTTGCAAGGCTCGGTCATAATGATGAGAACGGAGTAGGTCCGATGCCCATCGAATCTACTTTTAGGTTCAACGAGCATGATGACTGTTCGATCTAATTTAAAATTTGTGCGCATGAAAATTGAAACAGACACACACAAAGTTTAAAGCATTTTGTACGGATCTTAAAGCAAATCGATGGTAATTAAATCCATCGGACCTACTCTCAAGTGCATAACGATTGACAAACTATGCTCGATTTGAGAAATGCGAACGATTTTATGTACCCTTTAGAAAAGGTCCGGAAAGAGTTTTGCTAATTCTTTGTATTTGTCAAATAGAAAAACATACCAAAAAATTTGTGTTTTACAATTGCAAGTATTTAGGGCTGAAAACGGTATGGATAATATCCGATATGTATTTGATTTGTATTTAAAAAAATTAGATGTGGATATTCGATATCTGAATATCCGTGTCGATATGAATGTTGATATGGTTTTACGTTTCAATTATTCGTATCCGAATAGTAGATATATATATCATATATTTTATTATATATTATGAAAAAAATATTGTTATTTACTATTTAAATTAGATAAATATTATGAATCTTGATATTTTTTAGTATTATTTTAATAAATATCTGATCCGATCCGTATATGTATCCGAAAAATTAAAAAAATATAGATATGATTTTACCACTATCCGCTCCGGCTTCGTTTTCACCCCTACATGTATTTTAGTTATTATTCATTGCATCCGGTTTTAATTCCCCTCATTAATTATATTTTTAGAAATATTTTAATTATTTTGTCAAAAAAATAAAATATTTGTTTTTGTTTCAATTTCATAAGTTAATGATGGAGAATTGATTGACTTAATTGGTGTTTCGAGTTGTGGGATCTTGTTTCGATTAATAGATCAAAGGTCGGTGTGGATGGTCTACGGGCACGCGGTGGACACGCGGAGTACCTGTTGGGAGATTGTTTGATTCTTCTGACACATGGACACGCGGAGTACCTGTTGCAATATTGTGCCCGATTCATTGACTAGGTCGGTGTGGATGGTCTACGGGCACGCGGTGGACACACGGAGTACCTGTTGGGAGATTGTTTGATTCTTCTGACACGTGGACACGCGGAATACCTGTTGCAATATTGTGCCCGATTCATTGACCAGGTCGGTGTGGATGGTCTATGGGCACACGGTGGACACACGGAGTACTTGTTGGGAGATTGTTTGATTCTTCTGACACGTGGACACGCGGAATACCTGTTGCAATATTGTGCCCGATTCATTGACCAGGTCGGTGTGGATGGTCTACGGGCACGCGGTGGACACGCGGTGTACCTGTTGGGAGATTGTTTGATTCTTCTGATACGTGGACACGCGGAGTACCTGTTGGGAGATTGTTTGATTCTTCTGACACGTGGACACGCGGAGTACCTGTTTCAATATTGTGCCCGATTCATTGACTAGGTCGGTGTGGATGGTCTACGGGCACGCGGTGGACACACGGAGTACCTGTTGGGAGATTGTTTGATTCTTCTGACACGTGGACACGCGGAATACCTGTTGCAATATTGTGCCCGATTCATTGACCAGGTCGGTGTGGATGGTCTACGGGCACGCGGTGGACACGCGGTGTACCTGTTGGGAGATTGTTTGATTCTTCTGACGCGTGGACACGCGGAGTACCTGTTGCAATATTGTGCCCGATTCATTGACCAGGTTGGTGTGGATGGTCTACGGGCCATGTAATATTGTGTCCGGTGGGAGAGATTGTTTGATTCTGCTGACACGTGGACACGCGGAGTACCTGTTGCAACATTGTACCCGATTCATTGACCATTTGACCTAGCAGATCTAGGGAGAATTTTTTATTCATATAAATTATTAAAATGTGATGTACGAAAATACAAAGAATATTTTTATTTCAATATATTTAGAAATACCGATTAATTAACAATCCCGATTTAATAAATTTCTTTTTTAAAACTCCGTAGATGTAGAAAATTTGCTGCTGCAGAAAACCAATTGGTTTAGAAGAAAGAAAAAGATCATGTGCAATAAAAAGAAGAAGAAGAAGCCTATGCCGACATTTTTATTAATATCCAAAGTTTAATACAAATTATTAATTATACCCAGAATCGGACCAATTATCGATATATACCCAAGCCGGCCATTTTATGGCCGGCTATGTACCCTCCCTAAGCCGGCCATAAAATGGCCGGCTATGCACCTTTTTTTTTTTTTTTAAACCGCATTATTTTTGTTTTAGGTGATTTCTATTAGAGTCAAATATTTCATTTCTGAGTTTCGTACAAAATAATAAAGTACACACAAAATACAAATAGAGTTCACACAATTTTTACAACATGCATATAAATCACCTATTACTACCACGTACAAAATAATAAAGTACACACGAAAGATGACCTACGAGATGGCCTAGCAGGTGGCTCTGGTTGCTCACTAGATGGCCCGGCCTGGGCTCCAGATGGCGCTGCTTGGCTTGTAGATGGGCCGGCCTGGGCTGCAGATGGCCCTGCTTGGCTTGTAGATGCTCTTGTTGTGCGTCTAGTAGTGGACCTCCTCGGTTGGACAGATGGCTCCCCTTGCACCCCAACCGCCTCTCCTCCTATGTTAACCGCCTCTCCCATTGCTTCGGCATACATAGCAGCTGCATCTAAACGGCTCGTAGCTGTGCTACGCCGTGACCCTCCGGACCCACTTCCCGACGCCATTACTCGCTCATTTTCTGCCGCATTTGCTGCGTTTCTTGCCTCTGCATTTGCATGTGTTACTTAGTAAGTTGGTATAAATTGAAAAGAAAAATAATTTTGGATGAATGTTACATACCTCTTCGTTGCCTATCGGAAGTGGAACGGCGAGGCTGATGCCCCTTTCGTCTACCTTCCATTTCATCCATCGTCATTACATGACGGATGTGTTTTCGCCTCCCCTTCCTAATCCAACCACTACTCGGAAGGATTCTGTCTCCAGGGTTAGGAGGCCAGTCTCCCATATTGCCAATTGGATTGAACACATGGTTCCAAGTACTCACAAGATAGGGTGTTTTATACCAGTCTGCAACAAAGTCGTCCTCTTGCCAGTTTCGGTCACGGCAAACAGCTAAGACATGAGCGCACGGAATAGAAGTTAACTGAATACCTCTGCAAGTGCATTCCATTTGTCTGTCGGGACCGCGCGTCACAATATACATGAACTCCCTGTGAGTGGGTTCCATGTTGCCCATGTCGCTACGGGTGCAAGGAACGTACTCATTTGGGGATGAAACTTGGTACTGACCTTGGCCCTGCGTGTAACGCACCAATTTCATTTTTGAAGCTTTCCCCCACCGTTTTTTGATCTTTTGCAAAACCCGGTCAGAAAGAACCTGTCCCTTGTCTTGTAATTCCATTGCTCGCTGACGCCGCTCAACAAACCATCTGTTGCACGTGTAGAACGTATCCTCAACTACGGCACAAACAGGCAAGCTACGACTCGTTCGGAAGACATTGTTGAGTGACTCAGAGCCGTTTGTTGTCCTGATACCAAACCGGTATCCTCCATCACAGGTTTGAAAAATTTTCTCATAATTGGACGGCTCCATCACATCATTAGGACGTACTTTGCCCACTCTCTTTAAATACGCATTGCACTTCGGATTTAGCTGCACAAAAACAAATGTGTTATTTCATTTTCATAAAATTCTTATAAGGTAATTAAACGAAATGATATAAGTTAGACATACATGAGCAAACTCTTCGAACATCTCTTTCAATCTTCTCGGCTTCTTCCTCTTTGCTCCTTCCCTGAACCTCCATCCGTACCATCTGTCTCCTCCACAGTTCTTGACTAGGTTGTCAGCAACATGCTGCATACAATACCTGTGCACAAAAAGCTCGGGAGGCCATCCGTATTCAGCTGTCAGTGCAGCTTTGATCCCCTTGTGCTGGTCCGATATGACACATACAAATTTACACGGGTCGAGCACTTCGTTCCTCAACCACTGCAAGAAAAAACCCCAATTCTCAGTATCCTCCTGCCGCACAATTGCAAATGCAATAGGCAACAATTGGTTCTCGGCATCGTAGCCGCAAGCTATCAAAAGCCTCCCCTCATATCTCCCAGACAAGAAGCAGGCATCGATGGTGATCACTGGTCTCAAGTACTGGAACGCCGCAATGCATGGACCAAACGCCCAGGCTACGGCTTCGAACTGGGCAACACCTGGCATGATTAGTCCTGTTTCCTTATTTCGTACCGGGCTGGTCAGAAATTGGTGCGTCGAGCCGGGATTGTTGTAGCAAATTGCAAGCAACAGTGGTCTCAGCAAGCTGTATGAAACCTCCCAACTCCCAAATTGTCGGGCTATTGTCAGCTCACGGCCCCTCCACAGTCGGTTGTATTTAGGTGTCACATTGTCATACACAGACAAAACAATGTCTGCCACCGTCCGGATGCTCATACACGGGTCCTTTTTAATGGCGTTCTCAATGACATCGGCAATGAGTGATGCCGTCAGACATTCGTGGTCGGTCCTCGTACTCTCAGTCCTACATGTGTGAGGCCTGTCTTGCTTAGTTATAACCCATGCGTCTCCACATCCCGTCGGCTTTGCCCTAAGCTCGTAACGGCAATTCGGATCCTTGCACAACAGAGTAACCCGATCCCTGTCACTCTTCCAAGATCTGAACTCCTGATTGTTAGTTATATGGTGCTCTCTGATCTTCTTCATTAGGTCTTCTTTGCTTTTAAAATATTGGTTTGCTTTCAGCTCACCTTTGTACTCAATCCGTTGCCCATAATAACCAATATCTGCTTCTCTAAACTCTGAAACATCATTGAGGTCTAGGAACGGGTGCGTATCAGTCCGGCCACTAAGCGGCCCCCCTCATAAGTATGCCTTTCAGCTGTTTCAACCGGCCCGTCTTCATCGCAACCTTCCACGTGATCTGAATCCCCCCACATTTCTCCCTCAAATTCATCCCCGCTCCTCAGATCGTCCTCCGGTATTTCATTAATATCTTCAAAGTCCGGGCAGCTTGCATCGTCTACTGGTGCAGGTCTGGGGTAAGGTGATACTGGAGGTAACGGTAAAGGAGTGGCATTTACGGATCTAGGTGGGGTTGAAACTGAGTGTCTTGGTCTGCCTCGATTGTGTCTAGGTGGGGATGCAACTGAGTGTCTTCGTTGAGGTGCTGGTGGAGTGACGTAGTTGTAGGGTTCTGGGTCAGGTTTGTTGAGGAGTAAGGTGGAGTCACGTCTGTAGGTTTCTGGTTGTGGGGTATAATGTGGTGCCGCTGACCCAGCGCCCGAACTTCCAACCCCGGGCTCTACCGGAACTCTTCTAACAAATATTTCTATTAGAAAATTCCCTTCTGACCTCAAATAACCATACATGCCTCTCCACGTACTCTCATCTACCAGTTTCGCAACCATAAATTTTCTGCTGGAGGGATGGCAATATCGGGTTGCCAATTCTAGGTCGCACCTTTCTGGGTTGTAGCCGGTGTGTGTGTAAACTATGGATTTCAGGTCTAAAAGTGAGATGTCATCTGGAATCATTAATGAATGAGCTGCATCTTTGTTGTAATACGCCCCTTGTGCACTATTAAGCATCTTCCCACCATAGTGTAATGAAATAAAGGCCATGGTAAACAAACTACATTTTAGAAAATGGTAAACAATTGTCAGGTTACTAAACGGTAAACATTTGTCAGGTAACTAAATAGTAAACAATTGACTGGTAAACAATTAAGTAAATGGTAAACAATTAAGTAAATGGTAAACAATTAAGTAAATGGTAAACAATTAAGTAAATGGTAAACAATTAAGTAAATGGTAAACAATTAAGTAAATGGTAAACAATTAAGTAAATGGTAAACAATTAAGTAAATAGTAAACAATTGTAAACAATTAAGTAAATGGTAAACAATTAAGTAAATGGTAAACAATTAAGTAAATAGTAAACAATTGTAAAGAATTAAGTAAATGGTAAAGAATTAAGTAAATGGTAAAGAATTAAGTAAATAGTAAACAATTAAGTAAATGGTAAACAATTGTAAAGAATTAAGTAAACGGTAAACAATTAAGTAAACGGTAAACAATTAAGTAAACGGTAAACAATTAAGTAAACGGTAAACAATTAAGTACATAGTAAACAATTAACTAAATAGTAAACAATTAACTAAATGGTAAACAATTAACTAAATAGTAAACAATTAAGTAAATGGTAAACAATTAAGTAAATGGTAAACAATTAAGTAAATGGTAAACAATTAAGTAAATGGTAAACAATTAAGTAAATAGTAAACAATTAACTAAATAGTAACAATTAAGTAAATAGTAAACAATTAACTAAATAGTAAACAATTAACTAAATAGTAAACAATTAACTAAATAGTAAACAATTAACTAATTAATTAATATATAAAATAAAACATAATAAAAAAATAATAAAAAAAAAAAAAACCTCAACAGTAGCGATGCCTCGGGATGTGTGAAGAAAACTGAAGGGGAGGTACCGTCTTTTATAGAGTTTTTGGCGTTTAAAAAAAAAAAAAAAAAGGTACATAGCCGGCCATAAAATGGCCGGCTTAAGGAGGGTACATAGCCGGCCATAAAATGGCCGGCTTGGGTATATATCGATAATTGGTCCGATTCTGGGTATAATTAATAATTTGTATTAAACTTTGGATATTAATAAAAATGTCGGAAGCCTATGCGCTGAGTCCGATTTTTCTATATATATATTGAGGTATTCTTTCTATTTATGCATATCTTATTCTAATAATTTCTATGGATACAAAATTCTCTTCGTTAGGAGATCTTCTCACAAACAATCACGTCTCTATTGTTGTTGTAAGCAATCTTCTATACTGTTTGACTAATTTGCAAAGCATATAGACATTAATTTATATAGTTTGTTTTGTTTGAGATGTATGCAGGTTAATTATTATGTCCGAAGGTCAAAGAAAGTTAAAGATACATATCATGACAAGTTGACGTGATAAGTTGTACAAGATAATTGGATATGATCTACGCGAGCTATAAGGAATGATTTGATACATGGTGATCGGATATATGATTCACACGAGCTATTTGGAATGGTCAGATATTAGTTAGATGCTGAATCATGAAGATTACAAAGATCATCAAGATTATGATTATGAAGATTATGCTTTGCCATTTTTATTTTATCAATTTTAATTTATGTCCAAAAATATGGTAAAGTAGATATGAGGTTGTGACTGCCTAAGTCTAGCAGTTGCAAGACAAAAAATCAAATTCAAAATTCAAATTAATCAGACAAGTAAATAGTGGAAACTAAGCACAAGCAAAATTGGCAAACCCTAATTCTGCAGATTTGAGATATGCTCCAGCCGTGGTGAAGATTAACATTATCGCTACGGATGTGGATCAAATCCTATATTTGTTTCAATATTTTGAGATTCTAAAATCTCATTATAAATAAAGGGTTCATTCATTCCCTCAAGACAACCAATATATTATAGCCCTTTATGCTTCCACTTTTGAAATCCTTTGAGAGGTTTAGTTAGTCCATTGTTGCTTGTGCTTAAATCATCTATATTCTTGCAACAACCTCAAATACACTTCACCTAAATTGATCATCGTGAGATTAGAGTAAAAATCAAGGAGTGTTTGTTGGACTTAGAGCTGTTTTGCTCGTCTACTTCGAGCTGTTGTGCTCGCTTTTGAGCTGTTATGCTCATTCTATGTTTGAGCCATTTGTGCTCCTTGTTCTTTGGGCCGTAGAAGTGTTGTCTCGCCGGTTTCAACTTGTATTCTTTTTTTTTTTGGATAATAGAAAGACGCGTTCGCAGTGCTCCGGAGACATAGGTCCTTTAGTTGGTCGAACTCCGTTAACAACTCTTGTGTCACTTTCTCTAATTCTATCTATTTACTTTACAAGTTCTTGATTTCTCTAACTACGGTCGTATGAGAACAAATTGGAAAAGAAAACCAAACCAAAATTATAGACCAACCGAACAGGGTTTGGAATAATTATCTTGTTGGGCTAAAAATCCAATTTATTATTTCATTCACACGGATTCCATCTCTCATAGGCCTGGACTAATAAGATCCAACTTACGGCCTGATCCCATTTCGTCCTGGCTACATCCTCCTCATTAGGAACTCATATCCCCTAAGGTAACAGAACATATCTGTTTAGATAAAAACCGTCCGATCGGAATTCGCACGAATATCAAAGGGACTCCGTGCATTACTTTGCCTGATTCTGATCGAAGGTCCGAATGAATCTGTACAGAAATATTCTTCTACCTCAGAGGATATGGACTCCCTCCTTCAACTTCAATCTCCTTGAGGCGAATAAATCAGAAAATCAGCTCCCCGCCTGAATCCACACACTAGCTAAATTATGGAATCCATATCTAGGTTTTGGATTTCTCTTTTCGTTATACTCTTCAATCTAATCCAACAAGCGCAAAGCTTCTACTCTCATGCGGATGGGGTGGATCCATCCAGATCAAGGCAGATCTCTGTGAAGCCTAGGTTTTTTCTTATTCCCTGGCTTTTAGCTTTTATTTTGCTTTCAATGTGTTATGATCCAGTTCAACATATAAGTGGCTGGATTTCATTCACAGTTTTGTACGCTAATCATCTAGATTTGCGGTTAATTGATCCTAATTTGGAACTTTTCAGAGCGTTTGTGTATGAAGGATTCCTGACTGACGAAGAATGTGACCATTTGATATCACTGGTAACTATTCCACTGATTATAATTTCTCAATTTCATAGATACGAGTGCTATACCTTGGTATAAAAATTAAATTTCTATCCTTTTTTTTGTTAGGCTAAATCTGAGTTGACTAGATCATCAGTTGCTGACAACTTGTCAGGAAAAAGCGTGCTGAGTGAGGTTCGTACAAGTTCTGGGATGTTCATCAACAAGGCAAAGGTTTGGACTCCATTATTTTGCTCTATCAAATTATTTCTCAACAGCTCTAATAAATGTGTATAAAAGGAAATGATATCCTTGCTGCAAGCCTAATTCAGTTGGTTCATATATTTTTGAAAACCGAATAAAATTTGGGTTTGACTATTATAATTCGGTTTCAACTGAACCAAACCAATGAACACCCGTAGCTGGAAGTGATAGCAGTTAAAAAAAAAAATAAACGAAGCCAATTTGACATGCTTTGTGGCTTTTTGCAATTTCTAATCTCACCACATGAAAGTAGTTTTGCCGGGACCTAAAATTTAGAAGTGATTATATTAGTCTGGTGAAGAGGTATATACTTCTACTGATTTGGTTACCATGCTATGAGTGCGTGCATAGTAAGAAACACGGATGCTTTGTTATTTGACATAGACCTTATTAGAGCAGATTAATATATCCTTTCTTACTCTCTACTCCTATTTTCGCTGATACCATTCACCATTTCAGGATGAGATAGTTTCCGGCATAGAGGACAAAATTGCTGCTTGGACATTCATCCCAAAAGGTTTGTAATTTGTTTCCCATTTACTTGTAGACAGTTCAATTATTTTTCTTCTTTAATCACTTAGCATATCTAGTTTTAATTTCATAATTTTTCATGTTTTGATAGTCCACATATGGACTGATTATGCTATAGCAGAGTTCGTTGTCTGCTTTTAATTCTCCTTCCATTTCCCCTTAAAATGTGTTGATTCATGGTTATCTTTTTCTTTTTCTTTTTTTTATTATTATGTTATTATTATATACAGAAAATGGTGAAGACATCCAAGTTTTGCATTATGAGTATGGGCAAAAGTATGAACCCCACCATGATTACTTCACCGATACTGTTAATACCCTTCGTGGTGGCCATCGTATTGCTACGGTTCTTTTGTACCTTTCTGATGTTGAGAAAGGTGGCGAAACTGTATTTCCTTTAGCCGAGGTAACTAGATTACTGAAACTATTTGTATTTATATCTCTTGAATTGCTAGCTTGTTGCATTTTTACGTTTGGCTTATGTTTGGTTACCCATGGAGTTTGTTGATGGTTGCTTTCATGTCTAAACTTTATGCTGCTATGCACCAGTCCATGTCCATTGGTGTATTAAAAAATATCATCGTCTGTACTAACATGGATAAAAGTTCTTGGACAAAATAGAAGAAACTTACTCTTACATTGTTTCAGGCACCTTTACTGATGTTATCTTAATTCATTGTGTTTGTCAAATCAGGAGCTTAAACATCACAGAGGAGCACATGTTAAGGATGACACCTTGTCAGAATGTGCTCAACGCGGAATAGCCGGTAAACTCCAAAATTACAAAATCCGTGAAACTTTTCCTTTACTCCATAGTAACCCTTTTGATTTTATGGATGCAGTAAAACCAAGAAAAGGCGATGCGCTTCTCTTTTTCAACCTTCTCCCTGATGCAACAACTGATCCAAAGAGCCTCCATGCTGGGTGTCCTGTCATAGAGGGTGAGAAGTGGTCGGCCACAAAGTGGATTCGTGTCGCATCATTTGATAAGGTGTACCACACTGGAGGCAATTGCACTGATCAGAATGAGAGCTGCGCAAAGTGGGCCGCTCTGGGAGAGTGCACAAAGAATCCAGCCTACATGGTTGGGACCACAGACCTGCCCGGCTACTGCAAGAGAAGTTGCAATGTTTGTTAATTGAGTTTTTTTGTGTCTATTCTTTGATTCTTTTTAATAATGTAGTAAATTGAGTTATAGGTTCAGATTTTGACTTGTGTCACTTTGCCAGTTTTACAATCTTTGAATGTTGTCAATTATTTGTAAGTCATTATAGATTGATTTTCCTTGAGCTATGGGATAGTGGAATTGATCTTGTAGAGGTATCTTTTCTTTGGAAAATAATTGAGTTGAAAGTTTGTCAGAGTTCCATTTTAGCGGATTGAGATCCGGTGCTCTTCAAATCCCTCCTCTTTTCTTGCTATTCTCCGTCTCTCTCCTCTTTCTCTCTCTCCTCTTCTTTTGAAAGAAAGAAATAGACGCAAATTGAAGAGCATCCGCTGCTATTCTTGTTAAAATAGCAGCAGAGTCGGACTCCATTTTAGCAACGAAAACAAAAGGGATCTTGTAGCTCTTTTCTCAGCTGTACTTTCTAATTTTTTTGGCTCGTTGTTATCTTAGCTTTGGGGATTCTCCACGTGGTGTAGTCCAGTACAAGGAGCAGGTATTGTTTGGAACCTTATCCACTTTGTTGTCGTCTTTCTGAAAAGTGGAATGCCTAACCTTTCAAGTTTCAACACATCTACCTGTGGGAAATCATTTCTCTGTCCTTTGTACCTATGTAAAAAAATTAGTAAAAAAGTTCTTAAAAAATATAAAATTTAGTCTCCTAGTATATCTTATTATGAAGATTATGTTAAACGGTTTGAATTTTGAAAACAGAGATAAAAGATGTGAAGTCTATTGGAGCATAAAATTAAGATGTATTTGAACCCTCCTCATTAATCAACAAGGACATTTTAAATTAAATTTTAAGTTAAAAGTTGCAGTAAAAAAATGGATCATTAGTCTTTTTATTTTTACTTGTGATAAGTCCGTAGGTGCAGTACAATTAGTCTCCTTTGATTTGGAAAATTTTTATTGGTAGTAATTAATAGAAAAGAAGAGAGACAAAGGTAAGATTACAGTAATATTTATATTGATAGTAAGATCGGTAGAATTTCAAATAAATAGAGACCCGATGGAAGAGAAACCGAAAAAAATAGAGAAAGGGATGAAAATGATTTCTTTTTGATATTTCAACAAATTTTTCAGAAATATTTACCGATCTAAACCAGTTTGTTTTTTTTTTATTTTTATTTTTTTCTAGTAAAATATAATTTTAAAAAAAAAGATAAAGTATTTTAAAATTTAGATATATCAAAAACATTTCATCTATTTTTGAAAAACTTTTCATATTTTATTAGAAATCAAATATAAGAATTCTCTCCATCTATATATCAAATTAAAAAAAAGAAGTTAAAATCAGTAGAATTTTTACCGTCTTACTACTAATATAAATATGACTGTAATTTTACCATTTGTCTCTCTTCTTTTCTATTAATTACTACCAATAAAAAATTTCCTTTGATTTGCATAATCTAAGTCAACCTAAGAATGATTATTTTTAGAAGCTTCGCTGTCTGTGACAGGGCCCTTCTTTGAGCTGTTGTACCTCAAGCAACCAAACGTGTCTATGTGTCCTCTGGGGTTTGGGAATTTGATATAGTGGCCCAGCATTATTTTTACCCTTTTAAGAAATAATAAAAAATATTTGGTGCTAAATAGGATCCTCTCCAATTGTATGAAAAAAGTTGAAAAAAGTTAGGGTTACTATTGATGTTTTGGCTTGCTTGGACTCAGTGATATTTTTTTTTTATGTTTATTATACTTTTAATGTCATAAAAAATCATGCAATAATTGATTTTTATGTAGAGTACATTTTGTTTTTTTTAAAAAAAAAAATAGAAGAATTACAATAATTTTTTGTATTTATCTAGAAATGACTTTTAAACTGGAATCAATAACTTAGATTCAAAATATTTTTTTTTTCTAATAACACAAAAAAAGTATTTTGATTTTTCTTACGGACGCAAAAAATCCGGTCTGAAATATGTTGATCCGGGTTATTTGTCCGTCTTTCTAATAAATCAAATTATATAGTATATCATCTATTTTCAAAGAAATATATAACATATTTCTAATTTTTCTCTACAAAAAATAAATAAATTATAATATTTTCTGTTTAATTAAAATAAAAAAACTTAAAAACGCAAAATAAATTTGCGGTTTTGAAATTCCAAAACCCAAAACCGCAAAATTATTTTGAAATTTTGCAAAACCGTGTATTTTTGAGATGCCTAAAACCGTAGAATAATTTTGCGGTAATTTGACCTAAAACCGTAAAATAAATCTGCGGTTTCAACAGTTTTTGAAAATTTTCAGACTAGAGAATAAATTCATTTTGTTTGTATGTATATTGTTTGCTAACATTCATAATTTAACATTTTGGGAAGTTTTCTATAAGAATGATTTGAATTGTTCGACATGTATCGAACCGTATCTTTTTTAATTTCTTTGAACATGTTTTACCCATTTCCAATTATACTAAATTCATTGTATTTATTTTGACTTATCCAAACTAGTGCACATCCACTGCTGTTATGGTGATGATTGATTGCATGCGTCATTTTGTAAAAAAAAAATGCGTGATTAAATGGCATCGGATGTGGTCCATGTGGAGTTCTATTGTTCTAACATCATTTCAATTAGGGCAGGTTGGGTCCGATGGGTTTGGGATCGTCCGATCGGCTTCAAAATTCGTATGCACGAATTTTAAAGCATATGCGAAATTACGGACGAAAATATTAAAACAGATCGGACGGTCATCGAATCCATCGAAGTCACTTTGAGTCCGATGGACATCGGACCCAAATTGACCTCCATTTGAATATGCAATTCAGACACTATTTATTACTTTAGTCGGAATTGATTTGAACCGTTCGATTTAAATTGAACAGTTAGAAACAAGAGAGCACCCAATTATTTCGGTGACAATGGAGAGGAACCGGGCCTTTTTTATTTCCTTTTTTTTTTGTTTTTTCTCTTTTGAGAAGGAAGACTCCTTTCTCTCTTTCCATTTGCCCTTTTATAAACCTTTCCTCTATTCTGTCCTCTAGTGTAGAGCTAGCTTAATCCCGACGCTGAAATAAAACAAGAGGAACAGTGTGAGAGAGAGAGAGAGAGAGAGTACGAGACAGAATAGACCATGGATTTGAGCCTGTTGCAGCGGACTTACTCCGATCTCCTCTCTTCACTATTTGCCGAGGTATCGGAATTTTGCAATCCTGTCCTGTAGATTCTATTTTCTTTTATATTTGTGAGATTTTTTTTGTTAAACTTGTTTTTGTTTGTGCGGAAGGGTATTTTGAATCAGCAATTTACAGAACTGCAACAGCTTCAGGATGAAAATAATCCAGGATTTGTTTACGAGGTAGTTTCTCTCTTCTTTGACGATGCAGGAAGACTGATTAATGAGCTTGGCTCAAATCTGTAAGCTCTCTCCTGTCTCTTTCTAACAGAGACACACCGAGATCCTGTTGCTATTCTATTCTATTTTGTTGATTTCCTTTCTATTTGTTGTATTTAAAGCAACCAGCAGGTTGTAGATTACAAAAAGATTGATGCGCATGTTCACCAGTTGAAGGGGAGCAGCGCAAGGTTTGATTCTTTTCAATTTTGATAATCTTATATTGGTTGTATTACCTTAAATGTCATTTTTTTCCCTATCGAGAAATTGTTAGGTTTCATGTAATTGTAATTTTGAAGGAGCTTACCTAAATTCCCATTTTTGTGCAAGTTTTCTAATTAGAGAAAAGAAATTAGTCTCCTGTGGATCTTGGAATCAATGTGTGGGTTCAATTCGGGACCTACATGACTGGACAAATTTTTACCAGAAAGCCCTTAATGGGCCTGAAATTTTTACCAGAAAGATCAGGGGCAAATTCGCCTAGTTTATTTTATATTTAATACTAAAAATAACCAAAATTTTGCATTACAGTATTGGTGCTCAAAGAATTAGAAATGTCTGTCAAGTCTTTCGTGACTACTGTGAAGCAAATGATCCCCAAGGGTAAGATATAAATTTGAACTGTTTATGTTAATGTATATGAAGTTATCTTACAACTATATGGATTTTACTTTTGTTAAATTAAATAATTTCTCTCTTGTGCAGATGTTTCAGTTGCATGCAGCAACTGAATCAGGAGTTTTTGACCTTCAAAAGCAAGCTTGAAACTCTTTTTAAGGTATAACATAATTATTTTTCTTTTTTACTAATTTCTTTTGACATTTTTCACATTTTATATACTGTCATCCCAATTAATTGTAGGTGGAGCAACAGATAGTGGCATCTGGTGGATCCGTTCCAATGATACAGTGATTGTTCATGCATTGGGATAACTGTGACTATTTAGGAATAGTTTAGCTGTTTTGTGGGTGGTGGTGATTTCTGAACTCTATAATATATTCTGTCTATTATTAGCTGGTTTTCAGTAAATGCTCTCTTCATTTAGTTTTAAATGTGAGATGATATATCTTTGTTTAGAGAACTCAATGTAGGCTAACTATAAATATTGTACTCGTTTCTTTGTTTGTGTCAGTTTGCACATGTGCACACTGATAAGCACCGAGGTGACAAGTATGAATTACTTTACAGGTAAGGGGAATAGAAAGATCTCAATCTTAATAGTTGTTTTCATCTTCTACGTTGCCTTATCTCTTGGTGTGCACAGGTGAAAAATTGGGGGATGATCTCTTATTAATTAATATTTTGATGGATGGATACCTTGTCCATTGCAGGTGATACATGTTTACTATTCATTAATATTTCTTCATAACTATATATATATATATATAGAGGTTGGTTAAGATCAAAGTGGTATGACCAAGGTCTTGGTGCAACCGATTAGTTTTTGCGATTTTAATGTTCAAATAGTTGATTTGAAGTGCTTAACGTGTTCTCCATATTAAAATGTGCTTGAAGACAAAATTTTATATTTTTTGAATTTTTTTACTATTTTTTATGGATTTCTAAAAATCATTGTTTTTCATAATAAAAAATAAATAAATAAAATCTGAAAATCAGTGATTTTCAAAAATCCATAAAAAATAGAAAAAATTTCAAAAAATGTAAAATTTGGTCTCCAAGTACATTTTAATATGGAGAACACGTTGAGCACTTCAGATCGACTATTTCAATTTTGAAAACTGCAAAAACGAATTGGTAGTACCAAGACCTTAGTCATACCACTTTGATCTTAGCCAACCTCTGTATGTATATATATATATAGAGTAAGGCTACGGTGCTTTGCAAAGTAAACCACCCCGTTTACTTCGGGCTACTTTTTGGATTTTGAAAATCCAAACAACTGATCCGAACCGTTCAACATGTTCTAAACATTGAAATGTGCTTGGAGACCAAATTTTATATTTTTTGAAATTTTTTTACTATTTATTAAGCCACTTTGAAAATCGCTGATCCGACGGCGAACAGTAAAATTTTCTGGACCACCGAATCAGAAACTTTCAAAGTGGCTTAATAAATAGTAAAAATATTCCAAAAAATGTAAAATTTGGTCTCCAAGCACATTTCAATGTTTAGAACATGTTGAACGGTTCGGATCGGTTGTTTGGATTTTCAAAATCCAAAAAGTAGCCCGAAGTAAACGGGGTGGTTTACTTTGCAAAGCACCGTAGCCTTACTCATATATATATATATAGAGAGAGAGAATGGCTAATATACAAACGTTTGTTCCTGGGCTCAGGAATAACGATTTGGTTCTCCAATTTTCAAAGTCCAAACAACAAATCTAAACCGTTAGATGTTCAATCTATATTAAAATCTACTTGGAGACCAAATTTTACATTTTTTGGAATTTTTTTACTATTTATTAAGCTGGTTTGAAAACCGCTATTTTTCAATGCTGCAGAAATTTAATAAAAACAGCGGTTTTCAAACTAGCTTAATAAATAGTAAAAAAATTCCAAAAAATATAAAATTTGGTCTCCAAGTAGATTTTAATATAGATTGAACATCTAACGGTTTAGATTTGTTGTTTGGACTTTGAAAATCGGAGAACCAAATCGTTTGTTCCTGAGCCCAGGAACAAACGTTTGTATATTAGCCATTCTCTATATATATGATGATTATGGAATCGGATCTTGCTTTTGTTGAGCGACCACAACCGCTATATATGCTTTAAAAAATTGTTCTAGTACTAAATGTTGGAAAATAATAGGGTCGAGATGCCCCTTCTTGATCATAATTTTTTTAATTAGATTGGGGATCATCTGTTCCCCTTACTTGTAAGTCTGAATATAAGGTGTTCCATTTTTCTTTTGGTTTGCTTTTGTATCTGAAAAATTATTGTGCATGTATATGGGAAATCACCATATTAATACAAATACAAATACTTTTGATGCTAGACTTCGTGTTCATACAGCCAGTGTTGTTTCTGTTTCTATATGATATCAAATTTGCTTAAAATTCAAATACTTCACAAAATCACTTGCAGATATTAGCTCCAACAAATACCAGCAAAAAATTGCAACGATCCCCATCATAGCTTCTCAGTTTTATCTGTTAGCAAATTAATTTATTTTATTAGATTTTTCTGTTGTACCTCAAAAAAATTCTAGACTTCTCATTATAGCAAGCAATATTTTGCACAGTTAGAATTGATCTGGATGTTAATGGAGCATATTAGCTAGGCTGGCTACCTCTCCATTCCGTTGTTCTCAGTATTTAAAACAATTAAACCTTTAATATTTATTTGGTTTCGTTTACATGTGTCAATGACACGAATTGAGATCCGCTGAAATCTCCAACTCTGATTTCAGAATCCTGAAATCCCTCCTCTCTCCCTATCTCTCTCCTAAAATCTTTTAGGAGAGAGAAAGAAGAGAGAGGAGAGAGATAGGGAGAGGAGGGATTTCAAGATTCTGAAATCGGGGTGGGAATTTCAGCAGATTTGAACGGCAATGACACTGAAGGAGTTACATTATTTTGCCCGGTGAATATACCGGGTCTCATCTTTGTGCTTTATATCATTACTAATATTATATTATTATGTACGTGCGTTGCAATGTAATCATATTTAAGAAAATAGACAGAAATTTCATATAAAATAACATATTTTTATATAACAAATAGATCAATTAAAAAATAATTATTTAACAATAATTATTCAACAAAAAATAAACCAACTTGGATATGATTGAGAACCGTACAAATTGCACACGACAAATAGGATCTCCTAAATCGCTTCCATTATGAATGGAAATGAGATTCATTTAATCTGGCCTTCTCAACCCTTTAATCAAAATCAACCCTCTTAACCCCTAACATACAGATCCAAATCTGCTTCTATTTTTGAGAATATGAACATCCTCCTCTTTCCCTTTTATCTCTCTCTCTCTTCAAAAGCAACAGAAATGATGTTTGCTATCCTAAAAAAGCGGAGCCCATTGAAGTCATTGAAGAGCAGCAGCCTAAGTTTTCTATATAAACACCTGATTGATCTATATAAAAGTACCTGATTTATCTATAAAAGCATCTAAAAGAAAAAGAAAATGCTCTTTTTTCTCAAGAAAAAAAAGTAAATTTGGTTCCCAACATACGACAAATGTATTCAGCTAACAGAGTTGTCTGCGTAAAAAGTGATATGTAGGTATGTTTTGAAGATTATAAGGGAGTGGCCGCGGTCCGATGAGCATTGTATCAAATTTGATATGCTGTGTCATTAAACTTTATATTTCGTGCGCACTCGATCAATATTTAATTTTAAAATTATTTGTACGAATTTTAGAGTGAATCGGACAGCTTTGACCGAACATGCATCATGATCCAAAACCCAACAAACCGCCTCGAATTCTGATTTTAAGATCTGAAGGATGGTTTAAATTGATAATGTACTGCAAATACTTGTACAAAAGTTCATTTATCTTTCTTAACTAATACTAATAGATCATTAATGTCCTATATTGATCACCTTTTGATATTTTAGCATCAGAAATATGGTAGAAAATATATTAAAAATATGAACAGACAGCCGGCTTAAATTACATTCTATCAGTTTTGGGCATTTTAGGATCTCAACGATATCGAAGTTGGTTTATATAAAAAATTTATACGTTCAACATGCTGTAAATATATTCTGATAGATCACTTGACGTAGTTGTTCTTCACCATTATAGCTAGTCATGTCACGTCACGCGAACAATTTTTTCAATATGATTTTTTAATTATAATATATTGTGTAATAGTTTCTTATTTTCATTATATTTTGTTATTATTTTCTATAAACTAACTTAAAACTTGAAAATAATAGTTAAACGTGATCAGTTATGCATATCATGTTTTATCACGGCACGTGTGATCATAACGTGACCACACATGATGTGACAATTCATGTGACGTGATTTTTCTTCACCATTTTAATCACGCCACATCACGTCACGTAAAAATAAATTTTAATCACGTGACATGACCAAATCATAATGTGTTACAAGTCACATCACGCCACGTTTTCCTTCACTAAGTGAACTTTTGACATGTGATCTAAATACATTCCAACAGATTTGTTGCACAGATGTTGATCTAACCTTTGGATCAACTGGCACAAATTGATTTGTATCCAAGTACTTGATTATAATTTGAAAATTTATAATTTAAAATGTGGTTCTTATTGATCAAAAACATGATAGACTACTGCAATGATTTCCGTGTGCCCTCCAACATATTTATCTACATAATTATTTATGTAATTAACTTATTTTTTATTTAAGCACAGACAAATTTTATAGCATGTAATTTATAAATTATCTATCACTGGATTATTTTAGAGATTATCTATTAGTTTGATTATCTATCACCGGTGACGTCATCAGAAGACTATCAGCGACAACGCTTACAGCGACCCGCCTTTCAGCGACCGGATTTGACTTTCAGCGACCGGATTGAGTATCAGCGACCGGCGACATTATTTTCTGCGACCGGAATTCCGGTCACTGATGGTCATGTTTGCTGTAGTGAGATTATATTTTTGATCCATTTAACTTCTTTCTAATTTTACCAAATTCATTATATTATAATTTGATGTGTTCACATATGTTGCCATTATCTGAGATATAGCATTCAATGAACAACTTAAAAGCTTAGAATATATTAGATAGAAAGATAGAAGGTGAAGATATAGTGATAACTCTTATCTCCAAACCTTCTTTCAGATCTTCTACATAACCTTAGTTATTATTCATAAATTAAAATTATTTTTGAGCCGTCTGATCTAAAATAACCTCCCAAGATGATCTAAGATATGGGGTCAATTGACCCCCATTATTTTTCAAATTTTTTATATTAACATGTGTTTTTCTATATAGTTTAGAACAAAATACTATAAATACTATAAAATTAACCCCCATTCGCAGTATAAAAGTTTATATAATTGACCCCCATAGTCTGAAAGTCTGACTCCGTCCTGACCAGAACCCACCTTCAAGCCACCCCTTAATTTCCTTCCAGTTTCCTTTTGTAACCATAGAAGGCAAAATCGGCCGTTCCGGAGCGGAATCGGCCGTTCCGGAGCGGGATCGGACGGTGCCGATCCGATTCCAGGCCGATTTACGCGGGTAGTGCAGATTTCGGCCAATTTCGGCCGTTTCGGCCATATTTCGGCCCATTCCAGTCAAATTTTGGCCCGTTCCGGTCCGTTCCAGTCAAATTTCGGCCGAAACGCATATTAATAAAGAAACATAAAATTTTTTGGATCAAGTGGGATTCGATCCCGTGACCTTTAACTATGGGTCTTGGATAGTTACCACTACAACATTCAAATTTTATTGTTAAATATGACAACTAATTTATATATATATTAATTCTAATTCACAAATTTGTAGCAAATTTGATTGAAAGAGTATGTTTTTAGTTGTTAATGCTTGTATTAGTGGATTATTTGATTGTAATAATTTTTCTAAATTCTTTTTATCAATTTTTTCAATTTTTTTAGTACAAAACTAGCTTCTGGCAAAAAAGTCCGATTTTCCGATCCGATTCGGCCGATTCCGACCGATTTTTCCGATCCTGATCGGGATCGGACGGGGCCGATCCCGATTCCGATTCCGATTTTTCCTTCTATGTTTGTAACTCCCTCCACTATCTCATCCTCTTGTGGAGAGCTTAAATACCAAAGCTGAGAATGAAATAAAACAAACAAAAATAGAGGAGAAAGAAGAGAGAGAGAGAGAGAGAGAGAGAGAGTAAGCCATGGACGTGAGCATGTTGCAGAGGACTTACTTGGAACTCCTATCTTCTCTCTTTAGTGAGGTATCTGATCTTTTTTAAACTTCTCTTATAATTTTTCTTTTCCTTTGTTTTTATGAGAATTTTGATGGAACTTCTCTCTCTCTCTCTCTCTTTTTTTTCTTTCTGTGTGGTAAGGGTATACTGAATGAACAGTTTACAACACTGCAAAAGCTCCAAGACAAAGATGATCCCAAATTTGTTTTTCGCACGGTTTCTCTCTTCTTTGACAATGCTGAAAGACTAATCAATGAGATTGGCTCTAATCTGTAATCTCTCCCTATATAGCACACACACACTTTCACACCTACGATCTGGTTAAAATTCTATTTTATTGATTTTGTTTCGATTTTTTGTTTGTGAAGCAACCAGCCGACTGTAGAGTTCAACAAGATTAAGGAGCTTGTTCACCAATTGAAGGGGAGTAACAAATTGTAAGCTTGTTTAATTTTTTTTTTTTAAAGTTGGTGCATGTAACCTGTTGTTGGTTATGTTATCTTAAATGGCATTTTTCTGTTGGTCTAGTACTCAGCATGACAAAACTTTTAGGTTTCTCTGGTACTTCTAATTTTCCTTTCTAAGCAAGCTAGCTTTTGCTATGTGTCTCGAAGTTTTGACAATGGGACTGCAAGGGTATCGTGCGGTAATACCGACATGCTCAGAAATAATATTTTTCTGTCGGTGTATCTTTGCGAATAGTCACTTTTACCCTCGCGGATACTGTCCCAATCTTGTAGTATATAATTTCAAATATTAAAGGTTGGCAAAACAGAATTAATATGCAAGATCTGATTTAGGAAATTTTATTAAGGGATATGTTAACCTTTGTCCAAAGCAATTTCACTTAGGCCTCGTCGTCACTCTTGTGGTGCCATGTCTCATTGAAAGTGGTGTAGTTGAAAGTTCCCAATGAAATTCTCTTAGGCGATCCATATTATTGTTTTTTATATATTCTTATTTTGCAAATAACATCTATAAATACTGCTATGTTATTTCGAATTGCAGACAATGTTCGCAAATCAAAAAGAGTATCACAGATAGTGTTTGCGATCTTTCTAGTTTAGAACTAATTTCCAATTTGAACCTTTCTCGTGCGCTCATTTGGACGACCCAGTTAGTCGGTGAACCCTAATGAAATTCTCTTAGGCGATCCATATTATTGTTTTCTATTCTCGTTTTGCAAATAACATCTAAAAATACTGCTATGTTACATCTTGAATTGCAGACAATGTTTGCAAATAAAAAAAGTATCGCAGATAGTGTTTGCGATCTTTCTAGTTTAGAACTTTCCAATTTTCTGAACAGGAATGACATTTTCTGAGGACAATGCAATAATTATTCAAAAGAAGTATGA
Source organism: Carex parvula (assembly GCA_025461045.1). Lineage (NCBI taxonomy): Eukaryota > Viridiplantae > Streptophyta > Magnoliopsida > Poales > Cyperaceae > Carex > Carex parvula. The sequence continues at coordinate 82,509 of JAJGRW010000886.1, read as the reverse complement.
GCTAAATTGTACATGTTATTTCTTTGGTCTCAATTGAGACCTCCATGTGAATTTTACTAAAACATTTTACCAAATGAATCAGGAAAACTTACCATGCCTGGTGATATAACAGCAAAATAACAAAAATTTTGTGTTCTTCATATTTTATCGCACAGTATTGGTGGTGAAAGAATTGAAGATGCTTGTGTGGCCTTTCGCAGTTACTGTGATGCAAATGATCTCCAAGGGTAAGATCTAAATTTTCATTGTTTGAGTTATATACATCTATACTTGTAAATAAAGTGATCGTTAACGTATAGATCTTAATAAGTTAAATAAACAACCTGTGTTGCTTGTGCAGTTGTTTCAGTAGCATGGAGCAACTCAACCAAGAATTTCTGAACTTCAAGAGCAAGCTTGACACTCTGTTTACGGTATAGCATAATTTCTCTTTTGTCTAATTTGTGTTCATAGTCGTCACAAATCATATGTTTTCATTTCATTCATTGTAGATGGAGCAACAAATAGTGGCAGCTGGTGGATCTATTCCAAAGATGCAATGATGTTTTTGCATTGGAATAATTGCTATTTTCTAGTACTGTTTTATGGTGGTTGTGATTAGGGAACATTATGTTATAATGTCTATCTAGTGTTTCTCTTTCAATAAAGCTCTGTTGTGTTGTAGTTTTAATGTGAGGTGATATCTTTGTTTAGTGAACTTAATCCAGGATAACCGTAAACAACATGTACTATCCTGGAAAAACAGGTATTTTAAATGTTTGTGGATCTGTTTGTGCATGCATCGTACAGATGGTTTTTGCATTATTGTGTTCATATTTCTTGCGTAGAAGTTTTGAATCTTCTGTATTGCCTTATTTGGTACAGAGCTGAGCGGTTCTAATTTGATTTCAACTAAAATTATCTTCATTCCTCATTCTGCATTAGCTAAGTATACTGAAAAATGTCAGCCTGACTTTTTTTTTTTTTGAAAAAAACTATCCTCAGTGGTGCACGACCAGTACAGATCCGGTTACCAGCATAAAATTGGCAACCAATATTTATACCAGAATACACCCAGGCTAATCACACTATGAATATAAAACTCTCTCCATAAACTGCGTATGCTGTCACAGATTGTGCCATACAAGGGCTTATTACATCTTGAAAGTTTTTTACAACAAAACCCTTTGTTTTTTAGACATTGTATTCGAGTTTATGCATCAGCTGACGGCAACAATCTCAACTTACAGTAGCAGGGAAGATATCGGGGCCTTGGATCTGCAAAGGATTCAGCTGTGGATATGCTTTCCAGTACTCCAACCTTTAGCTATCCTATTACATGTCCACAAAAAAATATCAATTAAATAATCAGTAGGGTTAAAGATTGGATTGGTTTAACCTAATCTGAATATTTTTTTTTTCCATAGGCGCACAACACATAACCTGAATTGTGTTTTCCTAGTAGTACCAGCACATTGAATAATGTAATCTTACACATGCTACAAGTTAACCTAGTTTAGCTGCAAGTCATATATAAGTCACAACCAGGACCAAATAATTCTAACCAACCAACATTTCAAAAATAAATGTTCAACTGATCTAGGTGGGAAATATAATCAGTTTTTCTGTAGGATTGTTTGATAGCTAGCCTGTTCATTCGTAGTTCAAAATCTTCATTACAGTATTCAGATAAAAGGAATTTGTGCATAGGCTCAGCATGAAGAACTGGAGGACAAATTTGCATATGTTAGACTCATGCAAGCTGAAAATGCTATCTCTGATATTCATGCAAGCTGCTCCTTGCCTGATAATCCGCACAGTATCATGTACGACATGTTATCATATTTTAACGCGCAGATCAGTTTCTAATTTGACAACTTTGCTGATCATTGAATCACTTTCTTATGTAGAATAGTAAAAAGTAGCAAAATTACATATGTTTAAATTTGTTTTTGAGTAGGTGATTTGCCTACAGATGGGTTTGGATATTAGATCTCTAAGGGATACAAAAATATAAATGCCTCCATCTAAAGCTCTCAATGCATGCATTTAGACAAGACTTCTGATTATGAATAGGGATAATGAATCTGATCATGGATTCAGATTTTATTCACAAGTTTTCTATTCTTCTATAAATAGGGATATTGTTGCTGATGTTTGTAACAGACAGAATATACAAAAGATTTCCTAATTGACATGCTTTGCTACTTCACATGCTCGGATTTCTGTGAAGAGCGATAATTGACGTAACATATTTAATAGTATCGAAGGATTCTACAAGGACAATCAAGTTGTGACATATGTCCAATTTTCTTCAACAGCAGCTTTCAAAGGAGTATTTTAGCATGTAAAACCCATTTTTACCACAATTCATTCAATGTTATTTCAAAGCAGATTTTCCAGACAAAATAATCAGATTCATTAAACACATACAGAGCAAATCAGAGATAAAATACAAAAGGAGAAACAGGGTAAGTAGTACCACAATAGTATTGGTCGACTTAAGAGTAACGACATGCATGGCGCACAGAGTTGCTGCCATAGATCTGATTATGACAGAAAAAAAGCTCTACCATGGATTGCCAAGCATTTGGCACTAACTTGTCCCCTCCCTTTTTTATTACGAAAAATATCATAAATAGGACCAAACCGAGAGTCAGCAGCAAAAACAAGGAGGAATTAGTGAATGGGAAAAAATGTCCCCCATTTTCATAGGAAGCAATGGGAAAATTTCAAATTGATCAAGGGAGCTGTCTGTGCCGGGGGGACTAAAGTTACCCACGTCCAGATTTTATGAGTTGGAGTGGGTCGTCGGAGAGTTGGAAATCGGATCAGAATCCAAACTAAAACGGAAACAATAAAATTGTTTCTGCTCAAATGTTCCTTCGATTTTAAAATAACCCCTGTTTCATTAAAATGAAATAGGATCAGTTGATCACTTATTTTCAAAAAAAAAAAATAACATCTTTGGCCAAAAAAATAATTGCAAATGTGCCGAAACTACTTTGCACCTAATGTATATTGTGAATAGTATTGGCTCTTCTTGATCCATGTATATATCATCTTCTCAAGTTGTGTGGGTTATATTTCAGCTCTAGTAACCTCAAGAGCTCGCATTGCGGTATTTTGGTTTTGAATTAATTTAACACTGCAGGGCATATGGACCAAGGAGAAATACGAGAGATAAGAAGGACAAAAGATACACACAAGGAAAAACATACATGCACACACAAGAAAATAAAACCAAGGCCTAAAAGAATTGTAATTCATATATTCTCTTACAGTATCAATGATCTTTCTATAAACGTATTGACTGATACTTTGATTTTTGGAGTTTGAACAAGTAAACTTGTAGTCCATTTTACTTTCTTTCCACTAGTTTGGTAAAAAAATTTAAAACAATAATAGACTGAAATCATCTGTCATTAGACAGGTTGCTCCACAGTTTCCTTTGCTCATCAAAACTAGCAATTACAGCAGACTGTCTTTTACTGTTTAATGAATTTGCAAAATTTGTATAGAATGCTTCCTTCTTGATGTCTGTTATTATCTTCACTAGTTTCTCATGACCATTTTCTATTATAACCTGCCCATCCTCGCTTATGTTGTTATTGCTCAGAACTTTAATTGACTCCATTAGCACTTCATGACTCAAATTTGAGCCTTCAACGAGAAAAAATGCCCCAAGAATTTCGCCCGAAAACATATTCTGGCAATACATGTAAATTTCGAAACATTGATAAAGGAAAGAAAATGGAATATAGTTTCTTACATGATAGAAAAAAGAAGTCAAAGACAACGACGAAAACCATTTAAGTAGAATTGTGTTAATTACCATATGGTGATATGCTTCATGCTTCTGCTTAAGCCTTTGCATCAAAGATAGTAAGTGGTGCGAAAAACGAGCTTCAGGAGTTCCATTGGCATGTTCTAACGCTTCAATCATTGACCTAAATGAGTTCAATTTCCGCTGAGTACTAAGCGGAATAAGAGTAATATTTATATCCGACTTAACAACAATCTTGGCTGCTAGAGGATCCAGAAAGAAGTTGAACTCTGCATATTTGTTTGATGGAACGGTGAAAACGTTCCCTTCTTCATTTTGTTCATCCTTGATATTACCTCCAACAATGTAAATACTCTATATATCAGAGGATACCAATCCGTTAGTATTGGCCTAAATTGAAGTTTCTCTTCAGATAATTCTCAGAATAACAACTGACCTCTATCACTGAGCTCGCAATTTTATCTGAGAGTATAATATTAGCTATGTTTGTTAGAGGCCCATTTGCTAATATTATGATCTTTTCATCTGGATCAAGTTTGCTTGTAGTAGATTGCCAGACTTCAATTGACGATGGCTGCCTAAGTTCAGTTGATTTTTCAGCTGTATATCTGCAAGGGAATAAAAATTGCTACTACATCATGTACACTGGAAAAAGCAGGAATGAGAACAAAATGCTTTTAACACAAGCATGATACCCTCGGGGACTTCTTGGTAATATTCGACCAAGCCCAAAAAGTGTATCTGAATCGAGTAATCCACCGCTGCCCTTTGGAATAGCCTTCACATACTTGCAACCAAGTATTGGAGTATCGAGTGCAGTGGTACTACCAAGGCCAACCATAATATCATCACGACCCATCATATGTAACACATCATAAATAATGTCTATGGTAGCTATATCTGCCCATCCATTGCCACTAACAAGTATACCCTAATTAAAATAAATAAATTGCAATTAGATTTCTAACCACATACAAGTATGCAATCTCTGAACTATTATATATGTGTGTGTGAGTAAGGAAAATTGTACCTTAAGATTTATTATATCAGTTGGAGCTTTGAGAAGGTATATTAGGGAGAGGAAGTCTCCAGCACTCATGTCCATGTCAAAAATAACAGGTTTGCCCTTAGGTTTATCAACAAAATTTGACTTATAGAGAGTTGCTCTGTAATAGGGGAACTCGGTTGTCAAATTAAAGCGTCCTGTTTGTTGAGGTAGATTTAGAACCTACAACAATTTTTTGTCATGTTATACATAAACTTGGACTCTATAAAATGCAAACATTAACTTTAAACAAGGTTATATTATGTTTGTCAAATAAGCAATTACCTCCAGAAAACTTTTGAAAAATTCCCTATCAAGAGAACTTTTATGATCTTGATTTGATTTTGCTTTCGTCGCTACTCGAACTTGTACTGCCTCTGGAAGTCTTACTTCCTTTGTATACCCGTCCTGGGAATGCAATTGCACATAGAATGGAATGCAAGTGTTACAAAAAGAAAATTAATAAATAATTTGCTAAATTGAATAGGTGGGCTTGAGAACTACCTCACATCTACCCCAATTGCTTCCATTGATCAGGCAAAAGGGATCACCAACTCCTGTTTGAACATGACCGCTGTGTACTCCATACTTTGTTAAATTAAACTTCGGGACTGCTCGTCCGTTGAAAAATGGATTAGAGCCATCATTTACACCATATGGTTTGTTTGATGTGACTACAGTTAAGTTCATATATTTCATTACAGCAAACTCATTTTCACCACTAAATTTGTCTCCATTTTGCATAATCGAGATAGCAATGCCGGAAGTAAATGAATCCCACATGAAAAACGCCTGTGACAACTTCTCACAGTAAGTACCCCATCAAATAATTACCCTAATAAATAAGTACAACTCCTATACAAGTAGATGCAATAGAGGAGCATACAGTGTAGAATTTCAGAGTCTGGTAGCAGTATTGTGCCTCGAAAGTGTTCTGGTGCTGCTTGAATTCGGCTAAGAATTGCTCTGTGATTGGGATTGTGTTGGTAGCGTCAAGTGGCACAAGGGTTAAAGGAATGCCAGAGTGAAACACCTACAAAAAACATAATTAAGAAAACATTACTCTGTATTGTTTTCAATTTTAATTTTGTACTGTCTATTCCTTTCTGTATGTTCATTTTTTTTTTGGAAATGTTTCTTTGTTTTTATAACAATGCATAGATGAACCTGCTACAAAAAAAATAAAACAACAGTAAAATCTGGCTTATTTACCTGGTATGCCGCGAATGAATCCACAAATATATTAAACTCTGCATAAGGGTTACTCGTGTATCCCGAAAACAAATTACCGACGATACCACACTGTCCCATAGGCTTGCAAGAAGTGTTACTTTCTAGGCAGCAGCCTATTGGATTCTTTGACCTGATTCCGCCCCCCATGACATATATGTGCTCAACATTTTTCTTCAATTCAGGGTGTGTCATGAGAAAAATCGCAAAATTTGTGTGTGCTCCAATCAGAAAGACAGTTGTTGGGCCATCAGATATGGTGTCTATCATCACTTGTTGTGCTGTCGGTTGAAGAAGCGGTATGTATCTCCTGCTACCCTGTTTTCAACATGTCTTGGAATGAACACAACTGTGCAGTACTGAGGCTCTGTTCCTATCTTTTATTATCACTCCAGTAAAATAATTATCAAAAAAATGTTTGTTGTTCTCTGTTTTTTTTTTTTTTCAAGCTGTAAAGTATTGATAATATATTATTTATTGGGCTGTACCTGTGGAAGAAAGCTCCTTCTAAGTCCATAATTTGTGTCGATATTTAACCGTGCTTCCACAGGAATAGCTTGTCTGTAACGACAGTCACCTACTGTTGACATATCCTGATATACACTTTCACAAATGAAGAGAAACTTGGTCATATCAGATTTGTAATAACAGTATAAAGGCAACTTCAGTTCTAAAAAAGGATGCAAAAGTTATATGCAAATAAATTACAAAGAAGGCAAAAAAAATGTATACTTGATCTATTAGAGGCAGATACCCCCCAACATCAGGGTATATTTTACCATCTTTTGATATACCGCCTTCGCCTCCTACTCCGACTCTAATATCATCGCGATCCATCATGTACAAAATGTCGTACAAGTGATTAACTGCATGTCCAGCATCCGACCATGAATTTGCATTTATAGTTACCGCCTGTAGTGCAAAAAAAAAAAAAAAAACTTTACTTGTACATGCTACATTATTTTTAAACATGATAACTATTTTAACAATATTTGAATTCCCTTGTTCCTTTTCTCTAAGTTTTCTTCTTAAAAAGAAAACAAAATAAGGCCTTATTGTGATTATTAATTATCAAGATTAAAGCACCATGCATGGGTGATGTTTTGAGGACTAATTTCAGGGAGCAAAAGAAATTGCTTAAATATATATGATGTAGGATTCCATGACTCACAGATACGGCAATGAAAGAAACAGAAAATTGATAATTAATCAATAGTAGTGCTTGTTAGAACCCATGAGAAATATGCTATATGATCTTTTATATTTTTTTAATCTACACCAAGTAAGAATTTACCTGCCGAAAGTACAAAGTAAAAAATACAAATGCTCAAGGGAACATTTCTTAAAAAGATAAAGAAAGAATAATTCAAAGACATGCACCTAAACACTCTGCCTATTCTGTCTAAAAACAAAACAATGAGATGATATTAACACAATTACTTTTTTTATTAGCACAACAATTTAAAAAAAAATTAAGTGTATAGACAACTTAATTTGCCTCTACTTTAATAACTGTTGATATATATAGCTTGACTATTTAATCATATATGTAATCAGCACTTTCTTTATTTAATGATTATGATTCACTTTATTTCTATAACTAAATTTATCTCTCTAAAATCATTTCTTTCCTAAGGAACCGAATACAAATATGAAAACACATTATTAACTAGATATGGAAAATCAATCTACCAATCAACAAAAAGAAAACTTATAATAAATTTGTTTTTTTTCTTAAACAATTATGAAGGTACAATTACTATAATAAAATTAGATGTACACCTTCAAGATTTAATAGAATAATTATATATATGTTGCTTATATATCAATATTACTTTCCATTTTTGTAGGTTATAAGTTTTATAGCGTCCATAGAGTAAAAAAATCATCTGTCAACATGATGAGATTTTTTTCCAAAACAATGTACAAAAATTTTCTAGGACTTCATATTTTTTAGTTATCAATTTATGTCCGTGTATATATATAGTTCAATATATCATTTTAACATGAGTATACTTTTATATTATATGTTATGCAATATGTTATTCATTTTGTAGGAACTAATTTACATTTCTTTTTATTGTAATAGTCTTTAATGATGCATATTAAAACAAAATAAGATATTGACTTCCAAGATAATTTGTGGGAGCTGAAAAGTAAAAAAATATGGATAGATTTTTACTAGTATAGATGAAATATTCTATTTTTATATATATTCAGTTGTACTTTAATTTATACAAGAGATACAATAATTTATTAGAGAGGAGCGACATTTAAAATAGATAATTAATGAAGGATAAAATTGTCTCAGATTCAAATAATGTTGTGTTAATAGAAAAATTAGTTGTGCTAATATCACCTTCCCAAAACATTATATTTTTGTAAAGGAAGAAGCATAACTAGCTAGAAAAGTTTCAAAAGGACCATTATATACCTATCTCTATTACATATACTAACAAGGAAGCCTTTTGAACTATTTCAATAAAGTAGTACCTTCGGATTTGGGCTTAAGTACCAACTTGCAAAAAAGAAGAAAAAGAATTTTCTAATTAAGTGTACGACTCTCAAAGCAAACTTCCAATCTACATTACATAAGCTTCTTCATATAATAGAAGTACAAAAATGGTGAACCAATAAACCAATCTCATTTATTTGTACTTCATTTGATCCAAAAGTAATAAGCAAAGTAACCTATGCAGAAAGTAGGTAAAAGAAAAAAACAAAGAAAGAGAAACTAACCTTGAGATCAAATTCTGATCGATTCTGCTTCAACAAATACAAAAGCGCAAAGAAGTCATCTGTATCCATGTCTGTATCTAGAAGAAGCCTTCGAGGTTTCTTACTATGAGGAGGTTCTCCCATGAATCCATAAAAACATGGTGATATTGCAAGAAAACAGAGCAATATTGCACTACAAGCCATCTCCTTGCAAATTTTATACAAAAAGTTCCTTTCTTTTCTTCCTTTTTGTTGTTTAATTACTATACAAAGGAGGAAAGGCTAGCTTTTAAAGACAGATGAGTGGCTATTAAGGAGTCCAATTGGTAAGGAAGTCGAAACAGTCATTAACTCATTATGGGCATGAAAGGAACAAGAAAATTGTCTCTGGTGTTTGGGATTATATTATAACAAAAATATTATTATTAATAATAATAATAATAAAGAGTATCTTGCTTTTGATAGAACGTACTGCTTTTGTTATATCTTAAATTAATCAAAGATATAACAAAAGCAGCATCTTTGTAGAAAATGGTCACCCCTTCCTTTCTCTATCTCTCTAATGTGTGTTTCTTTTTGTTTCTTTCTGCTATATTCTACATCATCCTCTACATGATTGGTGCCGTTTTGGAGTTGCATAGCATGTCTATGTGTGCGTTATTCCTTGTCCATTAGGCAACTTATTTTTTTAATTAAGATCTATGGACTATGGGTTGAAAAAGCAACTGAAAGGGAAATAACATAACGGGAAGGGAACTCTAATTTTAGAAAACAGAGACATTGGTCCCTTTTAAAAAGGACATGTTGGACTTTATTTTTCGTCTTTTAGCGAGCAGATGTTAAAGACTTAAAATGAAAGATAATACAAATTTGGCAAAAGAAGCAAGACCCCAAGAAATAACATGGCGGATCTTCATAATTTCATGGAGTTGTTGCACACATGGTTTGGAAAATTGGCCAATTCCGAGTCAACTCGGTGTCGGCCGTGTCCGATCCGATTTTCACCCGAGTCTCGTACCCATGCGAGTTTTTTTAGCAAAACTCGGTTTAACAGTGTTTGACTCGGCCGAGTTAGCTGATTTTTAGACCGAGTCAGACCGAGTTTGACCGAGTTTTGGCTGAGTCAGCCATTAAAACTATGATTAAAATTATTTTATGTAAAAAGATGTTTGTAAAATGACCGAGTCATACAGCTAGAGAGTTGCATACAAGCTGGAGTCATACAAATCTAAGTTAATTACTAATTTTGTTAGAATAGTACATATTAATGTTAGAATAGTACGTACATATTTTTTGTTAGTTAAATATACAAAATGGCGGATCAATCATAGACAGAAGGGATATGAACTATCCTCAAGGGTCTAGGAGGGTGAGGTCTCTTAGGAATACAATGTGGGTCGCGAGAGCTTGGACGCTCTGGCAGGAAAGGAACAGACAGTTCTTTTCTAATAAAAATAAACTGGTGCAGATATTAATTAATGATACAACATTCAACATTCATTTTTGGTTTCAGCACGGGTAGGGATAGGGGCATGGACAACCTTGGGACTCTCTATTGTGCCCTTTTTGTGACTATTTTTGGGAGCTAATGTATTTATTTTCTACTGTAAATTGTGAGATGCTAATTTTAGCATTCTTGCTTTGTAAATAAACCTTTTCTTATCATTATATTGTTGGCGGTTCACCGCCAACCTTAAAAAAAATTGACCTTAGCCATCCTAATAAAAAAATGTGCAATTAATTTCAACTAAAGTGTTTTTTTTTTATAAAATAAGAAAATTTAAAAATATGAATATCTCTTTGGAAAAATTCAATTGTCGAATACAGTACGGATAAGGAAGTTGGAAGGGTATCATTGACACCCCTGGTTTCTCTTTGCCTCTGGTCCGAGTGAACCATCCCTGCCTCTAAGCCACGCATATAGACCAATAGTATTTCGCCAATTTTTTTGTCGCTCGACTCACGAAGACCATGTTCTTCTGACTTTTTGAGCCATGCAAAAATCCAGCGAGTCAACAACTCACCCGTGGTTCCTGTTAGTGTTGAGATCTAGAAGTCAATCATAGGATGATTGTATTCTAAGTTTTGTTCATGTAATTGGATGATTTGCTTATCATTTTGTTCCTTGAGTATTTCATTACTTATTAATCATTCAGGTTGAGGACCTGAAATTATGGAACTCTATACATGAGTTAATGAATACTCTAAATGTCCCTAATCTTGATAGTTAACAAGGAACATTAATTACTGGCATAAGATTAGCATTTGGATTAGATGATGATCATGTTCTGCAGATTATATGACAATGAGTTTTCAATCTAATCAAATGGATACCTGTTGGAGATCAGGAGATTAGACGTGACCAAAGTAAAATATTTAATATGGATTGTGTTTGTGTCATTAATATTTTATTTGTGTCTTGAATTCTAAGGTATGAGATGATTGTTTCTCTCACATGAGAATGCGTATTCGTGGGTATTATCCAACGCTGTCCGTAACTGGCAGTCATACAAATTATATCTCAGTATGTATCTCTTATGTGGAGAGATAGTAATTATCAAGAATACCAATGTTCCTCATGTAAATGAGTGATGATATCGCTGGACCCCTTGATGAAATAATACAAGTATGTGCACATATGATTAAAGAGTTAATCATAATTACTGAATTACTTTGGAACCAAGAAACGAATGGATTTGCAAGGATGACACATTTCTACCTTGAATCTATTCATGATATCATGAGACATGAAATTGACACGAGGCAATTGTTGCTTTAGGGATCGTGATATAGCAGGTACTTATCATCTGTGTCTTTTGGATAATTACAATGCATATTGCTAGGTGCCGCTTGTAATTTATGGATCGAAAAGAGTTTCAGATTTCATTGCCAAATGACATAGATCTCACAGGGTCACACCAATAAGGAATTAATTAGAAAGGCTCCTCGATTTATTTTACATGTGTGACATGGCTGATAAATTGAGTTCTTTATCTAAACATGAGAAATAATTATGGGGATAATTATATGATGTTATGAATTTAATTAAATGGTTTCATAAAATTCAAATATCGAGAAAGATCAAAATGGTAGAAACTTTGTGAGCTACAAAAAAGAGTTTTTATGAGCAGCAAAGAGTTATGTATTTCCACCACGATTTATGTGAATAGAACTTAAAGCGGGCATATCTCATCAATCGTAGCTTCGTTTTTAGTGTTCTATGACTTTTCAGAAAGCTTGTGAGAAGATCTATAGTTCGATGTACAAAAGGCTATAGGTCTATACCGCATGCAGTATCACACAGTGCGCTGTTGGGCCAGAATCAGCTATTTTTGGCCCAGATTAATTATGGAAATTGTGGAGAACGTGGGAATCATGTCTAGGTCGGTGGGGCCTCTTCTAAATAGCAAGAAAGCTATTTAAAGAGGTCCCTACTACCTAGGGTTTCAATATAATGATAATTCTTCCTTAGAGAGCCAAAACTTTGTCTCTCTCCCATTTTGATCTCTCATGTGTTGAGAACCTACAAACCCTAGAACAAGATCTAGTACTCTTGGAGGATAGAGATTAAGGAGCGACCAAAATACTACTCTCTAGCAAGAGAAAACTTTGGTTTCTAATTAATTTCTTGGTGGATACCGTGGAGGACTTCTACTTTGAAGTCTCATCTAGGTGCAAGGCGTTCTAGGTCACGCACACATCAACCACCAAGGTGCTGCAAGGCATCAACCACCATTAGCATCAACAATGAGGTAAAGGCTACAATCCTACATCTCAAGGACCTTCCTTTCTTGTTTGGAGACAAGAAACTAAATGTATGATGCTTATTGATTTGGACATAGATTTTGATTTGATTTCAGTCGCACATGATGATCTCTTTGGCACTTTTCTTGTCAAAATTTGGAAATTTCGCTGCCTTAAGTAATCATAAGAACCCAACAATTCCAGCCACATATGTCCCTCCAAGACCAACAGCGGAATCACGGTGCGTCACTGCTCGTGCGCCGCGACAAAACCATCCCAATGGTCAGTACTTAACAGATTACTAATGTGTAACAAGTTGATCGGTGAACTGAAATTTTGGGAATTTCATGTTCTACTGGTTGTTGTCACGTTCTTCTTGTTGTCTTTCATCTTCTACTAGTTGTCTTTCATGTTTTACAAGTTGTATTTCATGTTCTATTATTTGTCTTTCATGTTCGACTAATTGTCTTTCATCTTCTTCTAGTTGTCTTTTCAACTTGTATTGGTTGTCTTTCATGTTCTACTGGTTGTCTTTTATCTTCTTCTGGTTGTCTTTAATCTTATACATGTTGTCTTTCATCTTCTTCTGGTTATTTTATGTTCTATTGGTTGTCTTTCATCTTCATCTAGTTGTCTTTCATTATCTACTAGTTGTCTTTTATCTTCTTCTAGTTGTCTTTCATCTTCTACTAGTTGTCTTTTATCTTCTTCTAGTTGTCTTTCATCTTCTACTTTCTACTAGTAGTTCACATCTAATACTATCTTCCATCTTCTACTGGTTGTCTTTCATGTTATACTAGTTGTCTTTCATGGTCTACTAGTTGTCTTTCATGGTCTACAAGTTGTTTTTCACCTTCTTCTAGTTGTCTTTCATCTTCTACTAGTTGTTTTTCATATTCTTCTAGTTATCTTTCATCTTCTACTGATTTTGTTTCTTCTATTTGTCTTTCATGTTCTACTGGTTGTCTTCATCTTCTTCTAGTTGTCTTTTCATCTTGTACTGATTGTCTTTCATCTTCTTCTAGTTGTCTATCATCTTCTACAAGTTGTCTTTCATCTTCTACTAGTTGTCTTTCATGTTTATTGGTTGTCTTTCATCTTCTTCTGGCTGTTTTTCATCTTGTACTGATTATATTTCATGTGTTGTCCCTAACGGCACCTAGATGGAGGGTGAATAGGTTATGTTTAAAGTTTAACCCCTACAACTTGTAACTATCGGTCGGATAGACAAGTTTCAAAGTTGTTCCTATGTTTAACTAATTTAAATGACCTATCTACTCTAAGTTCTTGGCGGAATCAAGAACTTGTGAATTAAATAACTAATGAATATTAAAGTGCAGTAAAGTAAATAGATAAAGTTAGAGAAAGTGACACAGGAGTTGTTAACAAAGTTCGGTCACTGAAGGACCTACGTCACCGGGAGAACACAACCTTAATAGGTGCCCTTTCTATTATCCAATGAAGAAAGGAATACAAGTTGTGACCGGTACGAGACAAACTCCTGCAGTCCACACAAACAACGGTTGAGTGTAACGGCTCAAAAGAAAGAAAGATGAGCACATATGCTCCGCTATGAGGTGAGTTACTAGGCTCCGGTATGAGACGAGCTTCAGGCTCTAGGTTTCACTCTAATCAAGTTAGCTGAAGTATATTTGAGGTTGTGGAGAGATAATTGAAGTTTGAGCACAAGCAACAAAATGGATTCGACCTCTGAAAAGGATTCTAAGGTATAAGATTTGTGAGGTATACTCTCGTCAATGAAACATGAGACATAACCCCCTATATATAGTGGAGTTCAAAGGAGAGCCAACGGCTCTTTGCAGATCACAAGATCTATAACATAATGGTTAAGCCTATTTTGCTTGTGCCCAAGTTTCTAGTAATGATTATACCCGGTTATTTGAATTTTGAATTTGATATCCAGCCAAGCAACAACTAGACTCGGGTGATCTCAACCTCAGATCTACTTTACCATACTTTTCCATATTTTACTGGTTGATTTTCATTTTCTTCTAATTGTCTTTCATCTTCTTTTAGTTATCTTTCATGTTCTACTGGTTTGTTTCATCTTCTTCTAGTTGTCTTTCATGTTCTACTGGATGTCTTTCATCTTCTTCTAGTTGTCTTTCATGTTCTACTGGTTGTCTTCCATCTTCTTCTAATTGTCGTTGATCATCTACTGGTTGTCATTCATCTTCTTCCAATTATGTTTCATCTTCTTCCAATTGTCATTCATCTTCTTCTAGTTATCTCTCATCATCTTCTGGTTGTCTCTCACTATCTACTTGTTGTGTATCATCTTCTACTGGTTGTCTCTCACACTGGTTCTCTTTCATGTTCTACTTATTGTCTTTCATGTTTTACTGGTTGTCATTCATCTTATACTAGTTGTCTTTCATCATCTTCTTCTAATTGTCTTTCATCTTCTTCTAGTTGTCCTACATTTTCTACTTGTTGTGTTTCAACTTCTTCTGATTATCTCTCATCTTCTACTGGTTCTCTTTCACGTTCTACTGTTTGTCTTTCATATTTACTAATTGTCTTTTCTACTAGTTGTCTTTAATTTTCTACTGGTTGTGTTTCATCTTCTTCAAGTTGTGTTTCATCTTCTTATTGTTGTATTTCATGTTCCACTGGTTGTTTTCATGTTCTACTGTATGTCTTTAATCATCTTCTATTTGTTTTTCATCTTGTACAAGTTGTCTTTCATCTTCTTCTAGTTGTCTTTGACCATCTACTGGTTGTTATTCATCTTCTTCTAGTTGTATTTCATCTTCTTCTAGCTGTCTTTCATCTTCTTCTAGTTATCACTGAATCTTCTGCTTGTCTCTCACTATCTACTTGTTGTGTATCATCTTCTACTGGTTGTCTCTCATCTTCTATTGGTTCTCTTTCATGTTCTACTTGTGTCTTTCATGTTTTACTGGTTGTCTTTCAACTTACGCTAGTTGTCATTCATCATCTTCTTCTAATTGTCTTTCATATTCTTCTAGTTGTCTTACATATTCTACTTGTTGCGGTTCAACTTCTTCTGGTTGTCTCTCATCTTCTGCTGGTTCTCTTTCATGTTCTACTGGTTGTTTTTCATGTTCTACTGTTTGTCTTTCAAATTCTACTAATTGTCTTTGATCATCTACTGGTTGTCTTTAATATTCTACTGGTTGTCTTTCATCTTCTTCAAGTTGTGTTTCATCTTCTTCTCGTTGTATTTCATGTTCTACTTGTCGTTTTCATGTTCTACTGGATGTCTTTAATCATCTTTTAGTTGTTTTTCATGTTGTACAAGTTGTCTTTCATCTTCTTCTAGCTGTCTTTGATCATCTACTGGTTGTCATTTATTTTCTTCCAATTGTGTTTCCTCTTCTTCTAGTTGTCATTCATCTTCTTCTAATCTCTCATCATCTTCTGGTCGTCTCTCACTATCTAATTGTTGTGTATCATCTTCTACTGGTTGTCTCTCACTATCTAATTATTGTGTATCATCTTCTACTGGTTGTCTCTCATCTTCTACTGGCTCTCTTTCATGTTCTACTTCTTATATTTCATGTTTTACTGGTTATCTTTCATCTTGTACTAGTTGTCTTTCATTATCTTCTTCTAATTGTCTTTCATCTTCTTCTAGTTGTCTTACATCTTCTACTTGTTGTGTTTCAACTTCTTCTGGTTGTCTCTTATCTTCCATTGGTTCTCTTTCATGTTCTACTGGTTGTCTTTCATGTTTTACTGTTTTTCTTCCATATTCTACTAATTGGTTGTCTTTAATGTTCTACTGGTTGTCTTTCATCTTCTTCTAGTTGTGTTTCATCTTCTTCTCGTTGTATTTCATGTTCTACTGGTTGTCTTTAATCATCTTTTAGTTGTTTTTTATCTTGTACAAGTTGTCTTTCATCTTCTATAGATGTCTTTGATCATCTACTGGTTGTCATTCATCCTCTTCTAGTTGTCATTCATCTTCTTCTAGTTATCTCTCATCATCTTATGGTTTTCTCTCACCATCTACTTGTTCTGTATCATCTTCTACTGGTTGTCTTTCATGTTCTACTTCTTTCATGTTTTACTGGTTGTCTTTCATCTTGTACTAGTTGTCTTTCATCATCTTCTTCTAATTGTCTTTCATCTTATTCTACTTGTTGTGTTTCAACTTCTTCTGGTTGTCTCTCATCTTCTGCTGGTTCTCTTTCATGTTCTACATGTTGTTTTTCATGTTCTACTGTTTGTCTTTCATATTTTTCTAATTACCTTTCATCTTCTACTAGTTGTCTTTAATGTTCTACTAGTTGTCTTTCATCTTCTTCTAGTTGTGTTTCATCTTCTTCTCGTTGTATTTCATGTTCTACTGGATGTCTTTAATCATTTTCTAGTTATTTTTTATCTTGTACAAGTTGTCTTTCATCTTCTATATGTCTTTGATCATCTACTGGTTGTCAATTCATCTTCTTCAAACCTTGTTTCATCTTCTTCTAGTTGTCATTCATCTTCTTCTAGTTATCTCTCATCATCTTCTGGTTGTCTCTCACCATCTACTTGTTGTGTATCATCTTCTACTCGTTGTCTCTCGTCTTCTACTGGTCCTCTTTCATGTTCTACTTCTTGTCTTTCATGTTCTACTAGTTGTCTTTCATCATCTTCTTCTAATTGTCTTTCATCTTCTTCTAGTTGTCTTACATCTTCTACTTGTCGTGTTTCAACTTCTTTTGGTTGTCTCTCATCTTCTACTGGTTCTCTTTCATATTTTACTGGTCCTCTTTCATGTTCTACTGTTTGTCTTTCATGTTCTACTAATTATCTTTCATCTTCTACTAGTTGTCTTTAATGTTATACTGGTTGTCTTTCATCTTCTTCAAGTTGTGTTTCATCTTCTTCTCGTTATATTTCAAGTTTTACTGGTTGTTTTCATGTTCTACTGGATGTCTTTAATCAATTTCAAGTTGTTTTTCATTTTGTACAAGTTGTCTTTGATCATCTACTGGTTGTCATTCATCGGAATGGTATCCTCTGCGGAGTTTTCTCTGCAGAGCTGTGCAGAGCTTTTAATCTGGTCCGTTCGTTTTGACTTGGCACAAATCTCAAAACCCAATAATACAGCCCCCTCTGTTAGCCCGAATATCAGAGCGGCTGAGAGTTAATCTGGTCCGTTCGTTTTGCTCCGCAGGTGCAGAGTTTTATTTATAAAACTCCGCAGAGGATACGTACCCGTCATTCATCTTCTTCCAATTGTGTTTCATCTTCTTCTAGTTGTCATTCATCTTCTTCTAGTTATCTCTCAGTTGTCTTTGATCATCTACTGATTGTCATTTATCTTCTTCCCATTTTGTTTCATCTTATTCTAGTTGTCATTCATCTTCTTCAAGTTATCTCTAATCATCTTCTAGTTGTCTTTCACCATCTATTTGTTGTGATAATCTTCTACTGGTTGTCTCTCATATTCTACTGGTTATCTTTCATGTTCTACTTCTTGTTTTTCATATTCTACTGGTGGTCTTTCATCTTATACTAGTTGTCTTTCATCATCTTATTCTAATTGTCTTTCATATTCTTCTAGTTGCCTTACAACTTCTACTTGTTGTGTTTCAACTTCTTCTGGTTGTCTCTCATCTTCTACTGGTTCTTTTTCATGTTCTATTGGTTGTCTTTCATGGTCTACTATTTGTCTTGCACATTCTACTAATTGTCTTTCATCTTCTACGGGTTGTCTTTAATGTTCTACTGGTTGTCTTTCATCTTGTTCTTGTTGTGTTTTATCTTCTTCTCGTTGTATTTCATATTCTATTGGTTGTTTTCATGTTCTATTGAATGTCTTCCATCTTCTTCTAGTTATCTCTCATCATCTTCTGGTTGTCTTTCATATTCTTCTAGTTGTCTTTCATGTTCTCCTAGTTGTATTTTACGTTCTTTAAGTTGTTTTTCGTCTTCTACTTATTGTGTTTCATCTTCTTCTAGTTGTCTTTCTGTAGGGCGCAGAAAGTTGCACAGCTGGTATGGAAGGTGTGTGCATGTATACTAAATGTCTCAGGGTTCAACGCTCTCTGCTTTTCAAGGCATGGGGAGAACATCGAACTTGAAACATTTTACTTTCTTCCTTTCTGCTATTCCTTTCGGTTCACCCTCGACAGACCTACGATTCATAATCAGTCTATCGAGAGAGTTTAATGATTGTGGGGACGTTTAACTCCCAGCGGGCGCAAGCCCCCGCTGTTAATTACATCAGATGACCCTTCCAAGCCATACTGAATACCTCGTTCATTCCAGGATTTGGAGCCTATTTGTCGTGGATTGGATAAAGGGGCTAAAAGGGGATGACTCATGTACTTAATATTTCTACCTTTATTTGACTTTCTTTGTTTTGTGTATTTAATCTAATATGTATACATGGGATACAATTTATTATACTCTTTATTTACTCTTGGAAGCATATTTATACTTAAGGAAATGTATTTGTGTTGTATTTATGTTTTATTTAAGGAGAAAGGGTCTAAACATGAGAAGGGTTGAGAAAAGGGTATTCTGGTCATTTAACATGTTGTATGATGTCTGATTATGCTTGATTTTAATTTAGAAACATGAAGGATTTGATTTGGGTTTATTTGGAGTTGGTTTGAGTTGATTCGGGTTTGAAATGAAGGAGTTATGGCCAAAAAGGCTAGGAAGGGCTTATTTGTGAAGTTTCAAATTTTCTAAGGACTTGTTTGTAAAGCTGAAGGGACTGGAGTCTGTGATTTGAGCTTTTGTCAGGGTGTAGAGTGAAAATTGGGTTCCTAATGGCTCATTTGAAGGAATTTTAGGCAGCCAGGGGCCTATTTGCAAATATCTAAGGACTGCGCTGTGAAGAAGTTTTATCAGAGGGACCTCTTTGTAAAAACTCCTTCTTTTTATTATTTCTGGGCTTTGAGATTATGAGGTGGGCTTTGAGATCAGTGTTTGGGGCTTCAAGATATGTGCAGAAGGCTCATAGTGCTTCAGGATCTGTGCAAGTCGAGAGATCTGGATTATGAGCTTTAGGATGAACTTTAAGATTCGTGCATGAGTTCTTAGAGTTTATTCGGACTTCGGTTTGTTCCGACATGTGGGTCCCTCTGGCAGGGATTTATCTATTCATTTGATCTTTGACGCCGAACCCTTGGATCTTTCCCTTGCGTCAAGATTCGGATGTTTATTTGAATTTTTCATTTTGGTGCCGATATCAAATGGTTCCGGGTGCTTTAAACTTCGTGCCTGGCTTGATGTGAGCTGGGGTTTCGCCGGGGCTAGGGTTCTTCAGCTCCGATGAGTTCTTGGTCACGGCAAGGCTGAAGGAATGCCTCGTCGGGGTCGTCTAGGGATTAGGAGTGTGTTGATGATACCCTCGGCGGTGATAGGACGCCGGAGGTGGCGGTATGGCCAGGCTAGCACCTTCGGTACCGGTTAAGATTTTAATCGGGTTTCATCGATTTCCTTGCTTTATTCTTCAATTGGTTGTTTATTTAGCATCGCTTGAGTGCAGGAGAGCTTCATGTTCATTTAATTTCGTATTTCATAGAGATTTGGGTGCTTTTCAAACTTCAAATTCTCGGTTTGGTACCGGGTTGGTGTTGGCATATGATATCTTGATTTGATGAGTGTATCTGGGGTTGGATTGATGTAGTTTGAGCATGTTTAGGAGATTTGGAGAGGTATTAAGCTCAAGAGGGACTGTTATTAGGCATGCATCCGATTTGGGCATGAACTCCATTAATGGGTTTCGTGTTTGGAGAAGAAACATGAATTTCTCATGAATCCTTTTAAGTGACATGCATGATTTCATGATATTCTTGTAGCACCACATCTCAGGCATAATTGTATGAAATTTGGGAATTTTATGATTTTTATTTCTATTTTTTAAGGTAAGCAAAAAGACAGAGGGGTGTAAATGCAAATGTACATGCTGCAGTTTTATTATTTTCTGACATCCAACTTTGAAAATGGCTAGAAAATAGTAGAAAAATCAGAAAGGTGCAAAGTTTGGGTCTAAATTGATTGTTTTCGTGTCCTCTATCTTCCTATTCAAACAGATTTTTGATTTGGTTTTTTTATCAGCCTGCATTGGCTGATTTGTACCAACAAGTCATTTGGGCAATTTTCTGTACTTGTGCTATTTCATTGATCATGGTATTTTGTTCAAAAATGCTATGAATAAAAGGTTACATCAAGGAAGAAAAAAGGGTGCTAGCATCACACATGTCATTTGCTAGCAATCATGAAAATTATGCATATAAGTCCTTGGTCATTTGCATATTCATGTAAAAGGATCTTTGAGCATCATATCATAGGGATTGAATTTTTCCCTCTTCTCATTTGCCCTCTCCTTTTAGTAATTATGCATCTTAGGTCCTTTGAAAAGTAATAAAATTCATAATATGGAAAAAGATGTAGTAAAACATCAATTCTTCACATACTACTCCTTTTATTCCTCTTTTATGCATTGAAGTCCTTTTAAAAAAGTTCAAAATGACATAATTAGGGAGATGTAGTTAAACATCAATCCCCATCATGTCAATTAATTTAAATTCCCTTTTTCATTTTGTTATGCACTTTTAAATTTAATTTTCATATTAAAAGGATTATATAAGAAATTGATATTCAAAGGATGTAGCTAAACATCAACTTTGATATCTCTTCCTTTTATATTCCTTATAGTATGAAAATGTCACTTTTATTATTTATATTTATGTGATTATGTGTTTTATTATTTTCCTTTGCAATATAAAATAAAGAAAAGGGGAAACAAAAAGAAATAAAGGGAAAGAGGAGGTAGAAAATAAAAGCAAAGAAGAAAAATGATAAATTTTGATATTTTTTGTATTTTCTTTTTATAAAGACCACCAATAAATAAGAAAGATGCAAATAACACATTTTTATTATGTACATTTATATATATATTTCTTTAAAAGGAAAGAAGATGCAAAAGAAGAAATGAAACATTTTTATTGATCATCAAGCTATATATTTCTTTTGTTTTTCCTCATCCTAAGATGAACTAGAAATTATATAGCTCTCACATCCATGGTTTTGAGAGTAAAAGAAAAGGGAAGTAGAAGATGAGAACAAGATCAAGCAAAGAACAAACAAGAAAATCATCAAACAAAAACCCTTTATTTCGATTAAAATGACATATATACAGATCATGGCTCCTCTTGAGCTTACATTTTCTTCAGGTATTAATTACCTTTCTAAAAACTTGAAATCTTGAAGCTCTAAACCTAAGTCTCTTTGAAAATGGAGGTTTTTCTTTGGTTTGATTCTAGCACAGAAGTTTCTGGAGAAGAAGATGTATATTTCATCTGTATTTTAGGTGCCCTATATAAGGCAGCAAGGGTCTAGGGTTTTGGGTTATGCTGAGGTGGCTTTCATCATGCCCATCAGCTGCTTGATCTAGGGCCTGTATGACTTGCTTCACTTACAGCTGCCTATATGGCTTGGGCTATCCAATAGCACTTTTACATGTCATGAATTATTAGCTGTATTATTCTCAGCCTTCAGATTGTTCTCATGTGTGCATAGCATCATCTTAGCCCTTGATAAACCGGCTATAGAAGGAGAAACTTGATGGGCGTGCTCCTGACTCTCTGGAGAGGGTATTCCCATGTTTGTCTTCATGTGGACAGAGCTTGACACGTATTAGAAGGGACCAACAGCCAAATAACAGCTGTATTAAACGTGTTACCTTGTTCCCGCGCCTTACCGGGCCTTATCATGAGCCCAAACTGGCTCTGGTGTTAATACTCATGAGAAATGGACACAGAGCATCGCCCTCACCCTCTTACCATGTGCCTGAGAGCATTGCATCAAATTAATGACGAATTATGTCCTTTCCAATGATGTTGTATTCGGGTGCATGCCTTGTTCACGGGCCGACTCAATTATACCCTTTTACATTA
Organism: Carex parvula; assembly: GCA_025461045.1. Taxonomy (NCBI): domain Eukaryota; kingdom Viridiplantae; phylum Streptophyta; class Magnoliopsida; order Poales; family Cyperaceae; genus Carex; species Carex parvula. The sequence continues at coordinate 60,113 of JAJGRW010000886.1, read as the reverse complement.
AATTGGCAAGTCCACTAGCGTCGTCTAACCACCTTTGGCTTAAAGCCAAGCCTCGGAGCCCAATTTTGCAGGGAGCTGGGGTTTCACTTTTTTTTCTTTCTTCCTTCTCGGCTCTGGTTAGGGCTTGTGAAAGAGAAATATCATCGGGGCTTTGGGCAGAGAAGAGGGGATAAGGCCTTTGCCACCCTAGAGTAAGAACTCTTCCTCAAGCTTTACTCATTCTCTTGAATTTTGGCCTTCGACTTCGGTTTAGAGTGCAGGCCGAAGGAGGAAGAAGAAGTCAGGGAACGGGGCCCGCTTGTCAGCCTCTTTACTCCCAATGCTTTCTTTCTTTCGATCCTGTGATTTCTTTGGTTGTGCTCGGTGTTTGATAGACCGCGTATTAGGTTCTGTGCGGTGTACTAATGCCGAGCGCATGCTCAACGGAGGGGTCATCCCGTCTGTTTTTAAATCTCAGCGGCTTCGTATGAAATTTGTGTAGTCCTGGCGTACAGTGAGCCGAGACACTGGCAGCTTGGTTCACGTGTAGTTATATGGTACACCGCCTCCGCCCATTTCGGCTATGTAGCGCAATTTGGCTATGAGTCAATGACTTGTGGGCCCGAGTCCTGAGGTTTTGTTTATCGACCCCTGTTTGCACCCAGAGTGGCAAGGCATAATGCTAGGGGTACCCCATGCCACGTGGCATCATTCAGAACCTCCTATTTTGTAAATTTGATATCTTTGCGACCATTATGAGTTAAGAACCGTGTGAAATATCAAAATTCATGATTATTCGAGTAGAATTTAATCATGAATTTGATTTAATGAATCTCAACTCCTATTTTGTAGTGATGGGTCAGATCAAAGCATGGTTGACCTTTTTAAGTGACTATCCGTATAGTTAAATGGCACTTTATCCAAATAACTGGAGTCTTGACTTTTTAGGATCAAACACTTTCATCTTCTTCTAGTTATCTCTGTCCTAATCTAGTTGTCTCTCACTATCTACTTGTTGTGTATCATCTTCTACTGGTTGTCTCTCATCTTCTATTGGTTCTCTTTCATTATCTACTTTTAGTCTTTCATGTTTTTCTGGTTGTCTTTCATCTTATGCTAGTTGTCATTCATCATCTTTTTCTAATTGTCTTTCATCTTTTCTAGTTGTCTTACATCTTCTACTTGTTGTGGTTCAACTTCTTCTGGTTGTCTCTCATCTTCTGCTGGTTCTCTTTCATGTTCTGCTGGTTTTTGATGTTCTACTGTTTGTCTTTCATATTCTACTAATTGTATTTCATCTTCTACTGGTTGTCTTTAATCTTCTCCTGGTTGTGTTTCATCTTCTTCTAGTTGTGTTTCATCTTCTTCTAGTTGTGTTTCATCTTCTTCTAGTTGTGTTTCATCTTCTTCTCATTGTATTTCATGTTCTACTGGTTTTCATGTTCTACTGGATGTCTTTAATCATCTTCTAGTTGTTTTTCATGTTGTACAAGTTGTCTTTCATCTTCTTCTAGTTGTCTTTGATCATCTACTAGTTGTCATTCATCTTCTTCCCATTTTGTTTCATCTTCTTCTAGTTATCATTCATCTTCTTCTAATTATCTCTCATCATCTTCTGGTTATCTCTCACCATCTACTTGTTGTGTATCATCTTCTATTGGTTGTCTCTCATCTTCTATTAGTTCTCTTTCATGTTTTATTGGTTGTCATTCATCTTATACTAGTTGTCTTTCATCATCTTCTTCTAATTGTCTTTCATCTTCTTCTAGTTGTCTTATATCTTATACTTGTTGTGTTTCAACTTCTTCTGGTTGTCTCTCATCTTCCACTGGTTCTCTTTCATGTTCTACTGGTTGTCTTTCATGTTTTACTGTTTTTCTTCCATATTCTACTAATTGGCATTCATCTTCTATTGGTTGTCTTTAATGTTCTACTGGTTGTCTTTCATCTTCTTCTAGTTGTCTTTCATCTTCTTCTCGTTGTACTTCATGTTCTATTGGTTGTTTTCTTGTTCTACTGAATGTCTTCCATCTTCTTCTGGTTGTCTCTCACTATCTTCTTGTTGTCTCTCACTATCTTCTTGTTGTGTATCATTTTCTACTGGTTGTCTCTCATCTTCTATTGGTTCTCTTTAATGTTCTACTTTTTGTTCTTTCATGTTTTACTGGTTGTCTTTCATCTTATGTTAGTTGTATTTCATCATCTTCTTCTAATTATCTTTTCTAGTTGTCTTACATCTTCTACTTGTTGCGGTTTAACTTACTTCTGATTGTCTCTCATCTTCTGCTAGTTCTCTTTCATATTTTATTGGTTGTCTTTCATTATCTACTGAATGTCTTTCATGTTCTATTAGATTTCTTTGATCTTTTTCTTATTGTTTTTCATCTTGTACTGGTTGTCTCTCATTATCTACTGGTTATGTCTCATTTTCTATTAGTTGTCTTTCATTTTCTTCCGGTTGTCTCTCATCTTCTACTGGTTCTCTTTCATGTGCTATTTGTTGTCTTTTATGTTTTACTGGTTTCATATTACTAGTTGACTTTCATCTTATACTGGTTGTCTTTAATGTTCTACTTGTTGTTTTTTTTCTTTTTCAAGTTGTCTTTCATCTTCTCCTAGTTGTCTTTCACATTATGCTAATTGTCTTTCATCTTCTTCTAGCTGTGATTCATCTTCTTCTCGTCGTATTTCGTGTTCTACTGGTTGTCTTTCATGTTCTACCAGATGTCTTTCAGCATCTTCTAGTTGTCTTTCATGTTCTCCTAGTTGTATTTCACGTTCTTCTATATGTTTTTCAACTTCTACTTGTTGTGTTTCATCATCTTCTAGTGTCTTTCATCTTCTTCTAATTGTCTATCTTCTCATACTTCTTGATTTTCATCTTCTTCTGGTTGTCTTTCATGTTCTACTAGTTGTCTTTTGTGTTCTACTGGTTGTCTTTAATCTTCTTCAAGTTGTCTATTCATCTTGTATTGGTTGCCTTTCCTCTTCTTCTAGTTGTCTTTCATCTTCTACTGGTTGTCATCTTCTACTAGTTGTCTTTCATATTCTACTAGTTACCTTTAATCTTCTACTGGTTGTCTTTCATCTTCTTCTGGTTGTCTTTCATCCTCAACTATATGTGTTTCATCTTCTTTTAGTGGTCATTCTTCTTCTGTTAGTTGTGTTTCATCTTTTTTCTGGTTGTCTTTCATGTTCTACTGGTTGTCTTTCTTCTTCAACTAGTTGTCTTTCATGTTTTACTAGTTGTCTTTCATATTCTACTAGTTGTGTTTCATCTTCTACTGGTTGTTTTTCATGTTCTACAGGATGTCCTCATCTTTTTTTAATTGTTTTTTCACCTTCTACTAGTTGTGTTTCATCTCTTATTGGTAGTCTTTCATCTTCTTCAAGTTCTCTTTTCATTTTGTATTGGTTATCTTTCATCTTCTTCTAATTATCTTTCATTTTTTACTGGTTGTCTTTCATGTTCTACTTGTTGTCTTTCATCTTCTTCTGGTAGTCTTTCTTCTTCTTTTAGTAGTTTTTCATCTTGTACTGGTTGTCTTTCACTCTCTTCTAGTAGTTTTTCATCTTACTGGTTGTCTTTCATCTTCTTCTAATTGGCTCTCATCTTCTTCTGGTTGTCTCCCATCTTCTACTAGTTGTCTCTCATCATTTTCTGGTTGTTTTTCGTGTTCTACTGGTTACCTTTCATTTTCTTCTTGTTGTTAATTCATCTTCTACAACTTGTTTTTGATGTTCTACTAGTTTTCTTTCATATTCTACTAGTTGTCTTTCATCTTCTATTGGTTGTCTTTCATGTTCTACAGGTTGTCTTTCTTCTTCTTCTAGTTGTCTTTCAAGTCTACTGGTTGTCTTTCATCTTCTACAAGTTGTCTTTCTGATCACTCAAAAGAGAGCGATGTTTTCTTTTAAAATTTATAAACTCAGAAATGCTATCGGTTCAGACTGCAAGAGCACAATCCTATCGAGTAGTATATTCGAGGTCGATCAACAGGAAATATTGGTTCAGAGTCTTGAGCGATCAAATCACAATCTTTCGAAAGGCTAGACGAAATCTGAAAATTTGAGAGTTGAAGTTGTGATCAATGTAAATTTGGCAATAATTAAAAGTAAATAAAATAAATATATAGATGAGAATTCCTAGGGTTTCGGCACACCATTGCTACTCAGTTCACTTTGATATTCTACTTCTGTCGGGTCTGATTTCCTGTTGTTGTTTATAGAAGACACCACATAGGACACTGCGAGTTATCTTACGCAAGTGACAGATCTTCTATCGAGATTCTACATAGGACACTGCGAGTTATCTTACGCAAATGACAGATCTCTTAAATACACAAGTTACTACACAGATCACTGTGATTTATCTTACGCAAATGATAGAACTTGGTTCGCGTTTTGTTGTTCCAATTTATGGTTTCCCCGCTAAGATTTTCTCATAAATCTAATGACTCCCAACGAGGCTAACTCATGCAACGTAGTTTCTCTTACCATTAAAGCACTGTCACTACCCTAACGGATTAAACTAGATCATCGAATTTAGATGAAGGGATAATAAATCACAAAAACATTTCAATTAAACAACAAGAAATCATAATCAACAGAAAATTTATATATCAAAGCATCAAGAGTAAAATAACGTTTACTGCCTAGCCCCTAAGAAAAGAACTTAGCCGCGGAACGGCATCGTAACAATCACTCCTCTCTTTCTCACTTAATCAAATCTAACTCAAATTATAAAGATACTAAACTATTATGTCCAGGGTGCTTATATAGGAGTGGAGGGACGTCTGGAGTTGAGTGGAGGCCAAGAAACATGATCTGGATACAGCTGTCAACAGTTATTCTTCAAAAGGCGCTTCGGTTACGGACCATATTAGGTGATACGGTCCGTATTGAGACCATGTCGCTGAAGGGTTTAATGCGTATTGCGCTATCTCCTGGTCTGTATTTGGCTAGGTCCGTATTAGGCAATACGGGCCGTAACAGAGACTTAGTCGATGAGCATCGCTTATCCGATTAACCCGATTCTTGCTCCATTTGATGTAAAATAGTTCCAAAACCTGTTTTCTGTAATAAAACATAAAGAGGGGTGACAGTAGCCTTTTTTCTCTAATTAATTAAACATAAGTGTGAGATAATATGCAAAACCTAAGCCAAAATTCTACGTAATTCATCATCATTTTGACTCTGATCACTTTCATATTCTACTGGTTGATATTCATCTTCTTCTAGTTGTCTTTCATCATCTTCGAGTTGTCTTTCATCAATTATAGTTGTCTTTTATCTTCTTCTAGTTGTCTTTCATATTCTACTTGTTGATTTTTCATCTTCTTCTAGTTGTCTTTCAATTTCTACTAGTTGTGTTTCATCTTCTTCTAGTTATTTTCATCTTGTATTGGTTGTCTTTCATCTTGTTCTGTTGTTTTTCACTTTTTACTGGTTGTCTTTCATCTTCTACTAGCTGTTTTTCACCTTCTACTAGTTGTATTTCATCTTCTACGGGTTGTAATCCATCTTCTTCTAGTTGTCCTTCATCTTTTCTAGTTGTCTTTTATCTTCTACTTGTTGTATTTCATCTTCTTCTAGTTGTTTTTCATCTTATTCTAGTTGTCTTTCATATTGTACTGGTTGTGTTTCATGTTCTACTTGTTATCTTTCATCTTCTATTATTTATCTTTCATTTTCTACTACCTGTCTTTCATGTTCTACAGGTTGTCATTCGTGTCCTACAAGTTGTCTTTCCGTCTTGTATTGCTTGTCCTTAATGTTCTACTTGCTGTCTTTCATCACCTTCTGGTTGTCTCTTCTGATTGTCACTCATATTCTACTTGTTGATTTTCATCTTCTTTTCTTTTCATATTCTACTGGTTGATATTTATTTTCTTCTAATTGTCTTTCATCTTCTTCTAGTTGTCTTTCACGTTCTACTGGTTGTCTTTCATATTCTACTAGTTGTGTTTCATCTTTTTCTAGTTGTCTTTCATGTTCTACTGGTTGGTTTTCATGTTCTACTAGATGTCTTTCATCTTCTTCTAGTTGTTTTTCATCTTGTAATGGTTGTCTTCCATCTTCTTCTAGTTGTCTTTGATCATCTACATGTTGTCATTCATCTTCTTCGAATTGTGTTTCATCTTCTTCTAGTTGTCATTCATCTTATTCTAGTTGTCTCTCATTATCTACTAGTTCTCTCTCATCTTCTACTGGTTCTCTTTTATGTTCTACTGGTCGTCTTTCATGTTCTACTGTTTATTTTTCATCTTCTACTGGTTGTCTTTAATATTCTACTGGTTGTTTTTCATCTTTTTCAAGTTGTTTTTCATCTTCTACTGTTCTTTCATCTTCTTCTATGTCTTTCAACTTCTATTATATGTATTTCATCTTGTACTGGTTGACTTTCATCTTGTAATGGTTGTGTTTCATGTTCTACTGGTTGTCTTTCATCATCTTCTAGTTGTGTTTCATTTTCTTCTCGTTGAATTTCATGTTCTACTGGTTGAATTTTATGTTCTACCGGATGTCTTTTAATGTTTTACTGGTTGTTTTTCATCTTTTTCAAGTTGTTTTCATGTTCTACTGGTTGTCTTTCATCTTCTTCTAATTGTCTTTCAACTTCTATTAGTTGTATTTCATCTTGTACTGGTTGACTTTTATCTTGTAATGGTTGTGTTTCATGTTCTACTGGTTGTCTTTCATCGTCTTCTAGTTGTGTTTCATTTTCTTCTCGTTGAATTTCATGTTCTACCGGATGTCTTTCATCATCTTCTAGTTGTTTTTCATCTTGTACATCAACTCTTTCATCTTCTTCTAGTTGTCTTTCATGTTCTTCTAGTAGTCTTTCATGTTTCCAAGTTGTTTTTCGTCATCTACATGTTGTGTTTCATTTTCTTTTAGTTGTCTTTCATCTTGTTATAGTTGTTTTTTTCTCTCCTACTTGTTGTATTTCATCTTCTTCTGGTTGTCTTTCATATTCTACTTGTTGCCTTTAATTTTCTACTGCTTGTCTATCATGCTCTACTGGTTGTTTTTCCTTTTCTTCTGGTTGTCTTTCATCCTCTACTAAATGTGTTTCATCTTCTTTTAGTGGTCCTTCTTCTTTTGTTAGTTGTTTCTCATCTTTTACTGGTTGTATTTCCTCTTGTACAGGTTGTCTTTCTTGTTCTACTAGTTGTCTTTCATATTCTACTGATTGTCTTTCTTCTTCTTCTAGTTGTATTTCATGTCTACTGGTTGTCTTTCATCTTCAACAAGTTGTATTTCATATTCTATTGGTTGATATTCATCTTCTTCTAGTTATCTTTCATCATTTTCTAATTGTCTTTCATCTTCTTCTAATTGTCTTTCATATTCTACTTGTTGATTTTCATCTTCTTTTAGTTGTCTTTCATCTTC
>JAJGRW010000886.1:0-48859 GCA_025461045.1 Carex parvula | reverse complement strand
ATACATACATACATACATACATACATACATACATACATACATACATACATACATACATACATACGTTGGCTAAGATCAAAGTGGTATGACTAAGGTCTTGGTACTACCAATTCGCTTTTGCAGTTTTCAAAATTGAAATAGTCGATCTGAAGTGCTCAACGTGTTCTCCATATTAAAATGTACTTGGAGACCAAATTTTACATTTTTTGAAATTTTTTCTATTTTTTATGGATTTTTGAAAATCACTGATTTTCAGATTTTATTTATTTATTTTTATTATGAAAAACAATGACTTTTAGAAATCCATAAAAAATAGTAATAAAATTCAAAAAATATAAAATTTTGTCTTCAAGCACATTTTAATATGGATAACACGTTGAGCACTTCAAATCAACTATTTGAACATTAAAACCGCAAAAACTAGTTGGTTGCACCAAAACCTTAGTCATACCACTTTGATCTTAACCAACCTCTATATATATATATATATATATATATATAGTTATGAAGAAATATTAATGAATAGTAAACATGTATCACCTGCAATGGACAAGGTATCCATCCATCAAAATATTAATTAATAAGAGATCATCCCCCAATTTTTCACCTGTGCACACCAAGAGATAAGGCAACGTAGAAGATGAAAACAACTATTAAGATTGAGATCTTTCTATTCCCCTTACCTGTAAAGTAATTCATACTTGTCACCTAAGTGCCTATCAGTGTGCACATGTGCAAACTGACACAAACAAAGAAAAGAGTACAATATTTATAGTTAGCCTACATTGAGTTCTCTAAACAAAGATATATCATCTCACATTTAAAACTAAATGAAGAGAGCATTTACTGAAAACCAGCTAATAATAGACAGAATATATTATAGAGTTCAGAAATCACCACCACCCACAAAACAGCTAAACTATTCCTAAATAGTCACAATTATCCCAATGCACAAACAATCACTGTATCATTGGAACAGATCCACCAGATGCCACTATCTGTTGCTCCACCTACAATTAATTTGGGATGACAGTATATAAAATGTGAAAAATGTCAAAAGAAATTAGTAAAAAAGAAAAATAATTATGTTATACCTTAAAAAGAGTTTCAAGCTTGCTTTTGAAGGTCAAAAACTCCTGATTCAGTTGCTGCATGCAACTGAAACATCTGCACAAGAGAGAAATTATTAAATTTAAATTACAAAAGTAAAATCCATACAGTTGAAAGATAACTTCATATACATTAACATAAACAGTTCAAATTTATATCTTACCCTTGGGGATCATTTGCTTCACAGTAGTCACGAAAGACTTGACAGACATTTCTAATTCTTTGAGCACCAATACTGTAATGCAAAATTTTGGTTATTTTTAGTATTAAATAAAAATAAACTAGGCGAATCTGCCCCTGATCTTTCTGGTAAAAATTTCAGGCCCATTAAGGGCTTTCTGGTAAAAATTTGTCCAGTCTTGTAGGTCCCGAATTGAACCCACACATTGATTCCAAGATCCACAGGAGACTAATTTCTTTTCTCTAATTAGAAAACTTGCACAAAATGGGAATTTAGGTAAGCTCCTTCAAAATTACAATTACATGAAACCTAACAATTTCTCGATAGGGAAAAAAATGACAATTAAGGTAATACAACCAATATAAGATTATCAAAATTGAAAAGAATCAAACCTTGCGCTGCTCCCCTTCAACTGGTGAACATGCGCATCAATCTTTTTGTAATCTACAACCTGCTGGTTGCTTTAAATACAACAAATAGAAAGGAAATCAACAAAATAGAATAGCAACAGGATCTCGGTGTGTCTCTGTTAGAAAGAGACAGGAGAGAGCTTACAGATTTGAGCCAAGCTCATTAATCAGTCTTCCTGCATCGTCAAAGAAGAGAGAAACTACCTCGTAAACAAATCCTGGATTATTTTCATCCTGAAGCTGTTGCAGTTCTGTAAATTGCTGATTCAAAATACCCTTCCGCACAAACAAAAACAAGTTTAACAAAAAAAATCTCACAAATATAAAAGAAAATAGAATCTACAGGACAGGATTGCAAAATTCCGATACCTCGGCAAAGAGTGAAGAGAGGAGATCGGAGTAAGTCCGCTGCAACAGGCTCAAATCCATGGTCTATTCTGTCTCGTACTCTCTCTCTCTCTCTCTCTCTCTCTCTCACACACTGTTCCTCTTGTTTTATTTCAGCGTCGGGATTAAGCTAGCTCTACACTAGAGGACAGAATAGAGGAAAGGTTTATAAAAGGGCAAATGGAAAGAGGGAAAGGAGTCTTCCTTCTCAAAAGAGAAACAAAAAGGAAATAAAAAAGTCCCGGTTCCTCTCCATTGTCATCGAAAGAATTGGGTGCTCTCTTGTTTCCAACAGTTCAATTTAAATCGAACGGTTCAAATCAATTCCGACTAAAGTAATAAATAGTGTCTGAATTGCATATTGAAATGATTCTCCAACTCAACTTGAGAGTAGGTCCGATGGGCATCGGACCTACTCTGGTTCGATGGTTTAGTCACCGTCGATTTGCTTCAAGATTCGTGTGGAACGCTTTAAAATTCGTGTGCATATGTTTCAAAATTCGTGCGCACAAACTTGAATTATATCGAACGATCATCATGTTCGTTGAACCTAAAAGTAGCTCCGATGGGCAGCATCGGACCTACTCCGTTCTCAACTTAGAACTCCACATGGACCACATCCGATGCCATTTTTTTTACAAAATGACGCGTGCAATCATCACCATAATAGCAGTGGATGTGCACTAGTTTGGATAAGTCAAAATAAATACAATGAATTTAGTATAATTGGAAATGGGTAAAACATGTTCAAAGAAATTAAAAAAAGATACGGTTCGATACATGTCGAACAATTCAAATCATTCTTATAGAAAACTTCCCAAAATGTTAAATTATGAATGTTAGCAAACAATATACATACAAACAAAATGAATTTATTCTCTAGTCTGAAAATTTTCAAAAACTGTTGAAACCGCAGATTTATTTTACGGTTTTAGGCCAAATTACCGCAAAATTATTCTACGGTTTTAGGCATCTCAAAAATGCACGGTTTTGCAAAATTTCAAAATAATTTTGCGGTTTTGGGTTTTGGAATTTCAAAACCGCAAATTTATTTTGCGTTTTTAAGCTTTTTTATTTTAATTAAACAGAAAATATTATAATTATTTATTTTTTGTATTGAAATATTAGAAATATGTTATATATTTCTTTGAAAATAGATGATATACTATATAATTTGATTTATTAGAAAGACGGACAAATAACCCGGATCAACATATTTCAGACCGGATTTTTTGCGGCCGTAAGAAAAATCAAAATACTTTTTTTGTGTTATTAGAAAAAAAAAAATATTTTGAATCTAAGTTATTGATTCCAGTTTAAAAGTCATTTCTAGATAAATACAAAAAATTATTGTAATTCTTCTATTTTTTTTTTTAAAAACAAAATGTACTCTACATAAAAAGCAATGATTGCATGATTTTTTATGACATTAAAAGTATAATAAACATAAAAAAAAAAAAAATATCACTGAGTCCAAGCAAGCCAAAACATCAATAGTAACCCTAACTTTTTTCAACTTTTTTCATACAATTGGAGAGGATCCTATTTAGCACCAAATATTTTTTATTATTTCTTAAAAGGGAAAAAATAATGCTGGGCCACTATATCAAATTCCCAAACCCCAGAGGACACATAGACACGTTTGGTTGCTTGAGGTACAACAGCTCAAAGAAGAGCCCTGTCACTGACAGCGAAGCTTCTAAAAATAATCATTCTTAGGTTGACTTAGATTATGCAAATCAAAGGAGACTAATTGTACTGCACCTAGTGGTTTGAAAAGGGGCCGGTTCGGGTCGGTCCGGTCCAAATCCGCCCGGTTCCCGGGTTGACTTGGGCACGGGTTAGCCCGGGTCAACGGGTTGAGTCGGGTAGGGGGGGCGGGTTGGGGTCCGACTCGGCCGAACCTAATCTGGTCTAAACCCGGCGGGTTAGGACGGTGCGGGTTAGGTCGGGTCAGGGGTCGGTCCGGTCCGGGTAGGACCGGTCCGGTTTGGTTTTTTTTTTTTTTTTTCGGTTTCTGTTTTTTTTGTTTTCTGTTTCCAGAGAGGCAGAGAGGGGCAGAGGGCAGCGGCAGAGAGTTTTTTTTTTTTTTTTTTGCATTTTTTTTTTTTTTTTATTTTATTTTAACTCAATATATTTTTTTTATAACTTATAACAAAATCAAATTAAATTAAAACCAAAATTAGTCTAAAACCAAATTATTTTAAAACCGAGATATACCGAATTAGTTTAAAACCGAATTATTTTTTTATCTTTAAAACCGAATTATTTTAAAACAATAGATTTAAAAACAAAAGTTACCCTCCTCCTTTATTCCGGGCTTGGGACCGGCTATGTAAAATAACATAGGCGGAGTTCTAACTTTTTTTTTTTGTTAGTAATTATTCTTTAAAATGAAACAATTGAAATATTTAGAAATTATAATTTAAAAAAATAACAATAAAGATTAAAAGAGGTTAGAATTTTATACCGACACTACCTATCTAGTAGTTGTTGTGCATATACCATAGGTCGCTCTCTTGCTCACCGTCCGAATCCTCGTTAGGCTCAGGTCCCTCGGTACCGCTTTCTTGAGTGTCGACACCGGATGATGACGCTTCCAATCTCATGGCATGTTGCGTGCGATTTTCAGCATCAATCCAGTCTTTCAAGCACACAAGTCTCTCGAAAACATGTGCACCCAGCTTACTTCGTTTATCGGTAAGGATCCTGTTCGCCGAGCTAAAACAGGTTTCAGAAGGGACGGTTGACACGGGCACGGCAAATATGTCGCGGGCCATCATCGCCAGTGTTGGATAGGCAATTGCATTCCTCCTCCACCAATCCATGAAGTCAACTCCTTCATTTTCAGTGGTCCCCAAACAGTAGCTCATTAACTCGTTCGTGTTACCTTGGGATCCCGTCGGGTCGTCATCACCCTGAAAATCGCCTAACAATCCAGTACTGCTGTGTGTGGATAGACTATTAAAACAATAGAAAAAAATTAGTGGACAAATAATGTAGATATTATAAATAATAAATATTAAAAGCATATGTATATTTATATTCATACCTCACGCCACCGGTCGGAGGCGGTTGGTCGGCATTTCTTCTTTCGCTGTATATGGCAAACATGTCCTCCAATGCCTTTTGTACGCGGGGCTCCTCGTCCCTCCTGTTTAATTTTAGATTTCTCTTGTAGGCTTGAAGTATTTTTACCGTGAACTTCTTCTTGTATGCCGGATGGAGGCAGTTTGCGAGAACGGTCAAGAGGGGTACCTCTTCCCAATATTTAAGAAATTTTACCTTCATGGCTGCTACGATCGGATGGAGAGGGGAATCCTCACTATCCCTATCTTCCATCTCACGGTACACCTTGGAAATATAGTAGAGATGGTGCAGCAACTCATGTGCCGTCGGTGTGTACGAGCAAGATAATTTCACGGTTGCGGTGAAAAAGGTTCCAAGGAATTGTGCAAGCATTATTATTAGCTGCCATTCGGGGTCGGTGAGTTCCAAAGCTTGTCCTTCGTCCGTCGATCTCAACATCTCCCCTATAGCCGCCTTGTAAGGAATGCATCGGTGCAGCATCCTGTAGGTGGAATTCCAACGGGTGTCTATATCCCAAGGTACCCTCATTTTGCCCAAACCTATTCTTTCGCACAAAGCTGCGAAATTTTGTTTTCTTTCTTGGTTTGAATAAATATGGGCAAGACCTCCCTTGAATTTAATTATCAAGTCATTTACGGCTTCTACCTTAAGACCATCTTTTACGGTAAGGTTTAGTATATGGCAAGCACACTTTTGGTGAAACAGTGCACCATTCATGATTGGGTTTAGAGACCGGATGAAATGATCGATAGACGCTACATTGTTGCTAGCATTATCGAACGAGATAGAAAAAATCTTGTTCCGTAAATCCCTTTTTAGATTATATTCTTGTAAAACCTCAATAATTGAATGGTAAATAACTTGTGCAGTGTGCGGGGACTCTAACACCCGAAAACTTAAAACCCGTTTTTGTAAAACCCAATTCTCATCGATCCAATGACCGGTAATACAAGAGTACCCTAGGCCGTGTTTACCGGCAGTCCATATATCGGAGGTAATGGAGACATTATAATTGGCATATCCAAATATAGCTAATAGCTCGTTTTTCTTTTGGAAAAACTGGTTTTTCATTTCACGTACCATTTTTCTATGATGGATTTTCTTATACAATGGTTGAGCTAACCCCCGAATGCATAGCCGGGCAAAACTACTACAATTACCCATACTAATTGGTTGTTCGTTGTGGGCAATATATCGGGCAAATTCTTCAAGATTATTTTTTCATCATATCTTTGGTGGGTTCTACTACCATCCGGGTTCATAAGGGTTTGGACTAACCGCGGGTCCGCATTTTCTTGCGGTAACTCACCATTTTTCGCATGACCATCGGCATGTTTCTTAAAAGTGGACATACCATTTGCAAGTTTATACTCGTAAATAACCTTGCAACTGCGTACCTTACATTTTAGAGTACGGACAACTCCACTCGCATTCAATGTCCTCTCATAATACCGCCACCAATCCGCCTTGTATTCGGGTGTCTTGGTTTTCCTCTTCTTCGGTGGTTCGATGGGAATGGGAGCAACAACTTCGGCTTGGGTTGCGGGGACAACTTCAATTTCCGGGACACTTGTCGAGGGACCGCTTCCTATAGGGGCGGTGTATTGAGTCGATCCTATAGAATCGTACCTGCTCCATATGAAGGGTTAGAATAATAGTAATTAGGTGGTGCCATTTGGGATGGATTTTGTGGATAATAGTTAGGATATTGTTGATGATAAATAGGTGGTGGTATTTGGGAGGGATTTTGTGGATACAGCGGTTGAATTTGGGAGGGATTTTGTGGATAAATAGGTGGTTCTTGTGGTTGAATCGTACTTTCTATTGCCTCCATATCTTGTTGTTGGCCATAGGGCGTAGGGTTGAAAAAAATCGGCGGAAGATCTATGAGCAACACGCATCCATTCGGGCATTTCGGGGTCCATTTGTTCTACATATTAAAACCAAATTCATATCAAAATTAAATCTAACATAAATCTATTTAAATATAAATCTAAATTCAATATAAATTAGATTAAATGTAAATTAATTCTAAATTACGTCTAAAATAAATCTAAATTAAATCTAACATAAATCTAAATTAAATATAAATTAAAGTTCTCATTGGCCTCTAAATTCAAATTAAATCTAAATTAAATCTAAATTAAATCTAAATTAAATCTAAATTAAATATAAATTAAATCTAACAAAAATAAATCTAAATTCAAATTGGCCTCTAAGTCTCTAAATTCAAATTGGCCGAACTTCACAAGAAAAAAAAAAGAAAAAAAAAAGAAAAAGAAATTCTGCTATGTCATTGACCGAAATTCAAAAGAAAAAGAAAAAGTAAAAGAAAAAGAAAAAGAAAAAGAAAAAGAAAAAAAGAAAAAAAGAAAAAAATAAAGTTTAATTAAAATTTAAAAAATAAAGTCTAATTCAATTTTATAAATTTAAAAAAAATAACTCTAATTCAAATTTAAAAGAAATAAAGTTTAATTGAAATTCAAATTTAAAAAAAAGTCTAATTCAATTTTATAAATTTAAAAAAAATAACTCTAATTCAAATTTAAAAAATATATTTAAGAAAAAATAAGTCTAATTCAAATTATAACTCTAACAAAATAAAATATAAATTATTTAAATTTAAAAAATAAAATCTAATTAAAATTTAAAAAATAAAATCTAATTCAAATTTAAAAAATATGTTTAATTCGAATTAAAAAAAATGTCTAATTCAAATTTATAAATTTAAAAAAAATAAAATATAACATATTTATCTAACAAATTTATTTATCTAACCTATTTCAAAATAAAATACAATAATCTAACAAATACAATAATCTAACATATTTAGCCTATTTCAAAATAAAATACAATAATCTAACATATTCAAATGTAACCTACTAAAAATGTAACCTATTAAAAATAAATCTAACATATTTCAAACATATTCAAAAATAAATCTAAAATATAACATATTTCTAACATATTCAAATGTAACCTATTAAAAATAAAGATAACATATTTAAAAATAAATCTAACTATCCAACTAATTCAAAAATAAAAAATAACTAACAAATCTAACCTATTTAAGATAAATCCGAATTTAAAAAAATAAAATCTAGCCTATTTCAAAATAAATCCGATTTTCAAAATAAAATATAATAATCTAACAAATCCAATAATCTAACATATCCATTATCCAATAATCTAACATATTCAAAAATAAAATCCAATAATCTAACATATTCAAAAATCTAACAAATATAACATTTATTTGAACAAACAAATAAATGTAGCTTATTTATCTAACAAATTTAAAAATAAATCCGAATTTAACAAAGAAAAACTAACAATATTAAAAATTACTAACAATATCTAACAATTACTAAAAATTACTAACATCTACTTAAAATTACTAACAATTACTAACAAAGTAACAATTACTCAAAATTACTACAAATTTCTAAACATTACTAACAATTACTTAAAATTATCTAACAATTCCTAACAATTACTAAATTAACCTATTTAAACTAATTCTAATTATTTAACAATTACTAAAAATAAATCTAACCTTTTAATCTTGCGGAAAAATCTTGCGGGAGGTAGAATGAAAAAAATCCTTCGTAATTCCTCTACTTTCGTCTTTCGTATTCCTTTGCGTATTTGTAGAATGAAATAAATTGCAACCCTTTTTTTTTAAGCAATAAAAATAAAATTTGAGAATAATAAAAATATTGAGAATGAGAATAATGAGTATGAGATGTGAGATGAGAATAATGAGTATGAGATGTGAAAATTTATGAAGAATGGGGGTATATTTAAGGGTGTTTTTTTTTTGGGGGGGGGGGGGGGAATCTGCCGTTGAAACTCAAAAAAATTTCAAATTTCGGATGGGGGGTCGGGTTGGCTCGGGTCGGGTCGGGTCCCGCCGGGTTTGACCCGGGTTTCGGAGGGGTTAGGTCGAGTTTGACCCGGGTTAGGTCGGGTTTGACCCGGGTTAGGTCGGGTTAGGGTCGGTTCACCCGGGTTCGGCCGGGTTTTAGGGGGGTTAATCGGGTTTTGGGTCGGGTTCGGTCGGTTCGGATCGGGTTTAGGCCGGTCCGGGTCAGGTTCAGGTAGACGGGTTGAAACGGTGGGGGGAGGTCGGGTTTCGCCCAGAAAACCGCATCCGACCCGTTTTAAACCCGACCCATCCCTTTAGGACGGTTCGGGTCGGGTTCATGCTCGGATCCGGGTCGGTCCGGGTCCGAGTCCCGGGTTTGCGCGGGTCGGGTTGGACCGGGCGGGTATAATCAATACACTAACTGCACCTACGGACTTATCACAAGTAAAAATAAAAAGACTAATGATCCATTTTTTTTACTGCAACTTTTAACTTAAAATTTAATTTAAAATGCCCTTATTGATCCATGAGGAGGGTCCAAATGCATCATAATTTTGTGCTCT
This sequence comes from Carex parvula, assembly GCA_025461045.1. Lineage (NCBI taxonomy): Eukaryota > Viridiplantae > Streptophyta > Magnoliopsida > Poales > Cyperaceae > Carex > Carex parvula. Next base: position 39,250 of record JAJGRW010000886.1, on the reverse strand, counting down.
TATATGCTTCACATTTTTTATTTTTATTTTCAAAGTCTGAACAGTCAATCCGAACCGTTCAACGTGATCTTCGTAATAAAATATGCTTTGAGATCAAATTTTATATTTTTTAGAATCTTTTTACTATTTTTTACATAGGTACAAAGGAGATTCTGGACCATCCGAAAAAGTAATATCGTACATATGTAAAAAAATAGTAAAAAAATTCTAAAATATATAAAATTTAGTCTACAAGTATATTTTATTATGAAAATTATGTTGAACAGTTTAAATTGACTGTTCGGATATTAAAAATAAAAATAAATAATGTGAAGCACATTGAAGTACAAAAGAGAAAAAGTTTCCCGAAGTTAGACGTGTTGAAACTTGAAAGGTTAGGCATTCACACTTTTCAGAAAGATGAGAACAAGTGGATAAGGTTCCAAACAATACCTGCTCCTTGTACTGGACCACACCACGTGGAGAATCCCCATTAGCTAAGATAACAACGAGCCAAAAAAATTAGAAAGTAAAGCTGAGAAAAGAGCTACAAGATCCCTTTTGTTTTCGTTGCTAAAATGGAATTCTGACAAACTTTCAACTCAATTATTTTCCAAAGAAAAGATACCTCTACAAGATCAATTCCACTATCCCATAGCCCACATTTTTATTAATATCCAAAGTTTAATACAAATTATTATTTATGTCTAGAATCTGAGCTAATATCAGAAAATACCGAAACCAGCCACAAAATGGCCGGCTTAGTATATTTTTTTTTTATTGAAAATAATCTATAAAATGGCCTTAACCCCTTCCCAATGGCACACACCCCAATGCAGCGCCATCAGCGAGCTCTTAAGGTAATTTTTCTTTTTTTTAGAATAATTAATTTAATTTAATTTAATTAATTTAATTTAATGATTAAAAAAAATTATTAAAAATAAAACATAAACCCTAAACCCAAACCCAAACCCAAACCCTAAACCCTAAATCCTAACCCAAACCCAAACCCAAAACCCGAAACCTAACCCTAAACCCTAAAGCCTAAAGCCAAAACCCAACACCCTAAACCCTAAACCCAAACCCCAAAACCCTAAACCCAGAATTGGTAACCTGACAATTGTTTACCATTTAGTAACCTGACTATTGTTTACCAGCACCGTAACCTGACATGTGTTTACCATTTAGTAACATGACATGTGTTTACCATTTAATAACCTGACAATTAATTACCAGTTAGTAACCTGACAATTGTATACCATTTCTTCTTTTGTTTACCTGACAATTGTTTACCATTTAGTAACATGACAATTGTTTACCATTTCCTAAAATGTAGTTTGTTTACCATGGCCATTATTTCATTACACTATAGTGGAAAGATGCTTAAGGATGCAAACGGGGCTTATTACAACAAAGATGCAGAGCATTCATTTCCGGTTCCAGATGATATCTCACTTTTGGACCTGAAATCCATGGTTTACACACACACCGGTTACAACCCAGAAAGGTGGAACCTAGAATTGGCAACCCGACATAGCAATCCCCCCAGCGGGAAATGGGTTGTTCTGAAACTTGTAGATGAGAATACGTGGAGAGCCATGTTCGATTATTTGAGGTCCCAAGGGAGTTACATAATAGAAATCTTTGCCAGAAGAATTCCGGTAGAGCCCGGGGTTGGAAGTTCTGGCTTTGGATCAGCGGCAGCACATTATACCCCACAACCAAAAACATACAGACGGGAGCTTCCTTTAATCAAACCTGACCCAGAAACCTACATTTACGTCACTCCACCAACACTCCAACGAAGACACTCAGTTTCATCCCCACCTAGACACCATCGAGGCAGACCAAGACACTCAGTTTCAACCCCACCTAGATCCGTAAATGTGGCGCCTTTACCGTTACCTCCAATATCACCTTACCCCATACCGACACCAGTATTTGATGCAAGCTGTTCGGACTTTGAAGATATTAATGAAATACCGGGGGACGATCCGAGGAGTGGGGATGAATTTGAGGGAGAAATGTGGGGGGATTCGGATCACACGGAAGGTTGTGGTGAAGACGGGCCGGTTGAAACAGCTGAATGGTACATAGGTCGTAATGCTGAGAACATGCCGCTTAGTGGCCGGACTGATACGCACCCGTTCCCAGACCTCAATGATGTATCTGAGTTTAGAGAAGCAGATATTGGTTATTATGGCCAACGGGTTGAGTACAAAGGTGAGCTGACTACGAACCAATATTTTAAAAGCAAAGAAGATCTAATGAAGAATCACAGAGCACTATATCAAAAATAATCAGGAGTTCAGATCGAAGAAAAGTGACAGGGATAGGATTCACCTGGTGTGCAAGGACCCGAATTATTGTTACGAACTTTGAGGAAAGCCGGCGGGATATGAAGACGCATGGCTTATAACGAAGCAAGAATACGGATGGCCTCCTGAGCTTTTTGAGCACAGATATTGTATGCAGCATGTTGCTGACAACCTGATCCAGAACTGTGGAGGAGACAGGTGGTACGGATGGAGGTTCAGGGAAGGAGCGAGGAGGAAGAAGCCAAGAAGGTTGAAAGAGATGTTCGAAGAGTTTGCTCAGGTATGTCTAACTTATAACATTTCGTTTAATTTTTTTATAAGACTATTATGAAAATGAAGTAACACCCCTTTGTTTTCGTGCAGCTAAATCTAAAGTATAATGCATATTTAAATAGGGTGGGCAAAGTACGTCCTAGTGATGTGATGGAGCCGTCCAATTATGAGAAGATTTTCCAAACCTGTGACGGAGGATACCGGTTTGGTATCATGATAAAAAACGGCTCTGAGTCGCTCAACAATGTCTTCCGAACGAGTCATAGATTACCCGTGTGTGCCACAATAGAGGATACGTTCTACACTTGCAACAGATGGTTTGTTCAGTGGCGATAGCTGATCACTCAAAAGAGAGCAATGTTTCTTTTAATATTTATAAACTCGTAAATGCTATCGGTTCGGACTGCAAGCGCACAATCATATCGAGTAGTATATTCGAGATCGATCCACAAGGAATATTGGTTCAATGCTTTGAGCGATCGAATTACAATCTTTCGAAAGGCTAGATGAAATCTGTAAATTGAGAGATGTTGTTTTGATCAATGTAAATTAGGAAGTGATTAAAAGTGATTAAAATAAAGATAGAGATGAGAATTCTTAGGGTTTCGGCACACCATTGCCACTCAATCCGCCTTGACAATATATTCCTGTTGCGTCTGATTTCCTGTTGTTGTTTAATGAAAGACACCACATAGGTCATTGCGATTTATGTTACGCAAGAATGACAGATCTTTCACCGAGATTCTACATAGGACACTGCAATTTTCCTTACGTAAATGTCTGATATCTCAAATACCCCAAATTACTACACATATCACTGCGATTTACTTTACGCAAGTGATAGAATTTGGTACGCGTTTTGTTGGTCTGGTTTATGATTTCCCCACTAAGATTTTCTTCACATAAACCTAATAGATCTCAACGAGGCTAATTCATACAAATAGTTTCTCTTACCATTGAAGTACTGTCACTACCCTAACGGACTCAAATTAGATCATTGAAATTAGATGAAGAGATAGTAAATCACAAAAGCATTTTGTTCCAACAACAAGAAATCATAAATGACAGAAATATATATATCGAAACATCAAGAGTAACAAGGTTTACTGCCTAGCCCTAAGAAAAGGAACTTAGCTACGGAACGGCATTGTTACAAGCACTCATCTCTTCTCACTTTAATCAAATCTAACCCTAATTACAAAGATAACTAATCATTCTGCCCAGGGGCCTTATATAGGAGTGTAGGGACGTGTAGAGGTTGAGTAGGGGCTAAGAAACTGATCTGGAAACAGCTGTCGGCAGTTATTCCCCAAAAGATGCCTTCGGATACGGACCGTATTGGGTGATACGGTCCGTATTAGGACCTTGACGGTTAGGGTTTAGTGCTCCCAGCGCTATCTCCTGGTCTGTGCTAGGCCTGGTCCGTATTAGGCAATACGGACCGTAACAGAGACTTAGTCGATGAGCGTCGCTGATCCGATTGACCCGATTCTAGCTCCATTTGGTGTAAAATAGTCCCAAAACCTGTATTCTGTAATAAAACATAAAGAAGGGTGACAGTAGCCTTTTTCTCTAATAAATTAAACATAAGTGTGAGAAAATATGCAAAACCTAAGCCAAAATCCTACGTAAATCATCGTTATTTTGACTCTGATCAATAGCACGCAATGGAATTAAGAGACAAGGGGCAGGTTTTTTCTGACCGGGTTTTGCAAAAGATCAGAAAATATTAGGAGAAAGCCACAAAAATGCATTTGGTGTGTTACACGCACGGCCAAGGTCAGTACCAAGTTTTATCCCCAAATGAGTACGTTCCTTGCACCCGTAGCGATATGGGCAACATGGAAGCCACTCACAGGGAGTTCATGTATATGTTGGGAAATCGCTGTACCCTTTGATTAGGCTTAAGCTGCGGAAAGACCGTAAAACAAAAATTTTTACGTCTAACTTAAGCCGTGGATTAAAAGATGTCTGTCGGAAAGCCAAACGAAAGTTCATTTTCCAGTCTTTCCCTTGACATAACCTTTTAATCCTTTGGAGATTTACTCCCCGATTGATTTCTAAAATAATATTTATTTAACATTTAAATAAATATAAATAACATTTATACCTTGTATCCAAATTCCAATTTGATTGAAGTCACATCTCAGTAGCTTAGCATCAGAAATCTAATGCCTTTATCAGATGTCCACCAGGAACAGTCAGAGAGTCGGTATTTCTTTTGCCAGAAATACTATACCGACTTTTGTGCCAAAACACTATTCACGAAAATTGTAAAAACTGTTTTTCGCAACTTTTGCAAAAACAGATTCACGAAACTTCGCGGGAACACTATTCACCGTAAACACTATTCACGGGAACACTAATCACAACAAGCAAGATATACGTAATCAAATTATGTATTCTTTCTTTTCCTTCGCAAACACTATTTGGAAGAGAAAACGAGAAAGAGAACGATAACCGAACTGATTCGAATCGAACTCAGACTTTCTGAACTTGTGCGAAACTTATCAGATATACGTAATCAGATTACGTATTCTTTCTTTTCTTTCGCAAACACTATTTAGGAGAGAAAATATTATAACCGAATCGAATCGAGTCGAATCTGATTTCTATATTTTTCTCAACCCCTACCCCTATATTTATAGGGTTAGGGAGGTACTTGTAAGCTGCTTGTAACGGAGGTGCTTGTAAGCTGCTTGTAGTGGAGGTGCTTGTTGCGATAAATTTATACGACGTGTCGTACACGCTTATAAATTTAATGTGTTTAAGTTTGTCATCTCTATGACATTTATTTATTAATTATAACATTTATAATTAATCAAATAAATTAATTTTCTGATTACTTTCCTATTGGTGTGACCCGATAGGATCTGTGTTATGTTGGTAAATAGAAATTAAAACTATTTTAACTTCTACAAATCATAAGAGGCATCTGGCAAAACGCATTATGACCATCCAATTACACAAATGATTTTACTGTACAATATCACGATCCAGTAAACTATTTACTCGTGTTAATTCTTTTGTCTCATAGCTGTCAGATTAATTTCAAGGTAGGTTTGTGTCATCCTTGCAAATTAATCTTTTCTTAATCTTGAACAGATTATCAAATATGATTAACTCTTGTTAATCTTTTCTTAACCTAGTGACGCTATAACTCGTATAATAAATACGAGGGACAATAGTACTTTTGGTATACCATCACTTCCTCAGCATAAGTTATGTATACCGAAGAGCTACCGTTATAGCTACTTTTTACATATAGCGTTAGGTAACAGTCACAGATACATTTCTTATGTAGGAACGATGAATACCTCATACTTTAGAATTTAACACTGAATGAAAGCATTAATGACACGAGCACAATTCCGTATAATGTTTCATTGAGGGTCTGTCAAATACCATGTTCTCTAACATGTATCTATGTGATTAAATTGACAACTCTTGTCTATGGTCAGTAAAACTTAACCATCATTTAATCCACATACTAACATTTAATTGGTTAATTAGTGTTCTTTGCTAATTACCTCGGTCAGTGACTATTAAGAGTATTTATCATCTATATTATGAAGTTCTACTCATTTCGAATCCGAATGCCGAAATGATCCATAATTCGCTAAAACTCAAAGAACAAAATGATAATTTTATTAATCATTCAATTCATGAACAAAGTTTTATATAATTAAATTATCGTATTATTGACTTCTAAATTATTACACTAACAGTATATTGTGACACGCGATCCCGACAGAGAAATGGAATGTACTTGTAGAGGTATCCAATTAACTTCCATTCCGTGCGCTCATGTCTTAGCTGTTTGTCGTGACCGAAACTGGTTGGAGGACAACTTTATTGCAGACTGGTATACTGTGAACTATCTTGAAAGTACTTGGAACCATGTGTTCAATCCAATTGGCAATATGGGAGACTGGCCTGCTAATACTGGAGACAGAATCCTTCCGAGTAGGGGTTGGATTAGGGTTGGGAGGTAGACGACGATGGATGAAATGGAAGGTAGACGACGGGGGTATCAGGCTCGCCGTTCGACATCCGACAGGCAACGAAGAGGTATGTAACACATCCAAAATTATATTTCTTTTCAATTTATACCAACTTACTAAGTAACACATGCAAATGCAAAGGCAAGGAACGCAGCAAATGCGGCAGAAAATGAGCGAGTAATGGCAGAGGGAAGTGGGAGAGGCAGCTGCCATAGGAGGAAAGGCGGTTGGGGTGCAAGGGGAGCCATCTGGGATCCAACCGAGGAGGTCCACTACTAGACGTACAACAAGGGCATCTAGCAAGCCAAGCAGTGCCATCTACAAGCCATGCAGCGCCATCTGGAACCCAAGCCGAGCCATCTAGTGAGCAACCAGAGCCATCTGGTAGGTCATCTTTCGCAAGTGTTTATTTCGGGGATTAAATTTTAGACGTGGTAGTAATAGGTGATTTATATGCATGTTGTAAAAATTGTGTTGACTCTATTTGCAATTTGTGTGTACTTTATTGTTTTGTACGAAACTACTAAATAAGAAGTAATGAAATTAATTAATACTCAAAGAAATTACAACATAATTCATCCAACTACAATAAAATACTAATTCTTAGAACCAAACTCAAATGCATCCAAATTTTAAACCCTACTAATACAACATCAATTCTAAATAAGTCTACTTCTTACAACGAGCCTTAAAAGTGCATGGAACAAAATCATCATCGAAATTTGCTGGATCTGGATCAGTCACAGCAGACGAAGTGGTAGCCTTACCAGTACACGGAACAAACTTATCGTCCGATGCTGGAGGCTCTGGATCAACCTTCTTCTTTTTTAAACCAAAGCTGTAGGGGTTTTCTACAAAATTATCATCTGAAATTTCATACCGACCATACCGTCTACTCCATTCCTCCATCTTACATGTCTCACAATTAAGAAAATCACGATATACTTGGCACTTGTACTTTTTTTTCTCATTTTTATCTCGTTCACTACTTGATCATCCTCTCGCTGGGCCACGATTGGACGACCTACCTCGATTGCTATTATTCATCTTTTTGGCCCCTTCAGATATCGGCTTTTTCGCTTCAAAAATTGCCTTATATTTCTCTATATCCCTTCCTCCATTTTCTCTTTTGTAAGTTGAGTGAATTATGTAGAGGAGAGAGAAGAAAAGAGCCATATTATAGATTATTTTTGGTAAAAAAAATATATATATATATACTTTGTGGCCGGCCATTTGCTTCCCCCCTAAGCCGGTCATTTTGTGGCCGGCTTGGGCATTTTTCAATATTAGCTCAGATTCGGGACATAAATAATAATTTGTATTAAACTTTGGATATTAATAAAAATGTCGGTCCCATAGCTCAAGGAAAATCAATCTATAATGACTTACAAATAATTGACAACATGCAAAGATGGGAAAACTGGCAAAGTGACACAAGTCAAAATCTAGTGTGAACCTATAAACTCAATTTACTACATTATTAAAAAGAATTAAAGAATAGACACAAAAAAACTCAATTAACAAACATTGCAACTTCGCTTGCAGTAGCCGGGCAGGTCTGTGGTCCCAACCATGTAGGCTGGATTCTTTGTGCACTCTCCCAGAGCGGCCCACTTTGCGCAGCTCTCATTCTGATCAGTGCAATTGCCTCCAGTGTGGTACACCTTATCAAATGATGCGACACGAATCCACTTTGTGGCCGACCACTTCTCACCCTCTATGACAGGACACCCAGCATGGAGGCTCTTTGGATCAGTTGTTGCATCAGGGAGAAGGTTGAAAAAGAGAAGCGCATCGCCTTTTCTTGGTTTTACTGCATCCAGAAAATCAAAAGGGTTACTATGGAGTAAAGGAAAAGTTTCACGGATTTTGTAATTTTGGAGTTTACCGGCTATTCCGCGTTGAGCACATTCTGACAACGTGTCATCCTTAACATGTGCTCCTCTGTGATGTTTAAGATCCTGATTTGACAAACACAATGAATTAAGATAACATCAGTAAAAGTGCCTGAAACAATGTAAGAGTAAGTTTCTTCTATTTTGTCCAAGAACTTTTATCCATGTTAGTACAGACGATGATATTTTTTAATACACCAATGGACATGGACTGGTGCATAGCAGCATAAAGTTTAGACATGAAAGCAACCATCAACAAACTCCATGGGTAACCAAACATAAGCCAAACGTAAAAATGCAACAAGCTAGCAATTCAAGAGATACAAATACAAATAGTTTCAGTAATCTAGCTACCTCGGCTAAAGGAAATACAGTTTCGCCACCTTTCTCAACATCAGAAAGGTACAAAAGAACCGTAGCAATACGATGGCCACCACGAAGGGTATTAACAGTATCGGTGAAGTAATCATGGTGGGGTTCATACTTTTGCCCATACTCATAATGCAAAACTTGGATGTCTTCACCATTCTCTGTATATAATAATAACACAATAATAAAAAAAGAAAAAGAAAAAAGATAACCATGAATCAACACATTTTAAGGGGAAATGGAAGGAGAATTAAAAGCAGACGACGAACTCTGCTATAGCATAATCAGTCAATATGTGGACTATCGAAACACGAAAAATTATGAAATTAAAACTAGATATGCTAAGTGATTAAAGAAGAAAAATAATTGAACTGTCTACAAGTAAATGGGAAACAAATTACAAACCTTTTGGGATGAATGTCCAAGCAGCAATTTTGTCCTCTATGCCAGAAACAATCTCATCCTGAAATGGTGAATGGTATCAGAGAAAATAGGAGTAGAGATTAAGAAAGGATATATTAATCAGCCCTAATAAGGTCTATGTCAAATAACAAAGCATCCCTGTTTCTTACTATGCACACACTCATAGCATGGTAACCAAATCAGTCCAAGTATATACCTCTTCACCAGACTAATATAATTTTATGTCCCGGCAAAACTACTTTCATGTGGTGAGATTAGAAATTGCAAAAAGCCACAAAGCATGTCAAATTGGCTTCGTTTATTTTTTTTTTTTTTAACTGCTATCACTTCCAGTTACGGGTGTTCATTGGTTTGGTTCAGTTAAAACCGAATTATAATAGTCAAACCCAAATTTTATTCGGTTTTCAAAAATATATGAACCAACTGAATTAGGCTTGCAGCAAGGATATCATTTCCTTTTATACACATTTATTAGAGCTGTTGAGAAATAATTTGATAGAGCAAAATAATGGAGTCCAAACCTTTGCCTTGTTGATGAACATCCCAGAACTTGTACGAACCTCACTCAGCACGCTTTTTCCTGACAAGTTGTCAGCAACTGATGATCTAGTCAACTCAGATTTAGCCTAACAAAAAAAAGGATAGAAATTTAATTTTTATACCAAGTTATAGCACTCGTATCTATGAATTGAGAAATTATAATCAGTGGAATAGTTACCAGTGATATCAAATGGTCACATTCTTCGTCAGTCAGGAATCCTTCATACACAAACGCTCTGAAAAGTTCCAAATTAGGATCAATTAACCGCAAATCTAGATGATTAGCGTACAAAACTGTGAATGAAATCCAGCCACTTATATGTTGAACTGGATCATAACACATTGAAAGCAAAATAAAAGCTAAAAGCCAGGGAATAAGAAAAAACCTAGGCTTCACAGAGATCTGCCTTGATCTGGATGGATCCACCCCATCCGCATGAGAGTAGGACCTTTGCGCTTGTTGGATTAGATTGAAGAGTATAAAGAAAAGAAAAATCCAAAACCTAGATATGGATTCCATAATTTAGCTAGTGTGTGGATTCAGGCGGGGGGAGCTGAGTTTCTGATTTATTCGCCTGAAGGAGATTGAAGGAGGGAGTTCATATCCTCTGAGGTAGAAGAATATTTCTGTACAGGTTCATTCGGACCGTTCGATCAGAATCCGGCAAACTAGAATGCACGGAGTCCCTTTGATATTCGTGCGAATTCCGATCGGACGGTTTGTATCTAAACAGACATGTTCTGTTACCTAAGGGGAATGAATTCCGAATGAGGAGGATGTAGCCAGTTGGATCTTATTAGTCCAGGCCTATGGGAGATGGAATCCGTGTGAATAAATTGGATTTTTAGCCCAACAAGATAATTATTCCAAACCCGGTTCGGTTGGTCTATAATTTTGGTTTGGTTTTTCTTTCCCAATTTTGTTCTCATACGACCGTAGTTAGTTGGAGGTGCATCAGCTCCAATTTAATTGGTTTCAAACCGAGAAAGTTTGAATTAAATGGTTCAGTTTTTCTGCTTAAATGTATCGTTTCGGTTCATTTTTAAAATTGGTTTAATTATTTGGTTCAGTTCAGTTAAGAAACTTTTAAAATCGATTAAATTAAACCGATCGAAAAAAGGACTATAATTCTTTTGAACCTGTAAAAAAATAATTTAGAATGTTTTCATCATCCTTGAATATGAAATCACCAAAATTCTTATTCAATTACGTATAATGAATAAAAAAATTAGCCTATAAAAAAATTCAAAAAGTTGTTTATTTTTTATTAATCTTCTTATTTCGGTTCAATCGAATAAACCGAAATTTAGTTCGGTTTGATTTTAAATCGATTGATAATTTTATTTCGGTCAGTTCGGTTGCATTTTTTAAAACCAAATAAATTTTCAATTTACTTATTTTATTTCGGTTTTAACATAATCAATGAACACCCCTAGTAGTAGTTAGTAATCGCCAAAAAATGTAACTCAAACAAAAATATAACATATTTTAGCTATCAAAAAAAGTTTTCATTAAAAAAAAAATTAACATTATGCGCCGGTATTTCTATAACAATTACACTATTTTATTTATTTATATTTTTTAAGGTTTATATTTAATTATAGTTATACAGTAGAATATATTGGATGATTTTAAATGATATAACTTGGTAGTCATTATCAAAGATTTCAAAAAAAAAGACTTCAAATGACAAATCAAAACAATTGAAACCAATCTATTTTATGAGTGACGTGTATACGCGTCAAATTTCTACATTTTCAAATTAATTTAGTATAAAGTTATGTGGTAAAAAAAAATGATAGAAAATGAACGTACTAAAATTAACTTATAATTTTTTTTTACTGTTTGACTTTATACTAAATTAATTCAAAAAATTTATGAATTTAACATGTAGATGTATCACTCATTGAGTAGATCAAATTTAAACAACTTAGATTCATCGTTTGAAATCAATCTGATAAATTTTAAAGTTAAGCTCACCGAAAAGTTTGAGCTTCAAACACCCTAGTTCTACTCATAGAGAGCCAGATGGATATTTTTTTTATTAAGAAACAAAACGATTAAAATCAAAACATCACTAAAGTGTTTGAATTTCGGAAAAATAAAAGAATGACAAAGGTTATTTTCAAGCACCAAAAGTGCTTCTTTCATTTAAATGTTTTTATCTATTTTCTAAATAAAAGAAATCCAGCCATATGAGATCAATCCATTCATAATTTATGAAAATAATATACACTATTTATGTAAAGTTGCTCCATAACTACAACAGGCTTTCTCCAAGATAAAAATATTGATACAACATTTTTTGTTTCATGCAGCAGCGTACGATTCATTTGTATCGTTGTTTTGATTTTATTGTATGTGTGTTGCACTATGTTACTCCGATACTTCATCTAGGGTTCTGTACCCGTATCGGGTGCGTATCGGATACGGATACGCACCCGATATGTGTCTGATACGCTAGCTAGCGTATCGGCTTACGTGGCGTATCTTACACACATCCGAAATTCCACCGATACGCTCCGATACTTCCTGATACGCCACGGATACTTGTACGTCCCATGGACCGCACCCGTACACCGCGCAAGAATGGTGTACCATGAGCCGCGCAAGAACCCCAAAAATTTTCCAGCAGCGTGAATCGAACCTGAGCTTGTTTGTTGAGAACCAAAGCAACTACCACTACACTACACAAGCCTTTGTTGTTTAATTAATAATATTAATTAAAATAATAAAAAATAATATATTTAATTGACGTATCGTATCTGAAATTTTTAAAAATTATCGTATCACCGTATCCGTATCGTATCCGATATGATACCCGTACCCGTATCTATGCAACATAGGTGTTGCATGAAACAAAAACTGCTATGTCAATATCTTTATCCGACAAAACCCATGTTGTTTATAAACGATGAATAACGACGATCTGATTTTATTTTCTTAGGTATCTGAGGATACAATTAGCAAAGAACAGTATGGGTTTAATTTCAACCAGACAAAAAAAAACCGGTACCTATTATAAATGTAAGAGGTCCGTTTTTGAGATTTGTGTTAGAGTTCAAGAACGAATGTCAATTTTCTAATTGCACTGTCAGGTAGAGCTCGTAGGTCCTCCAGAACCCTCAGGTAGAACAAATCTGGGAATATATATTCTTTCACATGTAGAAGTTGTGGGTCCTCCGGAACAGTTTCCACAAGCAAGGAATCCCTATCCTTGTGGATACAATTAATATATAGAGCAGGTTGGGTCCGATGCTCATCGGACTCAAATTTGGGTCTGATGGGTTTCAGGACCGTCCAATCTGCTTTAAAATTTGTGTGCACGAATTTTCAAGCAAATACGAAAGTTGCGGGGTGCAAATCTTAAAGCAGATCAGACGGTCATCGAACTCATCGAACTCACTTTGAGTTTGATGGGCATCGGATCCAAATTGACCTCATTAATATATCCTACGAGAAAAATTCCTACCACATCCTTCCTATTTAAACGTGGCAAAAATTTACTCATCATGTAAATGTTATATATTTTGCTCACAAAGCTAATCTTGATTCGCTATATGAGACGGTGATTAGATGTTGTCCCTAACAGCATATAGAGGAGGGGTGAATATGAGGTCTTTTAAAAATTAAACTCTATTCAGTTAAGTATTGATTTGTAAAATTAAACCTAAGTGCAAGTGTTTGTTAATGTGTAGTTCTTAACAGAATTAAGAACTTGTAAAGTACAGTAAAATAAATAAAGTGCAATAAAGTAAATAGATAGAGTTAGAGAAAGTGACACAAGAGTTGTTAACGAAGTTCGACTAACTAAAGGACCTACGTATCCGGAACACCGCGAACGCGCCTTTCTATTACCCAAGAAGAAAATAATACAAGTTGGAACATGTAAGACAACACTCCTACGGCCCAAAGAACAAGAAGCACAAATGGCTCAAAGAGAGAATGAGCACAACAGCTCGAAGTAGACGAGCAAAACAGCTCTAAGTCCAACAAACACTCCTTGATTTTTACTCTAATCTCACAATGATCAATTTAGGTGAAGTGTATTTGAAGTTGTTGCAAGGATATAGATGATTTAAGCACAAGCAATAATGAACTAACTAAACCTCTCAAAGGATTTCAAAAGTAGAGCACAAAGGGCTATAATATGTTGGTTGTCTTGAGGGAATGAATGAACCCTTATTTATAATGAGATTTTAGAATCTCAAAATATTGAAACAAATATAGGATTTGATCCACATCCGCAGTGATAATGTTACTCTTTGAGCAGATCTCAAATTTGCAGAATTAGGGTTTGCCAGTTTTGCTTGTGCTTAGTTTTCACTATTGACTTGTCTGGTTAATTTGAATTTTGAATTTGATTTCCTGCCTTGCAACGGCTAGACTTAAGCAGTCACAACCTCAGATCTACTTTACCATATTTTTGGATATAAATTAAAATTGATAAAATAAAAATGGCAAAGCATAATCTTCATAATCATGATCTTGATGATCTTTGTAATCTTCATGATTCACCATCTAACTAATATCTGACCATTCCAAATAGCTCGTGTGAATCATATATCCGATCATCAGTATCAATTCATTTCTTATATAGCTCACGTAGATCATATATTCAATTATCTTGTACAACTTGTCACGTCAACTTGTCATGATATGTATATTTAACTTTCTTTGACCTTCGGACATAACAATTAACCTGCATACATCTCAAACAAAAAAACTATAAAATTTAATGTCTATATATTTTACAAATTAGCCAAACAGCATAAAAAATTGCTTACATCAACAATAGAGACGTGATTGTCTCTCTTTTCTTGCGCATGCTCTTCTTCTTTCTTCTAAACCACTTGATTTTCAGCAGCAACAAATTTTCTACGCGGAGTTTTAAAAAAAGAAATTTATTAAATCGGGATTGTTAATCGGTATTTCTAAATACGTTGAAATCAAAATATTCTTTGTATTTTCGTACATCACATTTTAATAATTCATATGTATAAAAAACTCACCCTAACAAAGTCTTCCTGCACACGGTGCATGTAATTCCTGCCGACGTCCGATCTGCTAGGTCAAATTGAATCGGGCACAATATTGCAACCGCGTGTCCACGTGTCAGAAGAATCAAACAATCTCCCCCCACCGGACACAATATTACATGGCCCGTAGACCATCCACACCGACCTGGTCAATTAATCGGGCAAAATATTGCAACAGGTACTCCGCGTGTCCACGTGTCAGAAGATTCAAACAATCTCCCCCACCGGGCACAATATTACATGGCCCGTAGACCATCCACACCGACTTTTGATCTATTTATTAATCGAAACAAGATCCCAACTCGAAACCCCATAACCAATCAAGTCAATCAATTCTCACTTCATTAACTTATGTAATTGAAACAAAAACAAATATTTTATTTTTTGACAACATAATTAAAATATTTCTAAAAATATTATTAGTGTGGGGAATTAAAATCGGATACATGAATAATAACTGACATACTGGTAGAGGTGAAAACGAAGCCGAATACGGAGCGGATAGTGGTAAAATTATATTCATATTTTTTTAATTTTCCGGATACATATACGGATTGGATATCAGCCAGATACGGATACGGATCAGATCAGATATTTATTAAAATAATATTAAAAAATACCAAAGTTCATAACATTTATCTAATTTTATTGGTGAATAACAATATTTGTTCATAATATATATTAAAATATATGATATATATCTACTATTCGGATACGGATAATTGAAACATAAAACCATATCAGTATTCATATCCACACGGATATTCAGATATTGGATATCCACATCTAATTTTTCAAATATAAATCGAATACTGATAAGATATTATCTATACCGTTTTCACCACTAAATACAGGCAATGTAAAACACAAATTTTTTGGTATGTTTTTATATTTGACAAATACAAAGAATTAACAAAACTCTTTTCCAGACCTTTTCTAAAGGGTACATAAATTTTGATAATTAGAAAATTCAGCCATAATTCCAAAAAAACAAAATTTAAAATTTGATAGATGACAACGAGTGTAGTTTGGAAGTACGACTGTTGTTTTGAAACCATGATGGGAATTTCAAATTAAGCCATTCGATTTTGCTAAATATGCCAATTTGATTTTGTATTTGTTAATTCGGGAGAAAAAAAAAATTCAAACACAACATTATCAAAGTAAAAAAAAAATGTGAATATGTTATGTAGCGTTTAGGTTTTGATATAATTTAAGAATTATTTAGTCACCAGTTAAATACTAATAATATAATTTTTCAAATTACTCCATTAATGCTCAATCAATTTTTGAATTGTATCGTGTGAAATTTTGATTTTTTTTATTTTATTTGAATGACAGTTTTATCATTTTTCACCTTTGTACAATAACTTATTAGAAATATAAATTTATCTTTGAGGGTTCAAATGCCTTCATTTTTTGTGCCAAAATTTTTATTGTTGACACTCCAAAAAAATCAAATTAAATGAATACCACCGTCAGAGGTCTATTTTCAATCATACCACCCTCGCCAACTGAGTTCAATCATCCATTATGCCTCTGTTATACCTCTATTTTTAAAAACTTTAATAACTCAAAATTTGAAACTTAAAAGTCAAAATAAAACAGTTGGATATGATTTACATCATTTTATCTATGCACATGTAAAAAATTACGACATTTCAACTTTGTTTGGCTGTCATCAAGAACTTTAAAAAAATGTACTAATGTGGATAATTTTTATACGTTGATTTTTCAACTTATTGATTCACATAAAAACAAAATTGAAATGTGATAATTTTTTTATGAGCACGGAGAAAATAATATATATCATATCTCACTATTTTATTTTGACGTTTATAATTTAAATTTTGAGTTATTAAATTTTTTAAAAATAAAGACACGGTACATACACAAAAAATGAAGGCATTTGAAACCTCCTCTTTTATCTTTTCTCTTTTCCAATTTGTTTTGTTAATATCATCTCCCGCGCAGAAACTTTGCAGGAAAGAATATTCCAACCGTTGATTAAATTTAACGGTGGATTTTGGTCTCTCGCTTCAATTTCTTATTTTGACGGAGGCGATCTCTTCAATTCAATTAATGTTTCTTCTATTTAACCGCAATAAGAAGAGGAGTAACCAAATGAACTTATTTCAGTTTGCATAATTTTGTATTACAAATTTTTTTTTATGGTGATTGGTGTATACTAGAATTCCTCATGTTGTTCTTTTCAATAAGCATTAATTGTCCAATTTCCTGTGCCAGTAAGCATTTAGTTTCCAAAAATCCGCACTTGAGTATATAAATGTATAACAGAGTTATACAAGAGTCTGACTAGTATGACATCAGTGTCATATGACACTAACTACAAAATTGATTGGATAGATTTCAAACAACTAATTTAAACCGTTCAAACCGATTTACTTTATGAGTGATGCGTTTACATACAAAATTTTTATATTTTCTAGTTATTTTAGTATCAAATCAAGCTGTCAAAATGTTGAAAAATGAATGCATTAGAATTAACTTAAAACTTACACATTTGACTTGACTTGATACTAAATAAATTCAAAAAATTATAAATTTTGTATGTAAACGCACAACTACTGGAATAGATCAGTTTGAAAGGTTTGGATTCACCGTTTGAAGTTAATTCGATAGGTTTTGGAATTGGTGTTATATAAGCTGAAATGACACTGATGTCATACTAGCCGGACTCGTTATACAATACAAATTAACCTAAAATATTGAATGGATGAAATCATAAGATTTACTTCTTAATTCATCTTAATTCACTTTCTTTTGTCAATAACAAGATAATTATACAAAAAAAAAGCTGTTTAATTTGAAATATACATTATTATTTAAGAACGATACAAAAAATATTGTATAAATCAAGTTTATCATATATAATTAATTTTAAAATATATATAAAATATTACACAAAGATATTATTTTAAAGAGGAGGGTTAAAATGCACCCTCCCTTTTGTGCTCCTAACGTGCACCCTTCTCTCATATCTTCATTTTCAAAGTTCAAATAGTCGATTTGAACCTTCCAACGTGTTCTTCATATTAAAATGTGCTTGGAGACCAAATTTTACATTTTTTGGAAATTTTTTACTATTTTTTCAGAATTTTTGATTAAACTAAACAATAATAAAAAATTCAGCAAAGTGATGATTTTCAAAAATTCTGAAAAAATAGTAAAAAATTTTCAAAAAATGTAAAATTTGGTCTCCAAGCACATTTTAATATGAAGAACACGTTGGAAGGTTCGAATCGACTATTTAAACTTTGAAAATGAAGATATGAGGAGAGAGTGCACGTTAGGAGCACAAAAAGAGGGTGCATTTTAACCCTCCTCTATTTTAAATTACTAAATAAAAA
Organism: Carex parvula; assembly: GCA_025461045.1. NCBI lineage: Eukaryota > Viridiplantae > Streptophyta > Magnoliopsida > Poales > Cyperaceae > Carex > Carex parvula. The sequence goes on along the minus strand of JAJGRW010000886.1, from coordinate 21,038 downwards.
ATTAAATAAAATGACACGTGGGACACCCCGGGACGGGACAAATGGCTCCTCCGCCACACACGGACCTATCACCTATCTCTAATGACTCTATCCAAACCTCCAATCCCAATGGCAGTCTACTCTCCCCACACAAACCAAAACTATGGCCCCACCGCCCCCATCCCCGACGAATTCGTATCCTCTGCATTAACTCAAATTTTGAGTTAAGATCTGAACTGTCATATTGAGATCCGCACTAATATTAAAGTGCACGTGTAATATAGGAATGGACAGGATTGGTCCAAATTCTGATCGTACGGTTCATAAATTAACTCAAACGGTGCGTTAATGCAGAGGATACGTATTCCATCCCGCCCGACATTCCTCCTCCCTAATTCTCGCGCGCGCGCGTCGCTAATTAATTCTCCCGCTTCTGAACTATAATTGCCCCGTAAAACTTTAAGACTGATGAAGTTCACAAATTAGGGGTTCATTACTTTGACAAACAATAGTGACATGTCAGAGCAGGGAGAAGGGGAGGTCGAGCATCCGCAGCTGGACTTCGGGCTACCGGAGTCGGTTCTGGAGGTGCTCCCATCCGACCCGTTTGAGCAGCTGGATGTGGCGCGTAAGATCACGTCGATTGCTCTGGCGACACGTGTTGCGCGGCTTGAGTCTGAGTCGGCTTGGCTGCGTGCCACGTTAGCTGAGAAGGATGACCTGGTCGCTGAGTTGCGTGTGCAGCTTCAGACACTTGATGCTTCTCTCTCGGATATGTCAAGTCAGCTTGCGAGAGTGGAAGAGGAGAAGGTACCTTTGATTTTATTAAAAATCAGAGCTAGATATGTAGCAAGGTAATACTGGCATATGAAATTCTAGTGCTGAGGCAATATATTGGAGTGATATTTTCATAGGATACCATGTTGTTTGTATGATTCCCCCTATAATTCATACTTATATCTAATTCTCATGGTTACCAATTGATATTCATTCTGTAAATTTTACTGCTGTTTTAATTAGTCTCATGTTGATACTGGGAATTTAATGTGACATAGTAGAGAATCCGGTTAAGATTAAATTCGGTAAATTAGAAATGAGATTGGATGGGAATTGAGAGAATTTTGAAAACACAATTAGATATTCTCACTTCTGGTACAATGTGTGTTGGCTTTTGTTAACTTGTAGTAGTGCGTTTTAGGAGGATGGATCTATATGGACCAGTTAAGTAAAATTTATTTTATTTCAACTGGTATTGCCTTTATGAACGTGATTTTGAAAAACAGCTATATTTGTTTGTGCAGGAGAACCTTTTGAATGAGAATGTGTCGCTGTCTAATACCGTGAAAAAGCTCAACAGAGATGTTTCCAAGGTGTGGCAATGAACAAATTTGAAAATTTAAACAATTCCTTATTAGGATATTCTCAGCAACTTCATGTCAGATTGATTTTCCAGTATTTTCCAATAATAGCCATGTACATGGCTATTATTGAAGTCGACCCCTGTAAGTTACTAGCCATGTACTTACAGGGGTCGCTTAAAAAGTATTTTCCAATAATAGCCATGTAATAGCCATGTACATGGCTATTTGGCACTGAAACTTACTAATAACCTTTTCAGTTCGAAGATTTCAAGAAGACATTTATGAAGTCGCTTCAGGAAGAGGATGAGACCCCTGTAAGTTTTTCTTCCACTTTGTTTTTCGTATTAGGTCAGTAATACTTTTTAAAAGTTTACAGCAGCATGCTTTGATGATACATTAGAAACAGAGAGAGAGAGAGAGAGAGAGAGAGAGAGAGAGAGAGAGAGAGATTTGAAGAATTCAATCTTTATTTCATTTTTTATTGTGTTACCGTACAATGAGTGATACATCTCTATTTAAAGCCAACAGCTTAGTCTTCTAACTAATCTCTAATTACTTGCTAATTACATCTTTGCCACTAACTAATTATGTTATTGCCTCACTTGCTAATTACATCATTATCACTAACTAATTGTGTTACAACAACCACTAACTGGTGCGCCACTGTTGCTGGTGTTATCATACCACTGGTGCGCCAGTGCTATTGGTTTTGCTCCAGCTTGACTTGTGCTCTATTATACATCCATCTTTATATATTGATTGGCTCGGTGTAGAATGTCGGGCCTCCTAGAGCTAGGCTCACAGAATCTTTGGATGAAGATCTTGGACTCTCCGCATTGAAAATATCATCTGCAAAGAGTCAGTCGTCAGAAGGTGCCAGTTCGGTTACAGTGGGAAGCAATTATGTGGAAGCAGAAGGTGCATAATTTATTTGTAATTACTAAGATCATGCAACTATGTAGTAAATGATGTCCTGGTTATGTATTACTTGACTTGTGAGGTCCTTCATCAAATTAGAACACTCATGGACCCCCCCCCCCCCCCCCCCCCCCCCCCCCAAAAAAAAAAAATAATAATAAAAAGGAAAGGAAAAATATTCAGAGGGCCAAAAAGTTCCTGTTCAATTTTCCTAGCTGTGATTCCTTCTTAAGTGAGTTTTTCATTCATTACTGGAAGCCCGATAAACATATATCATTTATTTAAGTTTTATTCTTCCTGGATTCCACTCTATTGTCAGTTATTTCTCTATGTAGAATAGATAGCTGAAAGGAATCAGTAATACCAAGCTTGGTTCTTGCATTCTGTATGTTTTCATTCTTTGCAGTTCCAAAACCAAGTAGAAGCCTTGGGACTTTGGCATCGCAAGGTGCTACGCCAAGAATGACCCCACCAGACTCGCCAACTAGGGTTTCTGCGTCAGGGTCCCCAACAAGGACCTTTAGGTCTTCCTCTCCAAGGCGGCATTCCATTGCAGTCACGCGAAATATGTATGATGATAGGTCATCTCTATATTCATCCCTACCGAGCCATCACAGCTCCATGACCTCTCCCTTTGACACTGCCAATCAAACAGGTTTTTCTCATGTACCTTGTAATTAACTTGACTTGGATCTCCCATAGCATTGTTAGCTTAGCAATCTTTGTAAAGATTTGTATCGCTTATCAATTATTATCCTTTCTATGGCTTTGTTACAGTGTAACAAGAATTGTATAACCTTCGTATTATCTCGGTAGCACCAATTTCAGTTAGATATTGACATGTTGACACACATACTATCTTTAGTGCGCTTGTAGCAGTTAATATAATATCTTGAAATTTTACACATTTTAATATGTTTTGATCTGCTTCAGGAAGGACAAGAGTCGATGGAAAAGAGTTCTTTCGTCAAGTCAGGTATGTATTTTTATATACTTTGTGCCCTTTTATTTTTTGGGAACATGAGATAAGGGTTAAAGTCCTCGAATCACCCCAAGTGCAGGCATTGAGTTTCAAACCTGCTACCTCTCACACAGAGGGCAATGTCTTAGCCAACTGTGCCAGGCGTGATTCTCCTTTGTACCCTTTTCTTGCTTTCATTATAGTGTTTTATAAGCAGCTAACTCATTCTGTTCTTTGCTAACTTTGCAGGAGCCGTTTGTCTTATGAGCAGTTCAGCGCCTTCCTGGCGAACGTGAAAGAATTAAATGCACATAAGCAAACAAGAGAGGTATATAATGACAAAGGTGTACAGTTTTGAAAGTGGTACTGAACCTATGATCTCTGATACTGATACTGATACTGATACTGAATCTGTCAGACAGATAGTAGGAAACTGATCATTTGTGAATAATTTTTGAACTACACTAATGGTGCTTACTAGTTCTGTTCTGTTGGTACTTTTAACATGTATTGATTATTTGTGGATTGGTTGAAATATTCAATACTCAAGTTTCAGCTAGGGGAAAAAAAGATAAAACTATCAGGAAACGAAACAGAGGGTAAATGAGTGGTGCAAAACTGATTAGTCCCACTACCAGTACTAACGGACCAAATCTTAAGGTTCATTGTTCTAATTACAGGAAACACTCAGAAAAGCTGACGAGATATTTGGTCAAGACAACAAGGACCTCTACACGATATTTGAGGGTTTGATCTCTCGTAACCTTCATTAAAGGTGAAAGTTCCTTGGAGGCATAGCCGTTTGTCTAGTTTTGTTGTACAATATTATCATCTTGTAAGGGTATTAACGTATTTTGTCCTGTTTACTACAGTAATTATGCTATTTTATTATCTCATTTTGATTGGAAATGTACAAATTGTTACATCATAATTCTTTCTCAGTGCATAAAAGCATTTGCTAAGATGGATCAGGAAAGTATTCAGATTGTTTGGTTGCAACATTTTACTGACAGCTAGCTATTAGGGCGTGTTATGTGATTTAACTATCATGATTTGAGAATGCAATGGCTTGACAACCTCCATTAACCAAAAGCCAAGACCCACCATAAGATGGTTTTGAATAGGTTTAACAAACCAGTGATTTTGTTCTACAATATTTGACTTGTCTGATTTTCTAATAATGCCATGTTTGTCTATTTGCACACTCGAAGTACTGTTCCTTTTGTAACAAAGGTTGGAAGTCAAGCTATCCAACTTATTCAATATCCACAAAAAATTGTCTCTCAACCATCCTACTACAAAAATTAATCACAATAATATGCTTCTTTACAATTCCTGCATTCCGCATAAGATTTGTGCGTGGCGAGCTTCAATGCCTTCTTTGAAGAAGATCTTTAGCATCTTGTTGTAGATGGCCCAAGTCAAGAGGCTGTCAGAACCAGCATTGTGAGCACGACCAACAACTCGTTCTACCTTAAGGAGCTTGGCGACATTCTCCAAACCGCCATATAGCCCATTGCAGGACTTGATGAGATGTTTTACATCAAACACATCTCGGCCGAAATAAGCGGTGACAAGGTAGAAGAAGACATGCATCTGATCCGGCAGCCGTTGTCTAGACATGATGAGCTTCATTAAAAATGCTACATCATAGGCTCCATGGAAGGTAATCCAAATTTTATTAGAATTGCAAGGCAACCCGGATGACCAAAACAGAGAAGCAAATCTGTCCGGGTCAACACCCTGGGTGTAATTCTTCCAAAAGTCTATTCCTTGAGATTTCAATAATTCAATGGAAGTCGGTGCATGTAAATCGGTCATGGGGTCGAATCCTCTGAAATTGAATTCCCAGGTAATAGCGTCGTCGCCGCCGTGTCTGTTGGAAAGTGTAAGCCCCAGTTGAATCAACTTGAGGTTGTCAACATTGGCTTTCACCAGCGAGTAGCGTTGCTCGGGGGAGAGGTCCCTAGGATGTGCAGTGGTCTGGTACACCAACCCAGGAAATTCGGTATCGATTGTCACGTACTGGTATGTTTTGGCAACCTGCCTTATGACAGCAAATTCATGTGCAAGATTATGCTCAAAAACATGTCGCACCTGCACTGCCCGGTTAAGCCGTGTTTGATTGAGAGCCATTTTTACTTCTCTCTCTTTCTCTGTGTATTGTGGTGATGAACTCTATGGCTGATATTTTAACAGTATATATAAAAGATACTGCTGAAGAAATAGCAAAAATAGAATTCTGACTGCTTTCTTAATCATCCAAGTCTGAAAATATCAAAAATAGGACTGCTTAAAAAAAATATCAAAAATAGGATTCTCTGAAATTGTAAGTTCAATTTTAAATGAGTATCCTTTTTTGAATAAACTGAAAATACAGAAGATCTCAATTAACTCATAGCTTTTCTCATTTTGGGCTAAAAAAAATGTTAAAAATGTATGCTTTCTATATCTGTCAGAGAGCGGTACTCTTCTATTCCGGACTGGCCTCCAACATGCGGTACTGACAATATCAGTTGATTTGATATTTTTAGGTCCAAAAAATATTGGTATATGTGACAATATATAATTGTCTTTATATTTCAGGATTAACTTTTTTTTTCTTTTTCCATTTTTTAGATACACCATTAATTTTCTTTGTACATTAAGCACTTAAATTATAACATTAAGAGGAGAGAGAATTTATTCCTCATATATACGGATTTAGGCGCAGAAGCTGCCAGGTTTGAAATAAAAAAAATATATATATTCAACGCACGAAAAAAATTGTATTTCAGTCTAGAGATACATGGAATCCAACATTATGATCACAAAATCACCGTATTTCGTCACCAAAATGTGATTATTTATATGTTATTTCACAAGACTATTACTCAATATTAAATTTCAACCTTATTTCATCATGGAGGGTCAGAAATCAGGTTCAAATCCATCAACTAATCAGATTCAAATTGCTTGTCGAGATCAAATTTATTCGCCAACCGGGTACTAGATAAAAAACAACAAAAATAATCTCTTATATAATAAAAAATAACAAAATTTGTCTCTTACATAATAAAAAAATCAACAAAATAGTATTTTTATTTACATATTAAAAACAACAAAAATGATAGCAGAGCAAAATTAGTTTCCAAAGGAGGCAAATTAATCCGGACTTTGTTAAAATGAGACAAATTATAAAAGGCAGATATAAATCTAGTAATACATTTTTGATAAAAAAAAAGAACTATTCAACTATAAAATACTAAACTAACTTTTATAACATTTCCGTAAATAAGATGTGTAATTAGTTTGGAAAATAATGGAACTTGTCGCAAATTCTAAAAAATATAAAATTCGGTCTGCAAATATATATTCATACTAAAATCATGTTGAACAATTCGGATCGACCGTTAGGATTTTGAAAACGAAAATATTGATCCGTATTACGGACCAAATCGTGCTATGCATAGTACCATAGACTCACTTGATATTTGCAAACCGAATGTTATACTTTTTAGAATTTTTTTACTATTTTTTAAAGAGGGATGCTTCTATGCACCTAAGGACCTATTTGTAAAATGAACATATTTTCATTTTCAAAGTTCAAACAGTCGATCCGACCGTTCAACATTATCTCCATATTAAAATGTACTTGGAGGTCAAATTTTACATTTTTTTGAATTTTTTTACTATTTATTAAGTATTTTACAAAACTAGTCAAATTCAGACCATTGAATTTTGTACCCATCTTAATAAATAGTAAAAAAATTCAAAAAAATGTAAAATTTGACCTCCAAGTACATTTTAATATGGAGGTAATGTTGAACGGTCGGATCGACTGTTTGAACTTTGAAAATGAAAATATGTTCATTTTACAAATAGGTCCTTAGGTGCATAGAAGAATTTGCCTTTTTTAAAATAGGTAGAAAATCACTTGATCTGAAAATTCTGGACCATCCAAAAACAGTGATTTTCTACCTATCTTAAAAAATAGTAAAAAAATTCTAAAAAGTATAAAATTCAGTCTGCAAATATATATTCATATTAAAATCATGTTGAACGATTCGGATCGACCGTTAAGATTTTGAAAACGAAAATATTGATCCGTATTACGGACCAAATCGTGCTATGCATAGTACCATAGACTCACTCTTGTAGAATTATTAAAAGAATGTGTACTTAACATATTAAGTTTATGACTATGTATAAATTTAAAGCTAATAGTTTCAAAAATCAAATAAACAAAGTGAGTAATATGTGGGCCCGATAGCAAAGTGAACTGGTGCATAATGAGCTGCATATATAAATGCCCAGGGAAGGGGTTCCTTCTTGTTCAGGCTCAGCAATGTAGGTGCACCAATTCTGATGCCTAAACAGGTTAAATGCTGTTATTATTTCGGCAATTTATTAAATAAATAATAAATGCATCATTTAATTTAATTAGCATAATTTAGTATAATTTAATTTAATTTAGCATAATTAGCATAATTTAGCATATTTTAATTTAATTAGCTTAATTTAGTACATTTTAGTATATTTTAGTTTAATTAGCTTAATTTACTTTAATATAGCATAATTAGCATAATTTAGCATATTTTAGCATAATGTAGCATAAATTTAGCATATTTTAGTATATTTTGGTATATTTTAGTATAATTAGCTTAACTTAGCATAATTAGCATATTTTAGCATATTTAGCATATTTTAGCTTAATTTAGCATATTTAGCATAATTTAGCATATTTTAGTATAATTAGCTTACTTTAGCATAATTAGCAAAATTTAGCATAATTTAGCATATTTTAGCATAATTTGTATATTTTAGTATAATTAGCTTAACTTAGCATAATTAGCATATTTTAGCATAATTAGTATGTGAGTGGCTAATATCAAAATGTTTGTTCCTAGACAGTGGAACAAATGCTTCGGTTTTTACATTTTCAAAGTTCAAACAGTCAATCCAAACCGTTCAACATTCAATCTATATTAAGATGTGCTTGGAGACCAAATTTTACATTTTTTGGAATTTTTTACTATTTATTAAGTCAGTTTTAAAATCGTTGTTTTCAATGATCCAATTTTTTTTACTGTTTATTAAAATCAATGATTTTAAAACTGGCTTAATAAATAGTAAAAAAATTCCAAAAAATGTAAAATTTAGTCTCCAAGCACATTTTAATATAGAGATCACAACTAACTATTTGGATCCACCGTTTGAACTTTGAAAATCAGAAAACCAATTGGTTGCACCACCGCTCCGGAACAAACGTTTTGGTATTAGCCGGTGAGAATTCAAGATCAGGCCCAACAAAGATAGATAACAGATTAGTTTCTTTACACATGCATTATGCTATTTGTTTTTAGGCATAGTGAAGTAAAGGTCATATATTGCTACTGTTGGAAATATGAATGATTGGCATGGTTTTTAGGCAAATTCATACCAATTTTTAGGCATGGTTTGGTTCGTTTGATGGGATAGTTAGCGATCAAACATCATTAGCAGTCTGCATGAAACCCTGTTCGTATTTAACAAGAGTTATAAACATTATTTTATTAAATATCTTAATGAAGAAGAAGGAATTAAACAAATGGGATCATTTATTTAGTTTTCTGCTTTTTTATTGAAATATATATATTTTGTTTCTGTTATTAACTAATTATTATTAATTTTATGCTTGCAAAGTATGTTCAAAACAAAAGTATGTGTGCTTTTGTCAACTCTTGTTAGAGACCAAGCTTTTATTTTAGCATTTTTGCCATTCTTTAGCACGGTTAAATGTTGAATTTAGATCACCTTGTTATTTTTGGAACAAATTCCAGAGGTGAAGTTTGATCAGCATTTCGAAAGATAACATACTTGTAATGATCAGCCCATATAAATGCAAATTCAAGAGATAATTTGGAATGGGAGGGAAGAAGTACAACTAATTCAAAATATATCTTTTAATGATCATGCCCATTTTTAGTGCAATATATATATCTTTTAATGATCATACCCATTTTTAGTGCAATAGTGCAAATCCTAAGGGTATGTTTGGTTGGATTGAGAATAGGCTATTTTTTAGAACAAGCTATTCGGTGTTTGGTTGGGTTAGAATAGCCAATAGAATAACAAATTAGCATTTGTTTTATTAGAATAGCTTGTTTACAATTGTGTTTTGTTGAGAATAGCTTGTTCTTAATAATGACCAAACAAGTTTGGTTCTATTCTCGCTATATTCTAACCAACACCGATAGCTTGTTCTAAAAAATAGCCTATTCTCAATCCAACCAAACATACCCTTAGGATTTGCACTATTGCACTAAAATGGGTATGATCATTAAAAGATATATATATTGCACTAAAAATGGGCATGATCATTAAAAGATATATTTTGAATTAGTTGTACTTCTTCCCTCCCATTCCAAATTATCTCTTGAATTTGCATTTATATGGGCTGATCATTACAAGTATGTTATCTTTCGAAATGCTGATCAAACTTCACCTCTGGAATTTGTTCCAAAAATAACAAGGTGATCTAAATTCAACATTTAACCGTGCTAAAGAATGGCAAAACTCTAACAATAAAAGCTGGTCTCTAACAAGAGTTGACAAAAGCACACATACTTTTGTTTTGAACATACTTTGCAAGCATAAAATTAATAATAATTAGTTAATAACAGAAACAAATATATATTTCAATAAAAAAGCAGAAAACTAAATAATGATCCCATTTTTTAATTCCTTCTTCTTCATTAAGATATTTAATAAAATAATGTTTATAACTCTTGTTAAATACGAACAGGGTTTCATGCAGACTGCTAATGATGTTTGATCGCTAACTATCCCATCAAACGAACCAAACCATGCCTAAAATTGGTATGAATTTGCCTAAAAACCATGCCAATCATTCATTTTCCAACGTAGCAATATAGACCTTTACTTCACTATGCCTAAAAACAAATAGCATAATGCATGTGTAAAGAAACTAATCTGTTATCTATCTTTGTTGGGCCTGATCTTGAATTCTCACCGCTAACCAAACGTTTGTTCCGGAGCGGTGGTTGCAACCATTGGTTTTCTGATTTTCAAAGTTCAACGGTGGATCCAAACAGCTAGTTGTGATCTCTATATTAAAATGTGCTTGGAGACTAAATTTTACATTTTTTGGAATTTTTTACTATTTATTAAGCCATTTAAAATCATTGATTTTAATAAACAGTGAAAAAATTGGATCATTGAAAACAACAATTTTAAAACTGACTTAATAATAGTAAAAATTCCAAAAAATGTAAATTTGGTCTCCAAGCACATCTTAATATAGATTGAATGTTGAACGGTTTGGATTGACTGTTTGAACTTTGAAATGTAAAAACCGAAGCATTTGTTCCACTGTCTAGGAACAAACGTTTTGATATTAGCCACTCACATACTAATTATGCTAAAAGTGCTAATTAGCTGAGTTAAGCTATTTATACTAAAATATACCAAATTATGCTAAAATATCTAAATTATGCTAAATTTTGCTAATTATGCTAAAGTAAGCTAATTATACTAAATATACCAAATTATGCTAAAATATGCTAAATTATGCTAAAATTGCTAAAATATGTTATTATGCTAATTATGCTAAGTTAAGCTAATTACTAAAATACCAAAAATATGCTAAAATATGCTAAATTATGCTTAAATTATGCTAAATTATGCTAAAATATCTAAATTATGCTAATTATGCTATATTAAAGTAAATTAAGCTAATTAACTAAATATACTAAAATGTACTAAATTAAGCTAATTAAATTAAAATTTGCTAAAATTTGCTAATTATGCTAAATTAATTAAATTATACTAAATTATGCTAATTAAATTAAATGATGCATTTATTATTTATTTAATAAATTGCCGAAATAATAACAGCATTTACCTGTTTAGGCATCAGAATTGCTGCACCTACATTGCTGAGCCTGAACAAGAAGGAACCCCTTGGACTAGTGAAAAAGGGTTCCCTGGGCATTTATATATGCAGCTCATTGTGCACCAGTTCACTTTGCTAGCGGGCCCACATATTACTCACTTTGTTATTTGATTTTTGAAACTATTAGCTTTAAATTATACATAGTCATAAACTTAATATGTGAAGTCCACATTCTTTTAATAATTCTACAAGAGTGAGTCTATGGTACTATGCATAGCACGATTTGGTCCGTAATACGGATCAATATTTTCGTTTTCAAAATCTTAACGGTCGATCCGAATCGTTCAACATGATTTAATATGAATATAATTTGCAGACTGAATTTTATACTTTTTAGAATTTTTTTACTATTTTTTAAGATAGGTAGAAAATCACTGTTTTTGGATGGTCCAGAATTTCAGATCAAGTGATTTTCTACCTATTTTAAAAAGGCAAATTCTTCTATGCACCTAAGGACCTATTTGTAAAATGAACATATTTTCATTTTCAAAGTTCAAACAGTCGATCCGACCGTTCAACATTACCTCCATATTAAATGTACTTGGAGGTCAAATTTTAACATTTTTTTGAATTTTTTTACTATTTATTAAGATGGGTACAAAATTCAATGGTCTGAATTTGACTAGTTTTGTAAAATATTTAATAAATAGTAAAAAAATTCAAAAAAATGTAAAATTTGACCTCAAGTACATTTAATATGGAGATAATGTTGAACGGTCGGATCGACTGTTTGAACTTTGAAAATGAAATATGTTCATTTACAAATAGGTCCTTAGGTGCATAGAAGCATCCCTCTTTAAAAAATAGTAAAAAAATTCTAAAAGTATAACATTCGGTTTGCAAATATCAAGTGAGTCTATGGTACTATGCATAGCACGATTTGGTCCGTATACGGATCAATATTTTCGTTTTCAAAATCCTAACGGTCGATCCGAATTGTTCAACATGATTTTAGTATGAATATATTTGCAGACCGAATTTTATATTTTTTAGAATTTGCGACAAGTTCCATTATTTTCCAAACTAATTACACATCTTATTTACGGAAATGTTACAAAAGTTAGTTTAGTATTTTGATAGTTGAATAGTTCTTCTTTTTTTATCAAAATGTATTACTAGATTTATATCTGCCTTTTATAATTTGTCTCATTTGAACAAAGTCCCGGATTAATTTGCCTACTTTGGAAACTAATTTTGCTCTGATATCATTTTTGTTGTTTTTAATATGTAAATAAAAATACTATTTTGTTGATTTTTTATTATGTAAGAGACAAATTTTGTTTTTTATTATATAAGAGACTATTGTTTTGTTGTTTTTAACTAGTACCTGGTTAGCGAATGAATTTGAACTCGACAAGCAATTGAATCTAATTAGTTGATGGGTTTGAACCTGATTCTTGACCTTCCATGATGAAATAAGGTTGAAATTAATATTGATAATAGTCTTGTGAATAACATATAAATAATCATTTGGTGACGAAATACGGTGATTTGTGATCATAATGTTGGATTCCATGTATCTCTAGACTGAAATACAATTTTTTTCGTGCGTTGAATATATATATATTTTTTTTATTTCAAACCTGGCAGCTTCTGCGCCTAAATCCGTATATATGAGGAATAAATTCTCTCTCCTCTTAATGTTATAATTTAAGTGCTTAATGTACAAAGAAAATTAATGTTGTATCTAAAAAATGGAAAAAGATAAAAAAGTTAATCCTGAATATAAGACAATTATATATATATTGTCACATATACCAAGATTTTTGGACCTAAAAATATCAAACCAACTGATATTGTAAGTAGTACCGCTCTCTGACAGATATAGAAAGCATACATTTTTAACTTTTTTTTTAGCCCAAAATGAGAAAAGCTATGAGTTTAATTGAGATCTTTTGTATTTTCAGTTTATTCAAAAAAGGATACTCATTTAAAATTGAACTTACAATTTCCATTTTTATTTTAGAGAATCCTATTTTTGATATTTTTTTTAAGCAGTCCTATTTTGATATTTTCAGGCTTGGATGATTAAGAAAGCAGTGAGAATTCTATTTTTGCTATTTTTCAGCAGTATCTTTTATATATACTGTTAAAATATCAGCCATAGAGTTCATCACCACAATACACAGAGAAAGAGAGAGAAGTAAAAATGGCTCTCAATCAAACAAGGCTTAGCCGGGCAGTGCAGGTGCGACATGTTTTTGAGCATAATCTTGCACATGAATTGCTGTCATAAGGCAGGTTGCCAAAACATACCAGTACGTGACAATCGATACCGAATTTCCTGGGTTGGTGTACCAGACCACTGCACATCCTAGGGACCTCTCCCCCGAGCAACGCTACTCGCTGGTGAAAGCCAATGTTGACAACCTCAAGTTGATTCAACTGGGGCTTACACTTTCCAACAGACACGGCGGCGACGACGCTATTACCTGGGAATTCAATTTCAGAGGATTCGACCCCATGACCGATTTACATGCACCGACTTCCATTGAATTATTGAAATCTCAAGGAATAGACTTTTGGAAGAATTACACCCAGGGTGTTGACCCGGACAGATTTGCTTCTCTGTTTTGGTCATCCGGGTTGCCTTGCAATTCTAATAAAATTTGGATTACCTTCCATGGAGCCTATGATGTAGCATTTTTAATGAAGCTCATCATGTCTAGACAACGGCTGCCGGATCAGATGCATGTCTTCTTCTACCTTGTCACCGCTTATTTCGGCCGAGATGTGTTTGATGTAAAACATCTCATCAAGTCCTGCAATGGGCTATATGGCGGTTTGGAGAATGTCGCCAAGCTCCTTAAGGTAGAACGAGTTGTTGGTCGTGCTCACAATGCTGGTTCTGACAGCCTCTTGACTTGGGCCATCTACAACAAGATGCTAAAGATCTTCTTCAAAGAAGGCATTGAAGCTCGCCACGCACAAATCTTATGCGGAATGCAGGAATTGTAAAGAAGCATATTATTGTGATTAATTTTTGTAGTAGGATGGTTGAGAGACAATTTTTTGTGGATATTGAATAAGTTGGATAGCTTGACTTCCAACCTTTGTTACAAAAGGAACAGTACTTCGAGTGTGCAAATAGACAAACATGGCATTATTAGAAAATCAGACAAGTCAAATATTGTAGAACAAAATCACTGGTTTGTTAAACCTATTCAAAACCATCTTATGGGGTCTTGGCTTTTGGTTAATGGAGGTTGTCAAGCCATTGCATTCTCAAATCATGATAGTTAAATCACATAACACGCCCTAATAGCTAGCTGTCAGTAAAATGATGCAACCAAACAATCTGAATACTTTCCTGATCCATCTTAGCAAATGCTTTTATGCACTGAGAAAGAATTATGATGTAACAATTTGTACATTTCCAATCAAAATGAGATAATAAAATAGCATAATTACTGTAGTAAACAGGACAAAATACGTTAATACCCTTACAAGATGATAATATTGTACAACAAAACTAGACAAACGGCTATGCCTCCAAGGAACTTTCACCTTTAATGAAGGTTACGAGAGATCAAACCCTCAAATATCGTGTAGAGGTCCTTGTTGTCTTGACCAAATATCTCGTCAGCTTTTCTGAGTGTTTCCTGTAATTAGAACAATGAACCTTAAGATTTGGTCCGTTAGTACTGGTAGTGGGACTAATCAGTTTTGCACCACTCATTTACCCTCTGTTTCGTTTCCTGATAGTTTTATCTTTTTTTCCCCTAGCTGAAACTGAGTATTGAATATTTCAACCAATCCACAAATAATCAATACATGTTAAAGTACCAACAGAACAGACTAGTAAGCACCATTAGTGTAGTTCAAAAATTATTCACAAATGATCAGTTTCCTACTATCTGTCTGACAGATTCAGTATCAGTATCAGTATCAGTATCAGAGATCATAGGTTCAGTACCACTTTCAAAACTGTACACCTTTGTCATTATATACCTCTCTTGTTTGCTTATGTGCATTTAATTCTTTCACGTTCGCCAGGAAGGCGCTGAACTGCTCATAAGACAAACGGCTCCTGCAAAGTTAGCAAAGAACAGAATGAGTTAGCTGCTTATAAAACACTATAATGAAAGCAAAAAGGGTACAAAGGAGAATCACGCCTGGCACAGTTGGCTAAGACATTGCCCTCTGTGTGAGAGGTAGCAGGTTTGAAACTCAATGCCTGCACTTGGGGTGATTCGAGGACTTTAACCCTTATCTCATGTTCCCAAAAATAAAAGGGCACAAAGTATATAAAAATACATACCTGACTTGACGAAAGAACTCTTTTCCATCGACTCTTGTCCTCCTGAAGCAGATCAAAACATATTAAAATGTGTAAAATTTCAAGATATTATATTAACTGCTACAAGTGCACTAAAGATAGTATGTGTGTCAACATGTCAATCTAACTGAAATTGGTGCCACCGAGATAATACGAAGGTTATACAATTCTTGTTACACTGTAACAAAGCCATAGAAAGGATAATAATTGATAAGCGATACAAATCTTTACAAAGATTGCTAAGCTAACAATGCTATGGGAGATCCAAGTCAAGTTAATTACAAGGTACATGAGAAAAACCTGTTTGATTGGCAGTGTCAAAGGGAGAGGTCATGGAGCTGTGATGGCTCGGTAGGGATGAATATAGAGATGACCTATCATCATACATATTTCGCGTGACTGCAATGGAATGCCGCCTTGGAGAGGAAGACCTAAAGGTCCTTGTTGGGGACCCTGACGCAGAAACCCTAGTTGGCGAGTCTGGTGGGGTCATTCTTGGCGTAGCACCTTGCGATGCCAAAGGCCCAAGGCTTCTACTTGGTTTTGGAACTGCAAAGAATGAAAACATACAGAATGCAAGAACCAAGCTTGGTTATTACTGATTCCTTTCAGCTATCTATTCTACATAGAGAAAACTGACAATAGAGTGGAATCCAGGAAGAATAAAACTTAAATAAATGATATGTTTATCGGGCTTCCAGTAAGAATGAAAAACTCACTTAAGGGAATCACAGCTAGGAAAATTGAACAGGAACTTTTTGGCCCTCTGAATATTTTTCCTTTCCTTTTTATTATTATTTTTTTTTTTTGGGGGGGGGGGGGGGGGGGGGGCCATGAGTGTTCTAATTTGATGAAGGACCTCACAAGTCAAGTAATACATAACCAGGACATCATTTACTACATAGTTGCATGATCTTAGTAATTACAAATAAATTATGCACCTTCTGCTTCCACATAATTGCTTCCCACTGTAACCGAACTGGCACCTTCTGACGACTGACTCTTTGCAGATGATATTTTCAATGCGGAGAGTCCAAGATCTTCATCCAAAGATTCTGTGAGCCTAGCTCTAGGAGGCCCGACATTCTACACCGAGCCAATCAATATATAAAGATGGATGTATAATAGAGCACAAGACAAGCTGAGCAAAACCAATAGCACTGGCGCACCAGTGGTATGATAGCACCAGCAACAGTGGCGCACCAGTTAGTGGTTGTTGTAACACAATTAGTAAGTGATAATGTAATTAGCAGTGAGGCAATAACATAATTAGTTAGTGGCAAAGATGTAATTAGCAAGTAATTAGAGATTAGTTAGAAGACTAAGCTGTTGGCTTTAAATAGAGATGTATCACTCATTGTACGGTAACACAATAAAAATGAAATAAAGATTGAATTCTTCAAATCTCTCTCTCTCTCTCTCTCTCTCTCTCTCTCTCTCTCTCTTTTCTAATGTATCATCAAAGCATGCTGCTGTAAACTTTTAAAAAGTATTACTGACTAATACGAAAAATAAAGTGGAAGAAAAACTTACAGGGGTCTCATCCTCTTCCTGAAGCGACTTCATAAATGTCTTCTTGAAATCTTCGAACTGAAAAGGTTATTAGTAAGTTTCAGTGCCAATAGCCATGTACATGCTATTACATGGCTATTATTGGAAAATACTTTTTAAGCGACCCCTGTAAGTACATGGCTAGTACTTACAGGGTCGACTTCAATAAGCCATGTACATGGCTATTATTGGAAAATACTGGAAAATCAATCTGACATGAAGTTGCTGAGAATATCCTAATAAGGAATTGTTTAAATTTCAAATTTGTTCATTGCCACACCTTGGAAACATCTCTGTTGAGCTTTTTCACGGTATTAGACAGCGACACATTCTCATTCAAAGGTTCTCCTGCACAAACAAATAGCTGTTTTTCAAAATCACGTTCATAAAGGCAATACCAGTTGAAATAAAATAAATTTTACTTAACTGGTCCATATAGATCCATCCTCCTAAAACGCACTACTACAAGTTAACAAAAGCCAACACACATTGTACCAGAATGAGAATATCTAATTGTGTTTTCAAAATTCTCTCAATTCCCATCCAATCTCATTTCTAATTTACCGAATTTAATCTTAACCATTCTCTACTATGTCACATTAATTCTCCATATCAACATGAGACTATAAACAGCAGTAAAATTTACAGAATGAATATCAATTGGTAACCATGAGAATTAGATATAAGTATGAATTATAGGGGAATCATACAAACAACATGGTATCCTATGAAAATACACTCCAATATATTGCCTCAGCACTAGAATTTCATATGCCAGTATTACCTTGCTACTATCTAGCTCTGATTTTTAATAAAATCAAAGGTACCTTCTCCTCTTCCACTCTCGCAAGCTGACTTGACAATCCGAGAGAGAAGCATCAAGTGTCTGAAGCTGCACACGCAACTCAGCGACCAGGTCATCCTTCTCAGCTAACGTGGCACGCAGCCAAGCCGACTCAGACTCAAGCCGCGCAACACGTGTCGCCAGAGCAATCGACGTGATCTTACGCGCCACATCCAGCTGCTCAAACGGGTCGGATGGGAGCACCTCCAGAACCGACTCCGGTAGCCCGAAGTCCAGCTGCGGATGCTCGACCTCCCCTTCTCCCTGCTCTGACATGTCACTATTGTTTGTCAAAGTAATGAACCCCTAATTTGTGAACTTCATCAGTCTTAAAGTTTTACGGGCAATTAGTTCAGAAGCGGGAGAATTAATTAGCGACGCGCGCGCGCGAGAATTAGGGAGGAGGAATGTCGGGCGGGATGGAATACGTATCCTCTGCATTAACGCACCGTTTGAGTTAATTTATGAACCGTACGATCAGAATTTGGACCAATCCTGTCCATTCCTATATTACACGTGCACTTTAATATTAGTGCGGATCTCAATGACAGTTCAGATCTTAACTCAAAATTTGAGTTAATGCAGAGGATACGAATTCGTCGGGATGGGGGCGGTGGGGCCATAGTTTTGGTTTGTGTGGGGAGAGTAGACTGCCATTGGGATTGGAGGTTTGGATAGAGTCACTAGAGATAGGTGATAGGTCCGTGTGTGGCGGAGGAGCCATTTGTCCCGTCCCGGGGTGTCCCACGTGTCATTTTATTAATTTTTATTTAGTAATTTAAAATAGAGGAGGGTTAAAATGCACTCTCTTTTTGTGCTCCTACGTGCACTCTCTCCTCATATCTTCATTTTCAAGTTTAAATAGTCGATTCGAACCTTCCAACGTGTTCTTCATATTAAAATGTGCTTGGAGACCAAATTTTACATTTTTTGAAATTTTTTACTATTTTTTCAGAATTTTTGAAAATCATCACTTTGCTGAATTTTTTATTATTGTTTAGTTTAATCAAAAATTCTGAAAAAATAGTAAAAATTTCCAAAAAATGTAAAATTTGGTCTCCAAGCACATTTTAATATGAAGAACCACGTTAGAAGGTTCAAAATCGACTATTTGAACTTTGAAAACTGAAAGATATGAGAGAAGGGTGCAGTTAGGAGCACAAAAGGGAGGGTTGCATTTTAACCCTCCTCTTTAAAATAATATCTTTGTGTAATATTTTATATATATTTTAAAATTAATTATATATGATAAACTTGATTTATACCATATTTTTTGTATCGTTCTTAATAATAATGTATATTTCAAATTAAACAGCTTTTTTTTTTGTATAATTATCTTGTTATTGACAAAAGAAAGTTGAATTAAGATGAATTAAGAAGTAAATCTTATGATTTCATCCATTCATATTTTAGGTTAATTTGTATTGTATAACGGAGTACGGCTAGTATGACATCAGTGTCATTTCAGCTTATATAACACAATTCCAAAACCTATCGAATTAACTTCAAACGGTTGAATCCAAACCTTTCAAACTGATCTATTCCAGTAGTTGTGCGTTTACATACAAAATTTATAATTTTTTGAATTTATTTAGTATCAAGTCAAGGTCCAAATGTGTAAGTTTTAGTTAATTCTAATGCATTCATTTTTCAACATTTTGACAGCTGATTTGATACTAAAATAACTAAAAATATACAATTTTTGCATGTAAACGCATCACTCATAAAGTAAATCGGTTTTGAACGGTTTGAATTAGTTGTTTGAAGTCTATCCAATCAATTTTATAGTGGTGTCATATGACACTGATGTCATACTAGCCGACTCTGTGTATAATATTGTTATACATTTATATACTCAAGCGTGGATTTTTGGAAACTAAATGCTTACTGGCACAGGAAATTGGACAATTAATGCTTATTGAAAGAACAACATGAGGAATTCTAGTATACACCAATCACCATAAAAAAAAATTTGTAATACAAAATTATGCAAACTGAAATAAGTTCATTTGGTTACTCCTCTTCTATTGCGGTTAAATAGAAGAAACATTAATTGAATTGAAGAGATCGCCTCCGTCAAAATAAGAAATTGAAGCGAGAGACCAAAATCCACCGTTAAATTTAATCAACGGTGGAATATTCTTTCCTGCAAAGTTTCTGCGCGGGAGATGATATAACAAAACAAATTGGAAAGAGAGAAATAAAAGAGGAGGTTTCAAATGCCTTCATTGTAGAAACTTTAATAACTCAAAATTTAAATTATAATGTCAAAATAAAACAGTTAGATATGATATATATTTTCTCCGTACTCATAAAAAATTATCACATTTCAATTTTGTTTTTATGTGAATCAATAAGTTGAAAAATCAACTATAGAAATTATCCACATTAGTATATTTTTTTAAAGTTCTTGATGACAGCCAAACAAAGTTGAAATATCGTAATTTTTTACATGTGCATAGATAAAATGATGTAAATCACATCCAACTGTTTTATTTTGACTTTTAAGTTTCAAATTTTGAGTTATTAAAGTTTTTAAAAATAGAGATAACAGAGGCATAATGGATGATGAACTCAGTTGGCGAGGGTGGTATGATTGAAAATAGACCTCTGACGGTGGTATTCATTTAATTTGATTTTTTTGGAGTGTCAACAATAAAAATTTGGCACAAAAAATGAAGGCATTTGAACCCTCAAAGATAAATTTATATTCTAATAAGTTATTGTACAAAGGTGAAAAATGATAAAACTGTCATTCAAATAAAATAAAAAAATCAAAATTTCACACGATACAAGTTCAAAAATTGATGAGCATTAATGGAGTAATTGAAAATTATATTATTAGTATTTAACTGGTGACTAAATAATTCTAAATTATATCAAAACCTAAAGCTACATAACATATTCATTACTTTGATAATGTTGTGTTTGAATTTTTTTTTTCTCCCGAATTAACAAATACAAAATCAAATTGGCATATTTAGCAAAATCGAATGGCTTAATTTGAAATTCCCATCATGGTTCAAAACAACAGTCCTACTTCCAAACTACACTCGTTGTCATCTATCAAATTTTAAATTTTGTTTTTTTGGAATTATGGCTGAATTTTCTAATTATCAAATTTATGTACCCTTTAGAAAAGGTCTGGAAAAGAGTTTTTAATTCTTTGTATTTGTCAAATATAAAACATACCAAAAATTTGTGTTTTA
>JAJGRW010000885.1:86978-201492 GCA_025461045.1 Carex parvula | reverse complement strand
TACTAATATTTGATAATATTATAAGCATTAAACTAATCCTTCATTGTGCAATATTGATAATATTTGATCCTTCATTAAACATAATCCTTCATTGTTTCAAAAACTAATACTAAATATTTGATAATACTAATACTACATTATGCTTTTTTCCTGTTTTCCCTCTTTTTTCCTTTTTTTTTGATATATTACAAGCTAAGGTTGCAATATTAAAAGCTACACGGTCTTAAACAAATAAATATTATACATTATGCTTTTTTTTTTCCTTTTTCCTTTTTTTTTCCACTATTTGAACAGTACCCTCGGCCCATAATCCTTCTTGTGGTCGACCGCATGTAGTCAGCTTCGTCTACCCCTTCAAGTGTTGCTACCTCAGCTTGCACGTCGGTACAAATGGAGGTATTCGTCGAACTGGTCGTACTCTTCTTCACGACGATATTTCTACCCCCGACAATCCTTCTTTTTCCGGATAGGACGACGCTCAACCTAGCATCACTCGGGTCAGTGGCATAAAAGACTTGGGTGGCTTGCTTGGCGAGTATAAACGGATCATCAACATGCCCAATCCTGTTTAAATCAACGAGTGTGAACCCAGCGTGTCAACTTTAACACCTCGGTCTTCGATCCATTGACACCGAAACACGGGAATGCTCAGGCGAGGACTGTAAATGAGCTCCCAAATTTCTTGAATAACGCCATAATATGACTTTGATGCTATTACAGCCCGGCCATCTCCGGATCTACTGAATTCTTGAGAGGTCGCCACCAACGTCACCCCACTGTTTTGCATCGTGCTCTTATCACTCTGGGATTTAGTGTAAAATGTATATCCATTAATCTCGTATCATTGGAATGTTCTAACAACAATTTGGGGTCCTTCGCCAAGCAGTTTAACAATTTCAGGTACGGGGTGTGACTGCACTCTTTCTTTCAGCCATCCTATAAAAGAACGATTATGCTCGTTAGTAAGCCACTTCTGACTCCTCGTGTAGTTTTGTTGTTGAAGGATTGTCATGTGCTCATCTATATAGGGAGCAACATCTGTCATGTGTTGTAGTACAATAAAATGTGCCTTTTGTAGTTCATTTAGATCAGCAACTACGGCTCTCAACCCAATTGTCCCGACTCCTTGGAGCCTTCCCTCGTATCGAGATTTTGGAACGCCAATAGGATCCACACCGGTCAAGTAGTTGGTGCAAAAATCAATCACCTCCTCCGTAGAATATCCTTCTATAATGCTGCCTTCGGGTCGATGTCGGTTCCTTACGTATTTTTTCAAGATGCCCATGTATCTCTCGAATGGATACATATACCGAAGAAACACGGGACCACAAATCTTAATTTCTCTCACAAGATGAACAACAAGGTGAACCATGACATCGAAAAAAGATGGCGGAAAATACATCTCAAGTTGGCAAAGAGTCACGACGACCTCCTTTTGCAAAGAGTCCAATTTTAGAGGGTCTATCACTTTGGAATTTATTGCATTGAAGAAAGAACAAAGCTTCGTAATGGTTTGACGAACATGCTTTGGTAAAATTCCCCGAATTGCAACGGGAATTATGTGTGTCAATAAAACATGATAGTCGTGAGATTTCAGACTGATCAGTTTTAAGTCCTTCATCGACACCAACTTCTTAATATTCGAAGAATATCCTGATGGGACTTTTATACCATTGAGGCATTCACAGAAGCTTGTTTTCTCTTTCTTTGACATTGTGCACAGTGCGGGGGGTAGGTATGTGCGCTTCCCTTTCTCCTGCGGTGCGAGCTCGTGTCGTATTCCCATCTCTACCATGTCTTTTCTCACTTTAATACCATCCTTAGTCTTCCCCGGAATGTTCAATAATAAACCAATTAAACTGTCACAGACATTTTTTTCGACATGCATGACATCTAGGCAATGCCTCACTTCTAAATATTTCCAGTACGGTAGCTCCCAAAATATGGACCTCTTTTTCCAAATATTCTTCGGTAGTGCTTTGGCGTATTTTCAAAAACAGCATCAATGTTTTTTACCCGTTCGAAGACACTCTCCCCGTCTAATGGATGACGAGCCACTCCAAGCTCAATTTTCCCGTTGAATGCCATCTTCTTCTTACGATATGGGTGATTAATAGGAAGAAACCTACGATGCCCCATGAATACATTCTTTTGACAATTTTTCAACCTCAGCACCTGCGTGTCATCTTCACAGATCGGGCACGCTTTTGCTCCTTTACAAGTGTAACCCGACAAATTCCCGTACGCGGGGAAATCATTTACGGTGCAAAACACCATGGCCCGCAAGTTAAAGGTCTCTTTCATATACGCATCCCACACCGGGACGCCATCACGCCACAATTTTTGGAGGTCCTCGATTAATGGTGCGAGATATACATCTATGTCATTTCCGGATTGTCTGGGTCCTTGGATTAGTAATGACATCATTATATATCTGCGTTTCATGCACAACCAAGGAGGAAGATTGTAGATGCATAAAAGAACTGGCCAAGTACTGTGCCGACTGCTCATACTTCAAACGGACTCATTCCATCTGAGCTCACCACAATCCTAAGGTTCCTCATTTCAGAACCAAATTCTTTGAAATGTCTGTCAATGTTTCTCTATTGAGGAGAATCAGCCGGGTGCCTTAGTTTACCGTCATTTTTGCGCTCTTCTTCGTGCCAGCGCAATAATTTTGCATTTTTGGGATTCGCAAACAACCGTTTGAATCTCGGTATTATCGGCAAATACCACAACACCTTAGCCGGAGGTCGGCCATTTGTGTCCTCGTTACAATCATCAGTGTCCTGGTCCTTACGACGTTTATATCGTGAAACACCGCATTTAGGACAGACATGCATGGCCTCGTACTCGTTACGATACAATACACAGTCATTCGGACATGCATGTATTCTTTCGATCTTCAACCCCATTGGACATATCAACTTCTTTGCCTGATATATTGTACCGGGTAACTCGTTGTTATCTGGGAGCATTTCTCCTAAAAGCTGTAATAAGGACGTGAAACTCTTATCGCTCCAACCATTGTCTGCTTTTAAGTTTAATAATTTCAACACAGCTGACAGTTTTGTAAATTTGGTACACCCGGGATACAACGGCTTCTTGGATTCATTAGACAAATTTTGAAATTTATCATAATTTTTATCACTAATTTCATATTCCACATCACGTAACATATCCTCCAAATTTTCAAGTAAACTCGTGTTCTACATTTTCATCAAAAATCCTCTCCATCTCATCATCGTCATTTTCGGGTTCGACGTTATCAGAATATTCGGCACTCTCATAATCCTCGTTCCAATCAAGTTCAAAATTATCAGAAATTCCAACATTCTCATCATTCAATTCACGATTACAATCTTTATTGGCACTACTACTTTCCCCAAATTTCTCACCATGCATGAACCAACATGTATATCTCTTCTTAAATCCCCGACAAATCAAATGAGCTCTAATTTCTTCGATGTCCAAAAATCTTAATAAATTTTTACAATCTTTACAAGGACATAAAATGTCTTCTTCTTTTTTCTTCACTATATAACTCTCAGCAAATTTTATAAACTCATCAACGCGAACCGAATATTCTTCACTGTCACGTCGCATTTCATACATCCAGCTTCGATCCATCTGTAAATTAAATTAAAAAAATGATTTGATCAATTAATCATGCATGGTCAACATTCTCCTTCGTGTACAAAATTTTGGGCTTACAAAGGGCCGGTTTACAATCCTAACCCACTCTTTGAATATTATGTCTCATATATGAACACATATTAGCGAGATTTAATTAGTATTTGAGAAAAATTCGGCTAGCATTTCCCCTTAACTCCCCAAGTATGCGTACGAACCACATACTCGTAGGAGCAATAAGGGAAAATACTGTCGAACTTTTCTCAAATACTAATTAAATCCCGCTAATATGTGTTCACATTCCTAAATGAGACATAATATTCAAAGAGCAGTCCCAAAACGGAGACTATCCAAAATTAATCCCTATTGGATTAATTTTGAACGGACATGGACCTAAAAGCATCTAAAGGTCGGTTATTGGACCACAATACACTAATTAATTACATCTAAAATTAAGAAATCAAGCATGCATGAAATGACCTAAATAAGCCTAAATAACAGAAAATTAGAGGAAGGAAAATGATTTAAATACATATTACTAACCTTAGAAAGATGGAGAGGAGAAAATACAAACTTAATTCAAAGATCTCAGATCTCAGCTGCTGGCCTCGATCAATTCGCAGAAATCTGATAGGAAAAAGCTCAGTTCGAGATGTATTAACTAAAAGACTTGATAAAACGGCTCTCTGGAAGGGGAAGACATTAAAACCCTACACTATTATACACGGCTATTTAGTTATAAATCCGTGTAGCTCTCCAACTAAACATACACGGCTCTTTTGTTATTAATCCGTGTACAATTATACTATTTCTACACGGATATATTATCAAAAAACCGTGTGTAATATTCCTATACGGCTTTGTATTAAAAGTCCGTGTAGCTCTCTCAATTATTTGCACACGGACCTCTTTACACACGGATTTTTGGTTTCTAATAAACCGTGTATCTCTCTCTAATAATTCTACACTGATTATTAACTAATTATCCGTGTAGAAATCGTGCAGATCTTTTGAACAAGTAAAAAATCATATTTGGTACACTGTTTTTAATATAATTGCCAAATCCGTATACAATGTGCAGTGTACAAAGCCAGTTTTTGTAGTAGTGTGTGTTTTTAGGTGAAACATACACGTGTAGAGGAAAATCAATGAAAGTAACATGTCAACACAAACAAATTTCATTTCATACACACACTATCTCATGAAGCTAGCTAGTTCATGCAAAATAAACATTCAAATATGCTGCCAATAAGAATAACTCATTTATTAGTTGTGAGTATAATTTGTTTAAATCACACAAATTTGATGATATGTATAGTATATATATATTAAGTTTGGAACTATAGATTTAGTTTTTTTACCGAAAATATCATGCAGTGTATAATAATATTTATACAATATCACCAAAATATTAATAAAATAAGATGTTAGAGGGAAATCAATAATAACTAAATAATTTCATAAACTAATTATTTTACTTTTAAATTCTAACTCAAGAACTGTATAACTACATACTAATAAAACTGTATTTTATTAACAATTCAATGCTTGCAATCCATGGCGTAAGTCCGGAAGATGTTCCACCAAGAGGGTTTTATTGGTCACAAAAGCATGAATGGAAGAAGGGGGAGAACAAGTACACCCTACAAGATTATCGAACGATGCTCGATCTCATGCAAGATGAGGACGTGGAATGGACCCCGTATGACATGTCAACCCGTTATATCTTGCCACCCGCTTGCATGGCTGGCCACAAATATTGGTTGAGTATAGCTTCCTTAATTGATTTCAACATTGTGGAGACGTACCATCCTGACAGCGTGATGCGCCAATTCGGCAAAATTCAAGTCCGCCTCCCGCTCGTTCGACGCTACCTGACATCCATAAGGTAGATCGTTAGAAGAGTTCGGGTTAACCAATTATTATAAGACCGAACCGTGCTTAATTTGCTGGAGCGGGCTGAAGAAAAAAAAAATCAATTGAGCTGGAAAGATGGGCCCAAACAAATTTAGAACAGAAACATTGAAGATCCAATTGGGTTGAGTCAAGTCACCAATTGGAAGTGCAAGAATCCAAAACCAACCTGTTGCAGAGTGAATCCTAGTGGCAACACTACACTACAGAATGAACACTCAAGGGAGAGGTGCTTTTACATCTAGATGAAGTTTTGATCTTCAAAGCGTGGCCAGAAATGAAGGCGCATTAATGTATATATCTAATATGATAATATCCAATACTTATTAGGATTAATCTACAATTTGACACTTTTGTTTATTTTATTTTAGTAAGATAGTAAATGAGATGATAGTGCTCCTCTTGCACTTGATATCATAGTGACAAATGAATTATTTGGATCAGTTCGGTGGGATTAAAAATTCGTGATTCGGGAATAATTCGGGTATAATTCGGAATTGATTCGGTCCCACAAGAAAGAAAAATAATTAAAAACCAAAAAAAACCAACCCAAATTTTTTTCGCATTTTATTCATGAATAATTCGTAATCCGTATTTTGTTCATGAATAATTTGGTCAGCCGAATAATTCGCCACTCGGTTTAAAAACACTTAAAAAACTTTTATTCACGAATAAAACGCGAATTATGTCACTATGTTTGATACTCAGAGCCAAAAATTTTCCATATTTTGTGTATCTATAGCATTTAAAAAATGTATGGAACTTTGGATTAATTAGTAATCGGTGGAATTAATAGCGGTCAATCCGAAACTATATTTAAGATAAGGACTAGATGTACGTTTAATTGTTCTTACCCTGAAATTTTTATTTTTACTATTTTTCCAAAAATATAAATCAAAACACCACTGTTTCTGGGTACTACTAATTCTACTCTGGCTGCAGAACACCGGAGCAGTCCCAAACAAATGGGGGTGCATACAAGATAGTTGACCTATATGTGGAGGTTACCCGAGTCTGGTGTACCAACCCAGTTATGAGGTTAATCCAGGGCCGTAGTCGGGTTAACTCATCTGGATAAAGTCCGTCCACTGTCTAAATTGACCAACCGTCTAGCAGGTCGGGCCCCAATTCAGAAGAACCGACGGTCCAATAGTCGCCCCCCTCCCCGTCGGGCCCCACCTCGGATTGACCAGCCTTCTACTAGTCGGACAGCTACTTGGGGTCAATATTGTGATCTAGATGAAACCGATGAAACAATGGATCCGGAATTAGAAGAGGCAGAGGAAAATTGGGGTGATGTTGATCATGAGGGTATGAGCGTTCAGAGTGACCATGAAGTTGAGATTTCACGTGTATGCCTATATGGTGAGAATTTAAAATTTTTTTACCACCACTTGGCTCAATACACAAAAGATCTTATTTATACGACAAAAGCAAACAAAATTTTCTTCAACAAACTAATGTGTACTAAATTAAGATAAATTAATCTCATCTAATTTATTGCAAGAGAAAATAATGGAAACATTTACCTAAAGAGATTGTCAAATCTCTTGATGGAGAGAAGTCGGTTTCCCTTCTAGATCTCGTGTTCTTCTTGAAAGCGCATCTTGGTTCACCTTGAACCTAAACAACGAACTTGCACATCTCTTAGATTGATGGATGTGAACTTCAAGGCTTAGATCCAACCACCTATTGATCTTCAAATTAACAACCTATTTGATTTCTTGGTGGCTAAACCTATCAAGAAGAGATGAGAGATGAGGGTTTTCGGCCTAGGATAAAATTTCTCAATTTTAGGCCTAGAACAAAAAGGAGGCTGCTGCTGGAAAATTTCAGCCAAGGAAGAGGAGCTGAAAAATTAGATTCTATTTTCCTTAATTACACCCCTTTAAATAGGTAAGGGGTTAGGGCTACTATTTGTGTAAAGTTTAAACTTTTTACACAAATACCACTAGCCTTATTTAGTCATTTTATCATCTCTTGAATCTCATCTTGTGATTGGTTTAATAAATTAATTTATGAATAAATAATATTAATCATATTATTCTATTATGTAATATTCTTATTATTCTTATAATGCATTCAAACATTATACCAAATAATATTTGCATAACTTCACAAATTTATTTATGGTCTAAGTATGTCATATTATGACATTTTATTTTAGTATTTCATCTCATGTATTTTATCTAATACATCAATGAAATATAAAATACTTGTTATTTCTCTTCAGTTGGTGTGACCGTATAGAGGATCTATGTCATCTTGGCAATAATATAAAACTTTATATTATTGACTATAAGATGTTCTATCATTACATTATAGCTATCCAAATGACATAGTAATCATTTACTCATTCCATTAATTTCGTGTCTATCCTTGTCACATGCTATTATGAATAATATGCAAAATAGGATCGTGTTATTCTTGTATTATATTTGTTTTCTTGGTCTATCAAGTGAATTATAATTATAACTACATCAGTTATATTGCATGCGATATAATTTTACTTTACCAAGGGGCCCAGTAATATCATAACTCAAATTGAGAGACAATGATAATATTAACATATAGATTTCTCCCGCACAAGTTGTACACAACAAACTACTATTTTATTCATATCATAAGATAGTATTTAAATAGCAATCACATTATAGTGAAAAACCTACACATCTCATATCTAAGATTCCAAAGACACAATGGAAACATTAATGACACAAAACACAATCCATATAATATTCCATTCATTTAAGTCATGTTAAATATATAAAATACACATTTATATATTCATGTTATTAAATGATAATGTTTTATCAATATTTATAGAACTTCAATGTACTTTAATCGACATGACAATCTTTCTCGATAATTAATGTTCCTCATTTATTACCACGATTGTGAACATATTTAGTGATTAAATGTTTCTCATATTAGGAGTTCTATGGTTCAAGACCAAGAGCATCTTCTTGAACACTTCCAAAGATATAACATATAAATCTCAAGGAGCATGAATAATAACATTCGTAATAAAATCATGAACAACATATAAATTATTATTAAAAAATAACTTTCAAAACACACATCCTTCAGATACCAGGTCTGTGCTTGGGTAGATGTTTCAGACACATCCTTCAATATGGATCGAGAGTTTGAGCACCCAGTTTCAGCTTTCAATGACACATCAGGATTTCAGGAAGCAAATGTGGGTTTGTTTGGAAGGGTAGCAGAGTATGAGAATAAATTGTCAAAGGGACAAACATATGACTCAAAAGAGCAAATAAAGAGTTCAATTGTCAGGTTTCACAGACTTTGCAACAAAAAGATAAGGAATACGCACAGTGACACGACCAGAATGAGGTTCAAGTAGAAGGACAGTAGATGAATCAATGTTTTAATTGTATTCGTAAGAACATTGTTTATTTTAGATTTATTAGACGTATTTTTATTGTACTCGTGAGAACATTAGCATTATATTGTTTTATTTATGACTTTTTTATATTTTTTTTGAGATTATTATGGCTCATTTATATTTATTTTTATTGCTTCTTTATATTTGATCCGACAAACGAAAAATATATTCAGATTAAACAACATTTAAAACAAAAACAAAACAAATAAAACAATTTTAAAAATAAAAACCAAAACAAATAAAAAACCTTTACGATAAAAAAAATAGGGTCGTAGGGACTGCGGCCTGGTTAGAAATTTGAGGCCACTCCGCTGTTGGCATTGTGCGGACTCCAGTATTTGAGGCCGCTCCGCTGTCCTGCGGCCTGATTAGAAATAGAAAAACCCAGAAACCAGAGTGTTTCGGTTTTTTTTTTTTTTAGAAAATGGTAGAAATAAATTTTTCGGGTTCATTCAATAGTTTTCAAGTACATTAATTTCTCTCTATATATATGGTTTTGAATTTTGCAAAAAGAAAATATTTTCATAACTTCTTCTCGCATACCTAGGAGGCATTGACTAAGACCATTGGTGAGATAGACTAATTAAATTAACTTAAAATAAGTATTAATGTGTAAGAACAATTGAATAGAATAATGGTGTATCACGTTCTTCGATTTAAACTATATAGTTTAATAATTGTTGTTTAAATCAAATTAAATCACACAAACTATATATTTCTATTTAAATTCTTTTGAAGGTTATTTCCATCAAATTCTTAATTGGTTGTAATTTTCAATTGTTATGGATTCCAAATTATGTTACAATTATTGTATGATTTATAGCAATAAATGCCCCAGCATCTCTCCCTACGAATATTAATGTGTTGAATTATATATAATTTTTCATTAGAATTTTGTGGGTTGGGTACTCTACATTCTCTATATATCATGCGTGCTGTGTTTTAGGTGAAACATACACGTGTAGAGGAAAATCAATGAAAATAACATGTCAACACAAACAAATTTCATTTCACACACACTATCTCATGAAGCTAGTTCATGCAAAATAAACATTCAAAATATACTGCCAACCAGAATAACTCATTTATTAGTTGTGAGTATAATTTGTTTAAATCACACAAATTTGATGATATGTATACTATATATATTTAGTTTGGAACTATAGATTTAGTTTTTTTTTACCGAAAATAAGAAGTAAAGAAAAATATAAGCACATACTATATAGTAATATTTATACAATTTCACTAAAGTATCAATAAAATAAGATGTTAGAAGAAATCAATAAAAATTAAGTAATTTCAAAAACAAATTATTTTACTTTGGAATTATAACTCAAGAACTATACAAAAATATATAGAACTCTATACATTTTATTAGCAATTCGATCCTTTTGTATTTTATTAACAATTCGATCCTTTACTCAAAAAAATAAAATAAGAAATAAAAAAATAAAATATATCTTTTACTCAAAAAAAGAAAAAAAGATATATAACAAGAAAGTTAACATATTCCAGTACAGTTGAAAAATTCGCATTACGAAATTGATCACGTCATCGGAGAGTGTTCGTTCAGACGCCCACAACATGTAGCAGCACGCGACCATGATTTTCATGAGAGCCAAATCGAAGGTCGTGTTTGTGAGGGTTCATAAGTCCATGTCGCCGGACAACAATTAGTGCAAAGTGTACAACATTCTTTACCATGTCAATCAGTTCTGTTGAATAAAAAAATCAAATAAATATCAATTTGATATCAATTAGCATTAATTAGATATATAACAGATTTTGTAGCCTATAAATGAAAACCGTGTAAGAGATTGAAATAATATCATAAATCAATAAATTTAGTTTTTTTTTCAAATTTGTACAAGTTCATCCATGACTTAATTATGATTAATTAGTTTGAATTAATATGTCAACCAATTCATCCATGACTTAATTATGATTAATTAGTACGAGGAGAGATGGTAGTTTTAGTTCCAAGGATCAGAAGAGTTCGGGTGAACCAAACCCGATAAGACCGAACCGTGCTTAATTTGCTGGAGCGGGCTGAAGAAATCCAGAAGAAAATCAATGGGCTGGAAAGATGGGCCCAAACAAATTAAGAAGAGAAAATCAATGGGCAGGAAAAATGTGTAGAACACCAATCAATCCTTAATTTTATTTAAAAAGTGTTTGGAGCTTTGGATTAATTAATAATTGGTGGAATTAATAGCGGTCAATCCGAAACTACATTCAAGAGAGAAGGACTAGATCTACGTTTAATTATTATTACCACCTTTGTTGGAACCACGTATAATCTCTTAATATTTTTTAAGTACATCATTCTATATATATATATATATATGGTTTTGAATTTTGCAAAAAGAAAATCTTTTGATAACTTCTTCTCACATACCTAGGAGGCATTGACTAAGACCATTAGTGAGATAGACTAATTAAATTAACTTCAAATAAGTACTAAAGAACGTGATACAACATTACAGCGCACTGGTGATTTAATTAACTATGCATTAATTTCCTACGACCAAAGAGTTATATTAATGGCAAGCGATGTACGTAACGAGTTCTCCTACGACCGAAGAGCCCCTCAAGGTGGCTATTGAGGGCAACCGGAGCGATTTGGTGCAGCTTCTTGGATTGAACAATGAACAACCTACCCCTCCTACAATTGTACTTGTACACAGTGTTAGACAAGTGCTTACTCCTGTTATACCCAGTGTTGTAAAAAACGGCCTTAATGGTTGATTAAATGCCCATTTAATCGTTAACGGTCGGCAAACCATTATGAATACACTAATTTTAGGTCTATTATTGGATTTTTCTGATTAATTGGCCGATAATTCTGTTTTTTCCCATTTAATCGTCCATTTACTTCCGTTTATTCCCGTTTATTCTCGTATATTCTCGTTTATTCTAGTTTATTCTAGTGAATATTTATTTTCATATTGTTTTTTTTGTGACTGTGTGTAATACTGTATTGTAATTTTATTTGTACTTGGATATACATTTAATATTTTTTATATATGTTTTTTCTTCTTACTTATTTTGAAATTGATTAATTCTTCTATTATTTATATAGCATATGTTTTTCTTACTTATTATATCTTTTTTTCAATTAGTACGACTTGTTCATATATGAAATTAAGTTGTTATCATAAACTAAATTTAGTGAAACGTTGAAATGTTTCATTTCTTTCAAATAATATATTATAAGTATTTAAAAAAACTTAATTAATTTATTTATTTTTGCATTAAATAAATGTGTTACTTACAAATGTAAAATGTGTATGTATTGTTAAGGAGAAATAAGCATAGTGTTATGTTATAATAATAAAAGCTAAGTTAAATTAAGTTTATTTGATAAGTTTGATGAGTTAAATAAATTATTTTTAATAAATTATGAATATATACACATAATTTTAATGAAAACGATTAATTAGCCGTATAATTCTAATTAATCGGTCGTTACCGATTAATTACTTGACGGTACTCCGTTCGTCCAACGAGCACATACCGTTATTTACAACACTGGTTATACATCAGCTTCGCCCCTGATGCATGCTTTTTGATATTGGCGATGTGTAATTATTACTATCCTTTTGCTAATGCAAATAAGCATATATACCTCTTTTAAAAAGATATATATAATTAATTGATCCACAAATCCAATCGTTGACTACTGTACAAAGTAAAATAATAACAAAAAAAATAAAAGGAATGTGATACACCATTACAGCCCCAATGGGGCAATAAACTTTGAATTAATTTCCTAATTATATAAGACTGGAACTAGTCCCCTATACATTTCTTCCTTAATCTCTCATATTAATTTGACACTATATATATAGCTAGATTAAGTTTCAAAAATATATAACAAGTTCTCTTGAGACCAAAGAACCCCAATTAAGCTCCAGAGTTATATTAATGGCTAGCGATGTATCGAGTTCTCCTACGACCGAAGAGCCCCTCGAGGCGGCTATTGAGGCCAACCGGAGCGATTTGGTGCAGCTTCTGATTGAATTGAACAATGAACAACCTACCCCTCATACAAATGTACTTGTTGGGGATGGGGCACTAATGGAGCTCTCTAAGTCTAAGTCTGACCACCTCAGAAGCACAACAGGTAAATTATATATATATATATATATATATATTTTGGATTTGGGTTTTGTCCAAGGGTTTTATTGGATAATGTTTTGTTTAAAGTCGGATTTTAATCGTCTATATTGTATTAAGATTTGTCCGAAAAATAAATTATAAAATTAAATTAGAAAATTGATAAGTAATGATTTTTAATTCTCTTGAAATAAAATACAAATATTTACATTTCTTATAATTTTATTATACTGGAAATTATTTTATTTATCAAATATTCTAATTTTTTATATAACAACAAATATTATAAATTGAATTTTACAATTAAAAATAAGTTATTTATGTTAGTCTTTAATCTTTAACTAAGCTTATTAGTCGTTAACGTCTCACCATGAAAAAAAAACAAATTGAGTTAGATTTAATGTTATTTTTCTCCTAATTTTATACTAGCTGGAAAATAAAGTCAACCTCATTCTAATTAAAAATGATTACCAAATAAAAGATGAGGAATGTTTCTTAAAAATCATCATTAGAAAAATAAAATTTAGCGAACCAACTTGGTTTTTTTTTTTTTTTTTTACAAAAACGATTAGTATCGGATAGGTTATTCGGTACCTCTCATTTACGTTTAAGCAGTACCGAATAACCTATTTGATACTATCCAATTTTACCTTTTTACTTGACAGAAATTATGAAAATATTGTAAAACTAAGAGGTATCGAATAGACTATTCAACATTGGTTAAACGTTATAAAATGTACTGAATAGTCTATTCGGTACTTATAATTTTATATATAAAAAAAAGCAATCAAGTTAGTTATCTAAATTTACTTTTAATAATTATGATTTAAAAAAAAAATTCAAAAGATTGAGAATTTTATTCCAAGGGGATTGGCCCAATAACCAATGAATTCGTGTCCCATGCGATAATAAAAGTAGGAAAAAACCTGGTTCATTTAGTATCACATGAGATAACGAATCAAACAACACTGCAGTTGGTGTTATGGGGTCCAAGGACTAAACCTAAAGGTAGTACGTACGGTATAGACCAAGCTTATCTAAAGATATGATACAAAGTAGCTTCAGAGGAACAGCAGCATGGACGATAACTAATCTTTTACAATTTAAAATTTAAAAATTTAAAATTAAAAAAAATACACTAGGGGCAATTTCGTCCAAAATATTTCTTATGTAAATTTAAAGTCTAATATATTATATTGACATTATGATGAGATATATTGGTCGGAATTTTATATTCAGACCTTCATTTTAAAATTGAGTAAGACTACGATATTGTGCATAATGCAGATTGGTTCGTACCATGAATTATTATTTATGTTTTCAAAATTTAGATAATTGATCTTAATTATTCAACATGATTTTCACATGAAAATGTACTTACAGACTAAAGCTTATACTTTTAGATTTCTTTTTACTATTTTTATGTAGGTAATTATACTTTTAAATAATCTAAAATCTTTAAATCAGTTAATTTTCTATCTATCTAAAATTATAGTAATTTTTTTGAAATAATGTAAAATTTGATCAATAAGTACATTTTTTATATGAGACAACAATTCAAATTAATTGTTTAAACTTTGAAAAATAATAAAAATATTGATTCCTACTAGGAGTGTTCAAATGGTTGGTTCGGTTGAAACTTCTCACATACCTAAATAAATAGGAGGCATTGACTAAGACTATTAGTGAGATCCATAGACTAAATTAACTTAAAACAAATAATTAAGTATTAAGGAACATGATACACCATTACAGCGCATTGGGGAAATAATTAACTATGCATTAATTTCCTAATTATATAAGACTGGAAGTCTGGATCCAGTCCCCTGTACATTTCTTCCTTCCTTAATCTCTCATATTAATTTGACACTATAACAAGTTCTCTCTTGAGACCAAAGAATCCCAATTAAGCTCTAGAGTTATATATTAATGGCTAGCAATGTAACAAGTTCTCCTGCGGCGACCGAAGAGCCCCTCGAGGCGGCTAATGAGGGCAACCGGAGCGATTCGGTGCAACTTCTTGGATTGAACAATGAACAACCTATCCCTCATACAAATGTACTTGTTGGGGATGGGGCACCAATGGAGCTCTCTGAGTCTGAGTCTGACCACCTCAGAAGCGCAACAGGTAATATATATATATTTTGGAATTGGATTTTGTTCAAAGGGTTTTATTGGACAATGTTTTATTTAAAACTGGATTTTAACCATCTCTATTGTATTAAGATTTGTGCAAAAAATATTTATAAATTAAATTAGCAAATTGATAAGTAATAATTTTTAATTTGCTTGAACTAAAATACAAGTATTTATATTTTTTATAATTTTATTATACTGAAAATTATTTTATTTATCAAATATTCTGAATTTTTTTATATAACAACATATATTATAAATTGAATTTTACAATTAAAAATAAGTTATTTATGTTAGCCTTTAATCTTTAAATAAGCTTATTAGTCGTTAACGTCTCACCATGAAAAAAAAAAAACAAATTGAGTTAGATTTAATGTTATTTTTCTCCTAATTTTATACTAGATGGAAAATAAAATCAAACTCGTTCTAGCTAATTAAAAATGATTCCCAAATAAAAGATGAGGAATTTTTTTAAAAAATCCTCATTAGAAAAATAAAATTTAGCGAACCAACTTGGTTTTTTTTTTTTTTACAAAACGATAAGTATACTTATCATATAGGTTATTCAGTACCTCTCATTTGCATTTAAGCGGTACCGAATAGCCTATTTTGGTACTATCCAATTTCACCTTTTTACTTGACAGAAACTATGAAAAAATTGTAAAACTGAGAGGTATCAAATAGGCTATTCGGCACCGGTTAAATGTAAATAAAATGTACCAAATAACCTATTTAGTACTTATAATTTTTATAAAAAAATCCAATCGAGTTAGTTATCTAAATTTACTTTTAATAATTTTTGTTTTTAAAAAAAAATTCTAAGATTGAGAAGTTTACCCCAAGGGTATTGGCCCAATAAACAATGAACTCGGGTCCCATGCGATAATAAAAGTAGGAAAAAACCTGGTTCATTTAGTATCACATGAGATAACGAATCAAACAACACTGCAGTTTGTGCTATGGGGTCCATTGGTCCAAGGACTATACCTAAAGGATATTACGTACGGTATAGACCAAGTTTATCTACAGATATGATACAAGGTAGCTTGCAAGGAACAGCAGCATCGACGATGACTAATCTTTTACATTTTTTTAATTTATAAAATTTAAAATTTAAAATTTAATGACATTAGATATTTCTCACAACATGTTTAAAACTAGTTAGATTAATGTTACAACTTCATTGTCAATATTTTGTTGACGAAATTGCCCTTCTTTATTTTCCTTTATTTAAGAATTTATTGAGTAAGGCAAATTGGTCAATATTTTTGTTTCAAAATTTAGATAGTTAATTTAAATTATTAACTATAATTTTTATATGAAAATGTACTTACAATTTAGTGTACATTTTAAAAAAAATTACTATTTTCATATGATGGAAAATTATTACTTTTAAATAATCTAGAAATTTAGATCGGTTGATTTTCTACCTATTTAAAATCATAATAAAATCATTTTCAAAAAATATAAAATTTGATCAACAAGTACATTTTCATACATTGTCATACATAACAGTTCAAGTCTGGTTCGGTTCAGTTTAATGAAATCATTATAACGCCATTAAAATTAGAGTCAAATCAATATAAACGCTCGGTTTAGTTTAGTCGGTTTTGAGATATCTAAACCGAAATAATAAAAAATTTCAACCGAACTGATCCATTTAAGCAAAAATTTTCTGACTCGATTAAAAACCGAACCATTTGAACACCCCTCATATCTAAAATATCAAAATTGAATGTGTATTGGTTGGAGTTTTATATTAAGACCCTCTAAACGTTTAATATTAAAACTGAAGACTTTCTCAATAAAAAAAAACAGAGGGATCTGCTATTAACACCTTCTCTTTTGCTCAAATTTTCATAATTTGTATTATTACCGTTTGATGATGCAAAATTCAGAATATGCCACGTGCGCATATCCAGTCTGCGCATCTAACTTTTTTTTTTTTAAACAATTTTTTTTAATGCGCATACGGGTGAAATGCGAATTTTGAAATTTTAAAGTGGTAATAAAAATTTCGGGAATTTTATTAAGACTTTTATTTTAAAAATTAATTTAATATTTTTATAGACGTTTAATATGAAAACTGAAGACTTTGTCAATAAAAAAAAGGAAAAAAATAAAGTGCCAGACTTTTTTGTATCTTTTTTTTTTTTATAAAAAAAGGGAGGATCTGCTATTAACAGCTTCTGTTTTGCTATCGATCCAACCTCTCTCTCTCTTTTCTCTCCCTCTAATGGCGATCCTACTAGGCGCGTCAAGGCGGTTCTCAAGCCGATCCGGTCTGGTCCGGTCGGTGCTGATCCGGTCCATTTCAAGCTTCAGAGAAGAGCGCGATACTTTCGGCCCCATCCTGGTTCCCTCCGATAGGTTATGGGGAGCTCAAACGCAGAGATCGTTGCAAAATTTCGATATTGGTGGAGAGACTGAACGAATGCCTGAGCCCATTATTCGCGCATTTGGTGTCATCAAGAAATGTGCTGCTAAGGTTTCCATTCTCTTCTCAGATTTCATCTAGGGTTTCTTTTTTTTCACCATTTATGGGTAATTTTCTTTAGACGAGCAAAAAAGAGGGTTAGTTTTGAATATTTTTAAAAGTTGTAGTGGTACCAGTGTGTACCAGTTGTACTGGTACCAGTGTGTTGGTACTGGTACCAATGTCATCAAGAAATGTGCTACTAAGGTTTCTATTCTCTTCTCAGTTCTTAGACTTCATCTAGGGTTTTAATTCTAAATTTATGGGTCAATTGTTTGCAGCTAACCACTTGATTATGTTGTAATTCTATTTGAACGAGCAAAAAAGTGGGTTAGTTTTAAATTTTTAAAAGTTGTTCTGGTACCAGTGTGTACCAGTTGTACTGGTACCAGTGTATGCTGTAATAACTCTTTGGTTTTCATAGTACTGGTACCAGTGTATGTTGTAATTCTATTATCTTCTCAGACTAATCTAGGGTTTTAGTTCTAAATTCTGATGTTTTAGAGGGACTGTTTCACATATTTGCAAATGCAATATATAGGTGAACATGGAGTATGGGTTAGACCCGATAATAGCAAAGGCCATAATGCAAGCGGCTCAGGAGGTGGCAGATGGGCAATTAAACGATCATTTTCCACTTGTCATCTGGCAAACTGGCAGCGGGACCCAGAGCAACATGAATGCCAATGAGGTTTCTTCTTTGTTTCATGCTTTTACTTTTTTGTATTTAATTTTGGGGGAAATTACATATTCCCCCTTCTAAAATTTTGTAGTATCATATTTACCCTTTTAAATTTCAAAAACTCACGAATTTACCCAATTTTATTAACTTTTCTATTAGAACTTACTTTAAATTTGTGAGGTATGTGAGGTATCCATTTTACCCTTTATTAAAAAAAATATAAGTATGCAGTCAATGTAAGAGAAATGTTCCGTCTTTAACTGGTCAGTTTCCGAGGACACGTTTGTTCTGTGTTTCATGCTCCTGCTTTTTTATATCTAATGTTGTTTGTGAGGAATTAGGCTATTTCACTGGTTTTCACTATTACTTTTGTGCAAAGTTTTTCAAATTTTGACTTATTTTTTATTGTTTTTATAAATAGGTGATAGCAAATCGAGCGGCCGAAATTCTAGGACATAAGCGTGGCAGAAAGTTTGTACACCCAAATGACCACGTCAACAGATCACAGTCTTCGAATGATACCTTTCCAACTGTGAGTTTTCAATTCCATCAAGATTCGTGCAAAGTTTTTTAAAAGATATTAGCTTGTCTTTTACTATTATACTGATGTGTTATTTTGTTCTGGTTTTATAAGGTGATGCACATAGCTGCTGCCACAGAGATTAACTCACGGTTAATTCCAAGTTTGAAGACGTTGCATGAGTCACTTCATTCAAAGGCAAACTCTAACTAAACTTTCATTAATTACTTTATATATTTTTGAGAAATGAACTAAACTTACGTTTTAACAATTTGTGACTTTATAGTCTGTTGAGTTCAAAGATATCATAAAGATAGGCCGAACACATACTCAAGATGCAACTCCTCTCACTCTAGGCCAAGAATTCAGCGGTTACACCACTCAGGTTATTTCCCTTTTTTTTTTTTTTTTTACATTTTTTAGCTGTTAGCCTAATTTGAAATTTCTTTAGTTGACATTATTGTATGATTTTCTAAAGTGCTTTACTGATTGTTTAGGTGAAATATGGCATTGAGCGGGTCATTTGTACCTTACCTCGCATGTATCAGGTACAAGTCATTTTCTTCTGATTCATGGCAAAAAATATATATAAAATGAAATTATGGCATTTAAGTAATTTAACTTATCATGCTAACAGCTTGCACAAGGTGGCACTGCTGTTGGTACTGGCTTGAACACCAAAAAGGGTTCTCATGCAAATCACGCCTTTTTATGATCTCTAAACATTTGTTCACGATCTTTTTTTATGAGTAAAATTATTGGAAATTAGCTGAACTTTGTTTCTTTTTTTTTTAAACTATTTCAGATTTGATGTGAAATTGCTAATGCAGTGTCTGAAGAGACGAGCCTACCTTTTGTGACAGCAGAGAACAAGTTTGAAGCATTGGTTAGTGTTTGTTTAGGTTTTGTACTGGTAGCATGACTAAATTATATATGGTTATATATGCTAGTTTTTATTAGATTAACACCCCCCCATCCAATAGGCGGCACATGATGCATTTGTTGAGACGAGTGGCGCATTAAAGACAGTTTCGGCTTCTCTTATGAAGATTTCTAATGACATTCGCTTTCTGGGAAGGTACTACATTTTTACTGAGAAAGCATCTCATATACTAAGCTATGACATCTTCTAAAATTTCCCAAGAAAAGTTTATTAAATTGCAAAGATTTAAAAAATCCTAATACATAAATCGTTAAAAATTATGTACTTGTTACACCGAACTAATGACCTATAGTAAATGCTATTCCTCAAAAGTTTATTAAATTTGAATGATCAATTTTTTAATAACCTGCTTGGTTTATTTAACTTCTGTCCTTAAATTTTGTGGACCTTACTGACACAGTGGGCCCCGCTGTGGACTCGGAGAGCTTATCTTACCAGAAAATGAACCCGGAAGCAGCATCATGCCTGTACATTATCCTCATTTTTACCCCTTCAAATTTTACATGTTCTTAAATTAGGCACAATACCTCTCACCTGTAGGGGACAGATATCCTCCCAGGTACCTAACTCAAGCAAATTGCAACGGCCGGCCCAGATTAATTCTATGTGGGCCAAACTCAATCCGGTGCCTACTGAGACTGTAGGGGGTCTGTTTTGAGATTCGTGCCATGTTAAATGGACCGTCCGATCGTAATTTGCTTGAGTCAGGTAACCTGAGGTGATGTGAATTCACCTGTAGGTATCATTTTTTTTTTTATATATATATATATATTTTTTTTTTACAGGGAAAGGTCAATCCCACTCAAAGTGAGGCTCTCACCATGGTTTGTGCTCAGGTCAGTAATATACTATTAAGTATTACCAGTACCATTGAAACAATCTGAGTATTATATATATCCTCTTTTGTTGACCTTTACTCTTTGATTTCTTCAGGTGATGGGTAATGATGTAACCATCACAGTAAGTGGTTCAAACGGCCATTTTGAATTGAATGTGTTCAAGCCTGTGATCGCAAGTGCTCTTCTTCGAGTAAGATTTCCTCATAATTTATAAAATTTGTTTAAAAAATTTCTGTAAATTAATACTAAAAAAGATTTTCTGTTAGTTGTCTTATCTTATCGCTTATATAGATTTTTTGTTATTTTCTGGACAGTCTGTGCGTTTATTGGCAGATGCATCGGCCTCTTTTGAGAAAAACTGTGTAAGGGGTATCCAAGCTAACCATGCCAGAATTTCTAAATTGTTACATGAGGTGAGTTGTGCCATATCACATTTTTTTTATATATATTTTCTTGTTTTTAAGTGTTGAATAACAATTAATTTGCTCTATTTTTGTTTTATTATCTGTGTAGTCATTGATGCTTGTGACAGCTTTGAACCCTGTAAGTACTCAATCTATAAGCTTTTTTTTTTTTTTTTCTTTTATTGTTTTACTTAAAATCTTTGCTATTGCAGTTTAACCTACCATAATTTTTTGTGTATTTTAGAAAATCGGATATGATTATGCTGCAGCTGTAGCTAAGAAGGCACATAAAGAAGGAACCACTCTTAAGGTATGTTTCAAATTTTACATTTTTTTAGAATTTTTTAGCAATTTACTATTTAAAAAAATAGTTAAAAAAATATAAAAAATATAAAATTTAGTCTACAAGTACATTTACATATGGAGATCGTGTTGAACAGTTTAGATTGACTATTTGAACTTTAGAATTGAAAATATTGATCCGTAGTACGGACCAATCTGTGCTATGCATAGTACCATAGCCTCTTTTTACCATTTCTTGAACTGGAAATGACCTAAGAGTTATTTGTGCTTTTGTTTGAAATAATTTTTCAGGAAGCTGCATTAAATTTGGGAGTATGTACCGAAGAAGAATTCCACCAATGTGTCGTGCCAGAGAAAATGATCGGCCCCACCGATTGATTAAACATTCTTTCTACGGGGACGTAAGATATTTTTCGGTGCCTAAATAAAGAGCCATTCTGAGAATTTTTTTGCTCCTGAAAATTCACAGGGAGCATTTTGTTTTGAGCTTTTCTTCTTTTGAATTGCTGTACTACGGCAAATATTTTGTTGGCATAAATAAAAGCCGAGTAAAAATTACTCTCCTTAGTAAATTTTGACCGATTTTGAGTTCAATTGATTACCATTTTGACTTCAAACCTGCAAACTTCGTATCATTTCTATTAATTTTGAGTTCAATTTTGTGTACCAAATACTGAGAATAACAAATTTTGACCAAAACATATCATAGTAGACGTGAGAAGGGATGGGTATTAAAAAGAGAGAAAGAAAGGATAAGAAGACTGGCCATGTGGTCCTTGGTGAGGCAGGGGACTGACATGGTGTTTACCTATTTGAATTACCAATTAAATCTATTTCAATGTTACTTTAATTATGATTAATAATTAATTATTTATTTTAAAATCTGAGTTATTACAATGATTAATAATTAATTTATATAAAAGCTCAAAAAGCACTTGTATTTTGGTCGTTAAAATAGTTGCTAGAATTTTTCAAGAGGTTCACAAAGAAAGGAATTGAAGTTTACAATTTTAATTAATTATTCCTGCATGTGTGTAATTATTGTTCTTTCTTGAAGAAATTTTTTTTGTTGCTTTTGCACATAGTAAAATTTTTGATGTTACAGTTTAATATATATTGCTGCAAACATTATTAAAATATTTAGTTTCAATGAGCTTTGGCAAGATATTAGTAATTTTAGTAAGGTAAACATTAAAAATTACCAAGTAGTTTATATAAGTTTTAACTCCAAAATCTATCTAATTCACATAGTAATTTTGTCACTATTTTACTACATAATAATGACAACTCAATTTATTATCACAAAAATAATATACTGTGACAATATATTGTGAGGATCAAACTTTTATAACAAAAAATAATCAACTTCTTTTGATAACTTTTTATGTTTACACTCTTAGAATTATTTTGTTGTCATGAACTTTTATATTTGGTCTAGCTAATTCTGAATCTATACTCATCACCATTTAAGTGATCTAAATTACTTCTACATATATGAATATAACTGTAAATTAGAGTAGTTTAGGTGATGATTAGAGTAATTTAGAGGAATTCACAAGAATAAACGAGTTTAGATCTAGAATTGAGAGTCATTGACTCATTGTAAATATGTTTTTCTATCAATGAAATCGTTAGTAACTAGAGATGTGTTGATAAGACAGTTTTAGTCGATAACAAAGAGAAAATACTTTGAGTAATTGCTGGGTTCCGATTTGGTTTCGAACTCAAACCGAAACCGATTTAGATTGCAATTAATGTTTCATTTGCATAGAAATGTTTCAAATTATGACGATGCAATTTTTGACCATAAAATGTTTCATTGCATAGAAATATATTTAATGCTTTTTTTATTTTTGAAATCAACTTTTATACGAGTCTATGTAAATAAATTGAAATATAACTTTACTTGAGAGTACATACATCCAACAGAAACAATGATATCTCTATGTTTTAGATTTTTTCACACTTATAAATAACAACACTAGTGATGTAGAGTATGAAAAATTTCAATTAATTGGCTAAATAAACTTTTCAGACTTACGACGAACATAAGTGGTCATGGGGGTTATGCATATTTAGTTCTTAATAATGTATTA
This sequence comes from Carex parvula, assembly GCA_025461045.1. Classification (NCBI taxonomy): domain Eukaryota; kingdom Viridiplantae; phylum Streptophyta; class Magnoliopsida; order Poales; family Cyperaceae; genus Carex; species Carex parvula. The sequence continues at coordinate 178,018 of JAJGRW010000885.1, read as the reverse complement.
TAAAGTTTGAGACTTACGATGAACTTTGAGACCTTAATCCAATTTTGTAGAATTTTGTTTATGCAGATTTAAAATTTGTAAGGGAGTTTAATAGATGCTATCCATTTTGTGCCATTGTTTAAGGTCAAATGCAAAACTCTATTTGTAAACTTGGATCTTGAACAGGAAACAACTAATTTGGCAATTTGCATTTACTTTTTTCAAAACAAAAGGATTAGATAAACACACGCATTTAAACTAACGGTAGTGCAAAAGGAGATTGAAATTTATATAAAATCGAGTCAAAGATCGATGCACCTAAAAAGGCAAACTTCATGTGACCAATTGATCTACATTTTGTATTTAATTGAAAGAGTTGTTCAATTTTTAGAGTAAAATATTAATAAAATAGCTAGCTAACGAACTATATATATGCACGATGCACGAGAGGAGGATTCAATACCTCATGTCTTTCATATCTCATCATACCTCATATTTATATCTTCGTTTTCAAAGTCCAAATTATTGATCCGAACCGCTCAACATGATACTCATACTAAAATATGTTTGCGGATGAAATTTTATAATTTTTGGAAATTTTATAACATGATAAATTACATCATTTCTTTAGACTTGTTTGTAGATTATAGATAAATATTCATTTTTTAATATCTTACTACATATTTAAATTGTCAAACAAGATAAAAATATAAAAAGTAAGATGGAGTAAAACATTTATACTTTTTTTTTCTCAAGTTCAAATTTAAGTAGCAATCAAACGAGAAATTTTTAATTTGGATCATGGATCATGGATCCTCCGAGTAAACTCAAATTTTTAATTTGGATCCGGAATGTCTAATCAGAATCTTAGTCAATTTGGTTCAAGATGTAATACATGGGTTCCTTTAATTAATATTCATCCTAAAAAATGATCCAACGGTTTAAATCTAAACTCAAAATATGTGGTCGGAAGATACCCTTGTTCCCTGAAACGAGAAATTTAATTTGAGATCTCATATAAAGTTTGCAGACTACAAAAAAATTAGTTACGACTTCATATTATTAATTCAATATTTAATTATTACAAAAAAATGATACCATGAATTTATTATCACTATATGTTAATTAAATGAAATAAACTAAACAAAATATAAAAGTTCATTACAATAAAATAATTTTATCAGTGTAACAGTAAACAACAAATTTATCAAAAAAACTTATGGTCGGTTACAAATATTTTATCCACACAATTTATTGTCACAGTATATAAATTTTAGTGATAACAAATTTAGTTGTCATTATTGATTATATATGCTGCAAAATAATAACAATCACAATAAGTTATCACAATAGTTGTCCTTGTCCTCTCTAATTTTGCTAATTTAATTCGTTCTCAACTTATTTTCTTTGTCATAATGACTCATTTTGTCTTAAAAATTGAATGAGAATAAATAATTAGTGTGTCTTATTTAATTTGATTTTCTCCAAAATCTAAATTATTACAATACATCTTGTCTTAAAGATTGAATGAGATTAAAAAAAAAAATGATTTTCTCCATATCACGTTTTTTTTTTTTTTCATTTCATAAATTTATGCTTACTGATCTTCGCGTATAACATAAATAATCTAACTTCTCTTAATTTCTTAATTGTGGCAATCATGTTTATCCTCCAAATATTTAACTTTGCCAAAAGCATTTTTATATTATGACCATAAACTAGTAAACGTAAAATAATGAGAGATTCTTTACTCAAAATAGGTGCTCTCCATTTTGTGCCATTGTTTAAGGTCAAATGCAAAACTCTATTATATTTGTAAACTTGGATCTTGAACAGGAAACAACCAATTTGGCAATTTGCATTTACTTTTTTTTCAAAACAAAAGGATTAGATAAACACATGCATTTAAACTTACGGTAGTGCAAAAGGAGATTGAAATTTATATAAAATCGAGTCAAAGATCGATGCACCTAAAAGGCAAACTTCATGTGACCAATTGATCTACATTTTGTATTTAATTGAAAGAGTTGTTCATTTTTTAGAGAAAAATATTAATAAAATAGCTAGCTAACGAACTATAATATATGTACAAGATAATTAAGGTGATTGGTTGGCGACCGAATAAAAAATGTCTGTTAGCCGAATTATAAAATGTGGGAAATTTTGGTAACCTCCAAAAAAAAATTGTCAGAAAATTCATAGTAATTTCAGAAATCTAAACAAAAAAATTTAAATGCACGAACAATTTATTACACAAAGCAGAAAAAGGTTGTCCATTAGAAACTAGAACCTAATATAACTGTATAAGGCAATCAGTTTCATCATACAAAGACAATTATCAGCACATTTCAGCATAATTGTGTGGAAACTCTAGATGAAATCATTAACATTAAGTGTACTATACATCAATAGATAAATATTCAGCATAAATGCAATTCACACATTACAATGTTCTTATTTAATTGAGTGTTACTATATCCAGAAACTCTAGATGAGATCATTAAGTTTTGACTTTTAAGTTTTAAATTTTGAGTTATTAAAATTTTTAAAAATGGAGGCATTTGAACCCTGCTCTAGTTATTTGTATATAAGCAATGCGCGTCCAACCCTGTAAATTTATTTGATTTGGTTCAAATCAATATTGTATTCTTATTTATAAAAACACGTCATTGATGATGTCCGTCTAGCTCAGTTGGTAGAGCGCAAGGCTCTTAACCTTGTTTTCGTGTTTTCGAGCCCCCACGGTGGGCGCATTTGTTTTGTTAAAGTTTACTTGTGTAATTTTACGGGCACTAAAATTTAAAGGCGGCCTATCTGACATTATGAGCCCATATTTATTTACTATTGTAATATACGTACCTTTACAGCACTCGCCACGAGAAAATGCTGATAAATAGATGCAAATGTGATTCACCTGGCCTGTAAAGGCCCAAATTAAGAGGCCTTATATTATCTGATAAAATGGCCCACATATCAGGATTAATAAAAGTGATAGCGACAGCTGCTTATATTTCTTTTTCATTAAAATGACACCGCAAACATGCTACATACAGATCCAGAAATAGAGTGATAGCGACAGCTGCTTACATTTCTTTATCATTAAGTAGTTATTTCTCACCAACAAACCTACATTAATTGTAGCATTGATTTTCTTTCGATTGTAGCATGATTTACAGTTGCACTTCGCATATTCTCATGGATTGATCCCTTTATTTCTACGTTAATGATCTCATCTAGAGTTTCTGGATATAGTAACACCTAATGTTTTACACTTCGCATATTCTCACTACTGATTTACAGTTGTCGCTATTACAGTTGTCGCTATTACAACATATAAATATGCAGCATAAATGCAATTCACACATTACAATATTCTTATTTAATTGAGTGCATATCAAACGTCTTTCAATTGAAATACTTAAGACTATCTCCCCCCTCCCCCCCTAATTTGTTAATAGAAAGAAATAACATTCGTCATTACAACATATATACTACAATACCATAAATTACCACTGCGATCCAAATTTTACTAATAATACATATTTATTTAGTGGAGCCCTTCTTCTTCTCTTTTGATCCTTTTTTTCTCCGTCTCTATGACCTAAGCACCTTTGTTCGTGCTGAGTTCAACTCCTTGGTAACATCTTTGATAGAAATGCGTTCTTTTGGAGACTCTTTGGAGCACATAAGCCCGCATTGAATCACTGAAACCAAACAACTATAGACATTTTCAGGTGCATACAGATTGTGTTCTCCATCAGTTTCAGAGAATAATTTTGGGTCGACTATATCCATGACTTGGTCGGGGAAAGACATCTCAACTTGCTTCTGAAGGCTCAAACCATCTCTGATTCTTTCGTCGGTTGGACTTACTCCAGTGAACAACTCAAGCAGAAGAATGCCGTAGCTATAGGCATCTCCTTCAATCGATGGCCGACCACCCATCCCATACTCTAGACAATGAAAAGTGAATAGTTACAGCCCTAAATTTAGTACAGAAGCATACTGAACTGTGACTCTACCTATTAACATCTGTATAATTCACCGGTTTTTCAAACTTGGGCTCACATGATCATGCATATATTTGTGTATTTTTTTCAAATTTATAGCCCAACACAGTAAATTAAAGAAGTATACATACATAATAAAATTAAGTCTCAATCATGTTAGTATAAATGAGGCAACATAAATTTTTTCTCAGCCTCGCTAGTGGAACAAACTTGGCCAAACTTTTCCTTGAACCTTAACAAAGTCTATGAATAATTTTCGTTGCAGGGACATACTAAAAAAAGTAGTTATTAAATAAGAATCTCTGCTATATATACCTGGAGGAATGTAGCCAATAGAACCTTTGATTCCACCGGTGCTCGACATTGATTGAGAAGGCATGGTATCAGGTCCAATCAAAAACCTTGCTAATCCAAAATCACTCACATGTGCAGTCATATCATCATCCAAAAGTACATTACTAGGTTTGAGATCACAATGCACGATTGGTGCAGGTAAATGGTAATGGAGATAATCTACGGCTGCCGCCACATCAAAGGCAATGTTCAACCTCTGGGTGAAGCTGAGGCTTCTGAATATCCCATCTGTACATGCATTTGGATGCAACCATGTGGCCAAGCTACCATTTGGCATGAACTCAAAAACCAAAGCCTTGAAATCATTACCTTGGTAGTCTATGCTAGAGCACAAACTCAGCACTTTTATAAGGTTCCGGTGTCTCACATTTTTTAATGCCTCACATTCAGAGAAGAAACTTCTAGAAGCACTGTGTTTCTCAAGGTTTAGCACCTTCACCGCAACGGTTGTCACATTCTCAAAGCTCATAACGGCTTTGTAAACTTCTCCAAATGAACCTCTTCCAATTAGATTATTCGGGGAGAAATTTTCAGTGGCTCTTAGAAGGTCAGTGTATGAAACAGGCTCTAACCCATATTTCAAAGCTTTATCAGATTGTGGTTTGTTTCGAGGGTTGTTTCTAGTATAATAAATCACTAACAAGCAAATGATTGCAATTATGCAAATAAAAGAACCAACAATTGAACTTATGAGCACCATGTTTCGTTGAGAGGGATGTCTCTGTGTGGAAGGCTGTGAGATGCAATATGACAAATTCATTTGAGGTACTCCACCACAAAGCTTTGGATTTCCTCTTACATCTAGACCACTGGCATTCTTGAAAATGCCTTCTTTTGGTAACTCCCCCTCGAAATTATTGAAAGAAATATTCAAATATTGCAAGTTCATTGTACCCAGGAATTCAGGGACTTGACCAGAGAGCAAGTTGTTAGAAACATCAAGGATTTGCAGCCCTTTTAGATTGCTCAATCTGGTTGGAATTGTTCCTCGGAACAGATTGCTATCAAGATAAAGGGCTTGAAGTACCTGGCATCCATCAATTGTGCTAGGAATCTCTCCACCCAACTTGTTATTCGAGAGACGAATTGATTGTAGGTTTTTCAAGTTACCAATTACTGGTGACAAGATGCCAGTTAGATAATTGTGTGACAAGTCCAAACTAACAGAAAGAGAAGGAAGACCCATGATTTCTTTGGGAATTTCACCTACCAACTTATTATTTGAAATATTCAGGAGTTCTAAGAATTTCAGGTTACTTAACTCTGGTGGTATACTCCCTTCCAATGCATTATTATCCAGATATAGCTGTGTCATTTTGGTGAGGTTGACAAAAGTTGATGGGATTTGGCCAGAAATCGTGTTACTACTCAGATTTAACATCCCCAGTTTGAAAAGTTTACCTATTTCTACCGGAATGCTGCCACTGAGAAGCATTCCGCCTAGCCCAAGAAAGTTTAAGTTATTGAGTTTTCCGAGCTCTGCTGGTATGCTTCCTGAAATTGGGTTATTATCCAGTGAGAGTACAAGAAGACTAGTAGAAAGATTTGTTATAGAACTAGGTAAAACTCCTTGTAGTTGGTTGTTTGAAAGATCTAATTGTTCTAACAAAGTACAATTGGTCAAAGCATCCATGAAACTCCAATCGTGTGGTCTCTTGGCTTCTAGTTGATTATCCCAAAAATGAACTACCTGAAGATCTTGTAAGGCTCACGCCACTGAAGGAATTATTATCTAATTCAACATGAGTAAGAACAGAACAATTGGATATGGATGGTGGGATCTGTCCTTTGAGTTGATTGTCATATAGAAGTAGATACTTCAAGTTTGGTAAAGCATTGCACATATCGAAAGAGAGAGTTCCATCAAGCTGGTTTTGACCAAGTGACAAAATATGCAATGCTGATAGGTTGTAAATGGAGTGTGGTATTTCGCCCGAAATGTTATTATGATAAATGTCAAAAAGCTCGAGGGTTTGAAGCTTCCCAAGTTCATCAGGGATGAATCCACTTAACATATTTTCGGAAAGATCAAATGCTGTTAAACTTTGAATATTACCCAAGGTATGTGGGATGGAACCATAGAATTTATTTTTGTAAAGAAAAAGTTTTCGTAAGTTTGTAAGGTTGCCTAAGGTGGAAGGAATTGGTCCTGTGAGATTATTGGCAGATAGTGATAATAATTGGAGCTGTGGAAGGAGGCCGAATTCCAATGGTATGCCTCCTGTGAGGAAGTTATTCTTGAGACTGATTTTTTTCAATTCTTTGCATTGCGCTATGTTAGATGGGATGGTTCCATGGAGATTATTATATCTCAAAGAAATAAATTCTAGATTCGAACAATTGCTTAGAGTTGATGGAATGCTACCATCGAGAGAATTCCTACTCAAGTTGAGAAAACGTAGCCTACCCAAGTTCCCAATCTCTACTGGGATACTTCCTCTCAGCTGGTTATCAGAGAGACTCATCCTTTGGAGGAACGTGAGGTTTGCTAGAGATGGAGATATGTAACCTGACAATTGTTTGGAGTCGAGAACGAGAGCAGTCACTCTATCAGGATGGTGCCGGCCACACAAGATCCCTTTCCATTGACAGTGGTGCAGTGACTCGTTCCATGAGGAGAGGACTCCAAATGGGTCGTCAAGTATTTGGGACTTGAAGGAGAGAAGTGCTGATCGATCAGTTTTGCTAGTGGTTACTGTGGCAGCGAGAGAAAAGGAGGATAAGGTTAAGAGACTTAAGAGGAGGTGAATAGTGAGCACGCTATCCATGATTTATGTTATGAGTGTCATGGGTTACTCTCTCACAGAGTGCTCTTCTTATAATGAAAGGGAGATGTATGGTTTGAAAGAAGTTGACCTCAAAATATTTCCTCTTGAGTCGTTGCATTAAATATATAGCACGGAAGTTGTTGTTGTAGTGCTGCACCTACTACAATAGTGATCCATATGGGCTTTGTTTAATTTCATTGCTAACTTTAAAAGCACTTGACATGTGCGGGAACAAGAGGAGTCATTTTTTCTCCTATGCAACATCAAGAATAGAAAAGAGATGATCACATGCTCTAATTAACCTTCTACCTGAAAGAAAAAAAAATTCTTGCTTGTTTCTTGCCATCAGCACAATCATTATTAAACATCTAAATTTATTGTGGAACCTGATATCCGGGAAACTTTTGTGGGTTATGATGTTTTATTATTGTGGAACCTGATATCCGGGAAATTATTCAGTAAACATCAATTATTGTGGAAATTATAAAAATGCCCAGACCGTTGAGATTCTAGGCAGTTAGGACATAATATTTTTTTTTCTTGATTTGACATTTGAAACAGTGTTTCTATGGCCGAAATTGTCGGATTTGTGGTTTTTTTTATTTTTAATAAGAAAATTTTATGATTTTTTTATTTTTCCATTAAAATATTAGAAATATGTTTATATTTCTTTTAAAATATATAGACGAAACACTATAGAATTGAATTTACTAGAAAGATTGCGACAAATAACCCAAATTAACATTTTTCAATGGGTATTTTTTGCAGCTATAAGAAAAATTAAAATATTTCTTCGTGTGTTACTAGCAAAAAATAAAAATATTTTGAATCTAAGTTATTGATCCCGGTTCAAAAATAACTTCTGGGTAAAGAAAGAAATGATCGTGGACCGCTGAGAGTCTAGGAGGTCTGGGTATTTTTATAATTTCGACAAATTAGTTGTGGACATTTGCATTAATTTTTATTTAATGTTGGATATTAATAAAAAAATTGTTAGTGAAGATCGGGCTTGAGATGACTGACTATGAAAGTACAAGAATTGTGAATCATTTTCTCTAACATAAGTATGAGACTAAACTCAGGAAATCACTAGAACCATCAAGCAAAACAACATCAGTACAAGACAGTAAAGAGGTTTATCTTACTTAAATTGTTAGTGGCATCCGTTTTTGTACTTAATTCCCTCTTTTTTTTTCTTCATTCTGAAATTTCATTTATCTTACCAACATAAGTGGAAGCTTATTTTGAAAATCAGGATCTTAATAATTACAGTTCGGTCAGTATTAAAATGCCATGTAAAACTGATATCTCATAGTTCTAGACATTTTGGCAATACTATACCTAATTTTTCAACTAGAAAAACAATTCTAGAATGTGTTTCCGGCCTCTCCGATTGGTTTGATGTCCGGTTGGAATCGTTTGATCCGTATCAAAATTTGTGTGCACTTGATTCATACGAAGAGTCAAGTTGCAGATTAGAAGACTCAAACCTAGCATCTGACCGAATTTGAATCAATACCCATCGGACTGTGCCCGATTCCTTGTTTAAATTCCATTACTAACTTTGAAAGCAATTGACATATGTGGTAACAAGAGTCATTTTTTTTCTCTCTTATGCGACATCAAAAACAGAAAATAAATAATGCCATGCTCTAACCTTCCACTATTGTGCATGGTGCTGGCAACTGGAAGAGAAAACCTAATGCATATTTCGCCAACAAAAAACAACAGTAAAAAAAAGAATTCTTGCTTATTTCTTGCCATCAGCACACAATCATCTTTAAACATCTAAATTTATAGGGCAATGAATAAAAATGAATGTGAATTAGCTCTCACACACACCATTACGTGAGAAGCAACAAACTTTTTCAATTCATATGCTTACCAATAATTAGCTATTTTTTTAATCCATATCATTTTTCTAATAAGCTAATTATAAATGAATGATAAATTATTCGCTCTTGATTACTTTTAAAAGCAAGAATGATTGCAGAACTAAATATCCCTACAAAGTGCACAATTAATATTCGTATGGTTGCTGCTACAATGATTACTTTTAAAAAAAAATACAATTAGTGCTCCGGAAATGCTTTTCTTTTATTAATACAAATATTGTTAGTGACACCTTCCCAACTAACTTTAAAAATCTTAAAAAATATAGCATGATTACAGAACTGTATTCTGGTGTTGACCTGCAAATGACTTGCAAATTTCCAGGATAGCATGGTCCACAACAATAAATCCAGTCTAGATCGCAAAACCAAAGTATTCAAAGTGAAAATATTAGAATATTTTTATATTTCTTTGAAAATATATAGATGAAATACTATAGAATTGAATTTACTAGAATGACTGCGGCAAATTAACCAATATATTTCTTTGTGTGTTACTAACAAAAAATAAAAATGTTTTGAATCTAAGTTATTCATCCCGGTTTAAAAATCACTTATGGGTAAATATATAAATTATCATGGATTGCCAAGAGTCTCGGAGGTCTGGATATTTTTATAATTTTGACAAATTAGTTGTGGGCATTTGCATTAATTTTTATTTAATGTTCGATATTAATAAACAAAATTGGACAAGATCGCAATACTTTAGTACTCAACAGACTAGAATTTCTTGCGGACATGTGCGCTCTTGTTTTCCTGTCAGCAGAAGACTTGAGTAGAGCGCATCTCTTATGCTTTTATTCCAATCTCGGTTTTCTAAATTATGTAATTTTCTATGAAATGGAGCTCTAATTTTCATATTATGTAAAGAGATTAAAATAGATATTTGGAGATAATTTTTATTTTACTTTTGAGTTGGTTGGTCAAATATTATTGGAAATGTAACATTTATTCTTTCTTTTTTTTGCTCAATACTCATTGTTCACTTTCATGCTTTTGGTTGTTTCGTATTTCTAATTTATCAATAAAATATAAGATTAGGAGCTTGATCCGTTCTTATTTTCACAAAAATAAGATTGTCAATTTGTCATATGCTAATTATCCAATTATTTTATTTGATTTTCTTGGTTTTAGTAATGTGTTTACTTGCTTGCTTTTCCACTTTGATTACTAGCACAGATGAATGCGATAAAGTCAAAATGAACAACCGATCGAGCCCTAAGATCGGGCTACCATGAAGATCGGGCTTGAGATGACTGACTATGAAAGTTGGGACCTGAATTGTGAATCATTTTCTCTAACATACATATGTATGAGACTAAACTCAGGAAATCACTAGAACCAACAAGCAAAACAATATCAGTACAAGACAGTAAAGAGGTTTATCTTACTTAAATTGTTAGTGGCATCCATTTTTCTACTTAATTCCCTCTTTTTTTTTCTTCATTCTGAAATTTCATTTATCTTACCAATATAAGTGGAAGCTTATTTTGAAAATCAGGATCTTAATTATTTCAGTTCGGTCAGTATTAAAGTGCCATGTAAAACTGATATGTCATAGTTCTAGACATTTTGACAATTCTATACCTAATTTTTCAACTTGAAAAACAATTCTGGAAAGTGTTTCCGGCCTCTCCGATTGGTTTGATGTCCGGTTGAAATCGTTTGATCTGTATCAAAATTTGTGTGCACTTGATTCGTACGAAGAGTCAAATTGCAGATTAGAAGACTCTAACCTAGCATCTGACCGATTTTGATTCGATACCCATCGGACTGTGCCCGATTCCTTGTTTAAATTCCGTTACTAACTTTGAAAGCAATTCACATATGCGGTAACAAGAGTCATTTTTTTTCTCTCTTATGCTACATCAAAAACAGAAAATAAATAATGCCATGCTCTAACCTTCCACTAATGTGCATGGTGCTGGCACTTGGAAGAAAAAACCTAGTGTATATTTCGCCAACAAAAAACAACAATAAAAAAAAAAAAATTCTTCCTTATTTCTTGCCATCAGTACACAATAATCTTTAAACATCTAAATTTAGAGGGTAATGAATAAAAATGAATGTCAATTAGCTCTCATAAACACCAATACGTGAGAAGCCAACAAACATTTTTAATTCATATGCTTACCAATAATTAGCTATCTTTTTAATCCATATAATTTTTCTAATAAGCTAATTATAAATGAATGATAAATTATTCGCTCTTGATTACTTTTAAAAGCAAGAATGATTACATAACTAAATTTCTCTATTAAGGACACAATTAATATTCGTATGGTTGCTACTACAATGATTACTTTAAAAAAAAATACTTTTAGTGCTCTGGAAATACTTTTCTTTTATTAATTCAAATATTGTTAGTGGCACCTTGCCAACTAACTTTAATAAAATCTTAAAAAATATAGCATGATTACAGAACTGTATTTTGGTGTTGACCTGCAAATGACTTGCAAATTTTCCGGATAGCATTGTCCACAATATAAATCCAGTCTAGATCGCAATACCGAAGAATTCAAAATGAGAGTAGACCGTGTCACTTATATATGTTTTTAATCCGATTCAAGCTGTCTAAACTCTGTAAATTGCTACGAAATGGAGCTGCAATTTTAAGGCAATAGTTTCATCTAATTTTCATATTATGAAGAGAGATGTAATTGAATTTTAAAGACAAGTTTTATTCTATTTTTGGTTGGTTGGTGAAGTACTATTATGATAGATGTAACTTTTATTTCATTTTTTATGCTCAAAATTCATTGAAAAATTCACGCTTTTTTGGCTCATTTGATTGTACTGTATGTTAATTTATCAATAAAACATAGTATTAGAAGCCTTCTGAGGTTGCCAATTTGTCATCTTCTTATCCAGTTATCTGATTTTAAGGAATGTAAATGAAAAAACAAGGGAAACACTTTTGAGATTTTCTTGGTATGTAGTACTGTGTTTTTTTGTGCTTTTCCACTTTGATTACTAAAACGTGTGAATGTAATAAAGGAATAAAGAACAACCGAGCCCAAGCTGTCATTCCATCTTGTAGCAGCAAAATAATAATATTTTGGTCCACCATAATAAATCCAGTCTAGATCGCAATACCAAAAATTCAAAATGAGAGTAGACCGTGTCGCTTATATATGTTTTTAATCTTATTCAAGCTTTCTAAATTCTGTAAATTTCTACGACATGGAACTGCAATTTTAAGGCAATAGTTTCATCTAATTTTCATATTATGAAGAGAGATGTAATTGAATTTTAAAGACAATTTTTATTCGATTTTTGAGTTGGTTGGTGAAGTACTATTATGAAGTGCTTTTCTTGGTATTAGTACTGTGTTTTTGCTTTACTTACATACATTTAGTGCTCTGGAAATACTTTTCTTTTATTAATACAAATATTGTTAGTGGAACCTTGCCAACTAACTTTAAAAAATCCTAAAAAATATAGCATGATTAAAAAATATAGCATGCTTTTCCACTTGTGAATGTAATAAAGGAAGAATAAGCAACCGAGCCCAAGCTGTCATTCCATCTTATAGCAGCCAAATATTTTATATTGTACCCGTGAAAGACCGGGCTGGAGATGACTGACTATGAAAGTTGGGACATGGGACCCGAATTGTGAACCATTGGAGTCTTTTGAACGCACTAAGAAATTTCCTAGAACCAACGACCAAAACCAATATCAGTACGACACACTATGTAATTAGATTTATCTTACTTTAATAAGATTTAGCTTTATCTTACAAGTCTGATTGGCATTAGATCAAATTCAGTCGGATGTCCAGTCGGATTCGTTTGATCAGTGTCAAGATTTATGCGCACTTGATTCTCATGAATTAAAGTTGTTTGTGTGAATCTTGATGCGGATCAGATAGCTCCGACCGGCTACCAGACCGAATTTGATCCCGATGCCCATCGGAACGTCCTGGATACCATGGAAAGAACCTCATCATTTCTATACTAGGAAAAAAAATGGAAAATTTAGTCATTTTTGTTTTAAAAAATGGAAAACAAATGTCCTCTCTTCCTAATTGTTAGCCGATATAGTTGCTCTTATAATTAAAAGTAAATAAAACTTGTGAAAAAAATGTGTTTGTTTAATCGTCATTGTATTTGTTTTACACCACTGCTCCAAAACAATCTTAGAACAATAACTCGCTTGCTAAAACCCAATTTGCCAAACATCATATGTTGTATCTTTTATTCAAAATAATTCAAGTTTGGTAAATCTTCATTGGCTTTGATATTTAGGTTTTGAAGCTTCCCGAGTTCATCAGGGATGAATCCACTTAACATATTTTTGGAAAGATCAAATGTTGTTAAACTTTGAAGATTACCCAAGGTATGTGGGATGGAACCATAGAATTTATTTCCATAAAGAAGAAGTTCCATTAAGTTAGTAAGGTTGCCAAAGCCAGACGGGATGTAACCATGTTGAAAATAAAAGATAATAGGAAAGGATTGATCTCAGCCATCCATCATTGATCAATTAGAATAGATTTATAAAAGTAGAATAGGAACTGTACAGTACCAACGGTACATTTACTAGCCGTTAGTCACTTTTGTATAAATAGAACTTAGCACCTTGTAAACAGTAGACAATATACAAGAAAAAGCTTTCATAGTATCTTTTCTCCTCAGAATCTATATTTGTCTCATAACTCTCATAAACTTTATAATTCTCAACATGGTATCAGAGCTTCAAGCTCGATTCTGATAATCCAAATATCCAATAACCCAACAAAGCTTCCGATAAACCTTCAATCAAAACAGTAAGCAGTGCAAGAATGGATCAATGGGGGCAGCAATCTCACGAAGCTACCAACCCATCGAAACTTTCTCCACAATTGCTAAATTGCTCGAATTACATGTCATGGGCCAAATCAGTCTCAATTACCCTTAGTGGCAGAGACAAAATCGATTTCATCACAGGAGACAGTAAAAAACCAGAACCGGGAAATCCAGAGGAAATAACAGAGGCCGAGAAAGCTCAAATCCGAAAATGGCAAAAAGAAGATCATTATGTAATGTCTCTTCTATATGGATCAATGGAACAACAAGTTCTCGACCTCTTTCTCCAAAATTGCAACACATCAAAGGAATTATGGGATGAAATCAGATCCTTTTATGGGCAGCAAAAAAATCATTCTCACGTCTACCGATTACAACTTGAAATCCAGCAAGAGAAGAAAGGAACAAAAACCCATTTAGAGTATCTCACTTCTTTAAAGAAAAAATATGACGAACTTGATGTGTATCGGCCATTCACAACCGACCCAAAAGATCTCAAAAAACGAAAAGAAGAAGATCGAATTTTCTCGTACCTCGCGGGTCTTGATGCAAGCTATGAGAATATTCGGTCACAGATCATCCGAGCACCCGATCTTCCCTCTTTCTCCGAGGTAGTTAATCAAATTCAACGAGAGGATTCCTTGCGGGAGGCAATGGGAGGTCCTCAGGCCAGCCACAGCGAGGGACACGATCCCCATGCTCATGCCGTGAGAAATTTCGAACCTCACAGCCAAAGCAACCGAAATTTCCAAAACCCTAGTTTTCAATCTCACCCAAATCGGCCAAATCAAAAAAACGAGAAATGCTCTCACTGCAAGAAAGATGGCCATCGGGCTGAGAGGTGTTTCTTTCTCCACCCACATCTCAAACCTAAGTGGTGGAAAGATGGAGAATCAAAGAAAGGGGGAGGAGGCAGCGGAAATGAAGAAAGGAAAAGAGAGAAAGACAGGGAGCAGCCGCGTGGGAGTTTTTCTCTCAAACCGGATCTGGATCCGGACTAAATCAATATCCCACATCCGGTTCAAATGGACCGGGCTCAAATAACCTTGGTGAGGTTTTTTTCGCTGGCGGGTCAAGCTCAAGCGGGTCAGGCGGGAATGGGTCAAATGGATCATCGGATCAAATGCAGCAATTGCTCCAGCAGCTCTCTGTGCTGATTTCAAATCAAAATCAAATTCAAAGATCTTGTGGTATTGTATCTAACTCTAAAAATTCTAATTTATTTAACAAAATTATTATTGATAGTGGTGCAACCGACCATATGTTTGGAAATGAAAAATTTCTTACCGACCAACAAATACCAAAAAATGACCAATATGTGGTAGTTGCCAATGGTATGAAAGAAAAAATAAATAGTATAGGTGAAATTATTTTGTGAATAAAAAAATTAGTGATGTTTTATTTTTAAAATCTTTCCCTATTAACCTACTTTCGGTTAGAAAATTAACTCAAGAATTTAATTGTGAACCAATCTTCTATTGTAAAAATATTGTATTTCATGACCGGGTAACCGGGGAGAAGATTGGTGAAGGTTTTTTCGAAACGGGCACTATCTTTTGAATTTACAAGAACTAAATTTTTGTGCTTCAACAAGCTTAATTAATTATGATAGATGGCACAAAAGACTTGGGCATCCCTCCGACAAAATTTTAAATTGCATCTTAGATTTTCCAAAAAACAATTGTACTAATTGTGATATTTGTAAAATGGCAAAACAAACGAGACTTCCTTTTTCACTTTCTAATAGTAAAAGTGAAGCTTCGTTTGATTTAGTCCATTCCGATGTATGGGGTCCGGCCCCAATTATTTCTTATAATGGATTTAGATATTTTGTTATATTTATCGATGATTTTTCTAAAGCTATATGGTTGTATTTACTTAAATCCAAAGATGAAGTATTTAATTGTTTTCAAGAATTTCTATGTCTCATAGAAAACCAATTCAATGCTAAACTTAAAAATTTTAGATCGGATAATGGAACCGAATTTGTAAATAAAAATTTTACAACTCTCTTTAAAGAAAAATGAATTATACACCAAACAACATGCATAAACACTCCCGAACAAAATGGAGTGTCGGAAAGAAAAAATAGGCATTTATTAGAAATGACTCGTGCATTATTATTTCAAAATAACGTTCCAAAATTATATTGGTCGGATGCAATTCTTTGTGCCACTCATCTAATTAATAGGCTACCTAGTGCTATATTGAAAAATAAAAGTCCAACCAAAATTCTTTATCAACAAAAAAAGAATCTTGATTATTTGAAAGTTTTTGGTTGTGTATGTTTTGTTCATATGAAAAGGAAAGACAAATTTGATTATATGTCAACCAAAGCTATTTTTTTAGGGTATTCATCCTCAAAAAAGGGTTACAAATGTTACGACCCAATTAATAAAAAAGTTTTCATATCTACAGATGTAATATTTTGTGAAGATGAACCATATTTTAAAAAAATTGGAATTACCAAAGATACACATGAGAATAGAACAAGGCCAAGTATGTCCTATATATATGATCTAGATGTTATACCAAGTATGGATAGCGAGATTGAGCCGAATAATAATGAAGAAGAAATGGGGGAGAATAATAATAATAATGATAATAATATTAATGATAATAATGAGGAAGAAGAAAATACAATGGTACGAAGGTCCATAAGAGTTCGTCAACCATCTACCAAACTTAGAGATTTTATAACCTATACGGTACAATACCCCATACAAGATTTTGTATTATATGAAAATATCTCATCTAATTATCATGCATTTCTTACCACCATTGAAAATGAGATTGAGCCAAGCAACTATAACGAGGCTATAACCAACCCGGTATGGTGCAAGGCCATGAAAGAAGAGTTAAAAGCTCTTGAAAAAAATAATACTTGGGTAATTGTTCCATTACCCAAAAATAAAAAACCTGTTGGGTGTAAATGGGTGTACAAAACCAAACTTAAAAGTGATGGTTCTCTCGAACGGTATAAAGCTCGATTAGTGGCCAAAGGGTATACCCAAACCTACGGTATAGATTACAATGAAACCTTTGCACCGGTGGCGAAAATGAATACTGTTAGAATTTTATTTTCTATTGCGGTAAACAATAGTTGGAATTTATACCAAATGGATGTAAAAAATGCTTTTCTTCAAGGAACACTTGAAGAAGAGGTGTATATGACACTACCACCGGGCCATAAAATGGAAAATATTTCTAACATAGTTTGTAGGTTAAATAAATCAATCTACGGATTAAAGCAATCTCCTCGGGCATGGTATGGCAAACTTAGCTCATATTTACTTTTGTGTAATTTTAAAATTAGTAGTGCCGACCACTCCTTATTTACCAAATGTGAAGGGAACAATGTAACCATTGTATTGGTATATGTCGATGATTTAATAGTTACCGGAAACAATTTTGAGGAGATTAAAAAAATTAAATCCCAACTAAAAGATAAATTTGACATTAAAGATCTAGGATACCTAAAATATTTTTTAGGAATAGAAGTAGCATTTTCAAATAAGGGCCTCTTCATTTCACAACGAAAATATACTTTAGATTTGTTAAAAGAAACCGGTAAATTAGGTTGTAAACCGGCCTCCACACCAATTGACACTAAATATAAATTAAATACCGAGGATGGTGAGCCTTTAGAAGACATAAACCAATTTCAAAGACTCGTAGAAAAATTAATTTACCTTACGGTAACCCGTCCGGATATTTCTTTTTCCGTAAGCTAAATTAGTAAGTTTATGCATTCTCCAAGAACACTCCATTTGGAGGCCGTAAATAGAATATTAAGGTATTTAAAAAGGAATCCCGGAAAGGGCATAAAAATGATGAATAATGATTCTAACGAATATGTGGCTATTCCGATGCAGATTGGGCCGATAGCTATGATAGAAAATCCACCACCGGCTTTTGTACATTTGTAGGCGGAAATCTAGTCACATGAAAAAGCAAGAAACAAAATGTCGTGGCTCGATCAAGCGCGGAAGCGGAGTATCGGGCTATGGCATCCACCGCAAGCGAATTAATATGGATTAAGCAATTACTTAGAGACATGGGAGCTAAAATTGATCAACCTATGAAGATGTATTGCGATAATAATTCCGCTCGACATATCGCCTCGAATCCGGTATTTCATGAAAGAACGAAGCACATAGAAGTGGATTGCCACTTTGTTAGAGAAAAAGTCCAATCCAAAGAAATAGAGACACCGTTTGTATGTAGTAAAGAACAACTCGCGGATGTTTTTACTAAAGGATTGGAACCGATGCATTTTGAGACTATCACTAGCAAGCTAGGATTGTACGATATATACCTTCCTAGCTTGAGGGGGAGTGTTGAAAATAAAAGATAATAGGAAAGGATTGATCTCAGCCATCCATCATTGATCAATTAGATTAGAGTTACAAAAGTAGAATAGGAACTGTACAGTACCAACGGTACATTTAGTAGCCGTTAGACACTTTTGTATAAATAGAACTTAGGAACTTGTAAACAGTAGACAATATACAAGAAAAATCATTCATAGCATTTTTTTCTCCTCAGAATCAACATTGTCTCATAATTCTCATAATCTCTATAATTCTCAACAAACCACTAATGCTATCTTGGCTAAGAAATTCTGAGGTTCGTGTTTTATTACTTTCCTCGGAGGTCCTGCGCAAGAAGAGCCCACCACCAGAATCAACACAATGGAGATTATGACAACCTTCATTCTGCATGTGAAGAAAAGTAGTGTTAACTTCTGGAATAAATTAATTGTTGCTACAAACACATGAAAAGAAGAATAAGGATTTATACACCTTAATTATAAGTACTTCCGAAGGATCCAAGAGCTCGTCTTATTCTATTTCCCTGATGTCAGAAATGTGAACTACGCATCCTATTTATAATGAATTCGGGACATTGCACTAGCTAGCTATGATGTGGAGCATTTAAGAGATCAATTGCGTGCTCAATTGGTTTTAATTGCTACAGGAATCAGGATAATGAGAAGATAAAAAATTCTTACCTATTTGTAGCTAGGTTCAAATTAATGGTGGTACACTTGTAACATTGATTGATATCCACTTATGAATCCACTTGTGGATCCACTTGCATGTGAATCTGAAATTATCTTAAATTTAGTACACAAATTTCATTTACTCGGCAATTTCGCAATTTAGAAATAGCAAGGA
This sequence comes from Carex parvula, assembly GCA_025461045.1. Taxonomy (NCBI): domain Eukaryota; kingdom Viridiplantae; phylum Streptophyta; class Magnoliopsida; order Poales; family Cyperaceae; genus Carex; species Carex parvula. Next base: position 159,045 of record JAJGRW010000885.1, on the reverse strand, counting down.
TAACCATTTTTACATGGTATTGCGCTATCTAACATCGTTACAAAAGTCATTTTTAAGAAAATTGAAAGAGTAAAGCTACCTCGTGATCGATGTGCTCACCAACTTCAAAAATCTACCAGATTGACTTCAAACGACGAATCCAAATAGTTGAAAATGATATACTCCACGAGTGAGGTGTGTAGATGCAAAATTTTGAAATTTTTGGATTCATTTAGTATAAAATCAAGCGGTCAAAACAATAAAGTTTTATAAGTTATTTTAATCCATTCATTTTTCATCATTATTTTATAAGTCCTTTAGTCCTTGTGCGTTTGGCATTGGCACTCACCGTCACCCTCAATATGGCAACTTAGCGAACACCACTGATCCCTTCATTGTCTGTTGTTCGGACATACATATATATATATAGAGAGAGAGAGAGATGGGCTATTGTGCTTTGCAAAGTAAAACCCCCTCTTTACTTCGGGCCATTTTTTGCATTTTAAAAATACGAACAACCGATCCGAACCGTTCAACATGTTCTAAATATTGAAATGTGCTTGCAGACTAAATTATACATTTTTTGGAATTATGTTACTATTTATTAAGCCACTTTGAAAATCGCTGATCCGGTGGTCCAGAAAATTTTACTGTTTTTTTACTGTTCACAGTGGATCAGCAATTTTCAAAGTGGCTTAATAAATAGTAAAAAAGTTCCAAAATATGTAAAATTTAGTCTGCAAGCACATTTCAATATTTAGAACATGTTAAACGGTTCGGATCGGTTGTTCAGATTTTCAAAATGCAAAAAATGGCCCGAAGTAAAGAGGGGGTTTTACTTTGCAAAGCACAATAGCCCCTCTCTCTCTCTCTCTATATATATATAGAGAGAGAGAGAGAGAGAGAGAGAGTCAAGCTAATGTTATAACGTTATAATTTCAGACTAAGTTATAACGAGTCAGTTTTTGCGATTTCAAAGTCCAAACAATTGATCCGAACCGCTCAACCCGATCTCCATATTAAAATGGGCTTGTATTCAAATTTCATATTTTTTGGAATTTTTTTTGCTATTTTTTTTAGATAGGTACAAAATCACAGTGATTTTGTACTTATCTAAAAAATATAAAATTGGATCTCCAAGCCCATTCTAATATGGAGATCATGTTGAGCGGTTCGAATCGACTGTTTGGACATTGAAATCGTAAAAACTGACTTGTTATAACTTAAGCTAAAATTATAACATTATAACTTAGGCTAAAACTGATTTTGTACACACCTACTCTGTAGTGTAGTTAGGAATTTCATGGAGTAGGTAAAAAATAAACTATTATTAAATTATTATTAATTTTTTATTAATTTTTTAATAAAATTAAAATTGTCAACACACCCTTTCTTCAAAACGAAGATATTTTTATTTCTAAATAATTCGGTAAAAATCATGTTAAAATAACTTTCATACTAACTAGCATGAATGTTTTTTTTTTTTTTTTGAGAACCTTGCAGTAGCTGGCATGGGAATTGCATTAAATAAACGTTTACAGCTGCTCAATACTAGTGATATACTTCCCATCTGTAGCAGATCCCCCCTTATTCTTTGAACCCCGCTACAGTGGCATGCATCCCATATTAGTACGCTAGTACAAGTGTACAACACTACAGATCAGTGAAATAATTGCAACTTTCACTGAGCATTGCTTGGATAATCATCAGCAGTACTTAAGCCATAACTTCATCCATCTCCTGCACGCACCTTGATGCCAATGTTCTAGCATTCACCCGCTGATCTCTGAATATAATAGCGTTTCTATTTTTCCAAATAAGCGAAGTGGTGCAGATAAACCTGGAGGCCCATTCTTTTTTCTGCATTTTACCCTGTATTTGTACCACTACCATATTCCAGGAGCTGATCCAGATATCCTGTACTGTTCCTGCTACACTCATCAGAAGGTGCAGTGCGTATTCAACAGGATAATTCATACAGCAAACACAGTGCGATGGTACTTCCATTTCCATACCTCTTCTCTGCAATACCTCTCTGGTCAGCACCCTGTCCTGGAGCAACAAGTATGCGAAGAACTTTGCTGTTGGGGGTACCTTGCTTTGCCATATAAATAGAAAAGGCCATTTGATATTTCCTCCTTCACTTAGGGACTGGTAAGCCGATCTAGAGGTAGGTGCCTTGACAGTTCCACCTCCCGTTTATGACATCAGTAGGTATAGTCCGATGGATCTAAAGAATGTCCTCCAATGGAGGCCTCCCTCAGTGAAATCATTGGCATCAAGATATTCGTGGCCGAATATGCATGGTAGTTTAGGCAATCCTTCCCATGCATCGAACCATTAGGATATTGATCGGCCATCTCCTATTTGCCAGGTACTACCCCATAAGAAAATGGACTTGCTCCTTTGCAATTGACCCCAAAGAAAGAGCCCTCCTGTAGCATCAAAGTTAATTTGTATTAAAATAGAAAGAAATTGTAACAAGTTAATTTGTATAAACAATAATGTTAAGACAAACATATATTACTAAAGTTTATTACATTTACAAGTTAACCATACATAATATATATGATATATTTTTAATTTCAAATGTAAATGTATGAAAACATTAAATCATAATTGAAAAAAATAACAGTTAAAATTTTCACTATAATATGTGATTTACACAATTTTTGTGATTACTTAAAAAGTAATTTCACTCACTACATGTTAAAAACGGGTGATGATATTGACACATAAATTTTTTTATTAACACAACAAATTCAAATTTTTTACTTGTGTGGACAAATATGTCCTTACTTCAATTCTCTCCAGATACCATATCTATTTTAGGATGAACTTTCTTTATATTAACGATTACTGATTATTTATTTTATTTTCAAAAGTAAACATCTAGTACTTTAGTAAAATCTTTAACGGAATGTTTCATTTTCAAATTTGAGAAGTATAGCAACAAAAATTTAAGCAATCATTTCTTGTAGTAAAAAAGAATAGATAAAAACAAGTTCTCTTTTTAGTGACTTTAGTGGACTTAGTCGAATTTGTAACATTAAATATATACTTCATTTCTTACATCACATGTCGTTTTATACAAATTTTCCATTGTTGAATTTAGAAAAAAAAATATACTGAGAATAAATTTATGAAATAATTATGATGATAAAAAAATATTTATCAAGACGCTGTGTACCTCTTGTCAAATCAAAAAATTGTAAAAACGTTAAGTATTGATCTTACTTGTGCTCTTCTCCCTCGCTGTGTACCTCTTGTTTGGATCTTTTAGGAAAAGAAGGAATCAAAATTTTCATAAAACCCTGTTAGGTGTTGGGTTTCTCATTTATTGTTCACATTTTCAGGGCCTTTTAATATTTGAAGAGATTAATTCAAAGTATTTTAAAATAAACTAATAACACAGTATCACACTATACATGCATAGCACCCTAGTTCAAAGCTCTCTATAAAATAATAAATTATATATCTCTACTCTATATTCTCATTTTTTTGTGGACAAAAGAGTGCATTTTGGTAGGATGACAATATACTAATTTTGGAAAAAAAGAAAATAAAGATGAATTGACGGTTCATCATTACTTTTGACTGAACTGCGACGTCTCTTGCAAATTTTGACTGAACTGTTCCATACCTCTGAAGACTAATAATTTCATGATATTACATACAAAATTAAATTACTAGAGATAAATTTTTTACATGATTTAATTTTTTAGGTTTGAGGTTAAGCTTAAGTCAGGATCGGATAGAGTTTTAAATCAATTATGTCAATGTAACTTTTTTTCAAAATTAATTTGTCCAATTATAATCAAGTTAAGTTTTTACGTGATTTACATGTTGTGTGATTAAAATCACAAGAAATAGTCATTGTATGCAAATAGTTGTACTATGTTAGTCACACTGTGACCACACGTAATGTCATTGGTTGAATTTAACTATTTTTGGTAATTTAAATTTAGCGAAAATTAAATATCAACACATTGTAAAGAAAATATAGAAAAGAATCTAGTAACACGTAACGTCATTGGTTGAGTTGAACTATTCTTCATGCGTAAAACATCAAAACAATATCATCAATCTCTCTGTCTATACTCTGTCTATACTCTTTCTTGGTTACAAAAAAACATCAAAATCTTTTAATATTAGTGCGGATTTAAATCGGAGGGTACAGATCTTAACTCAAAATTTTAAGTTAACTAAGAGTACGTTTGGATGCAACTCCGGGAATAACAAGAATAGCGCTAACTTGAAGTTAGCGCTATTCCATTGTTTAGATAATTAGTAAGAACAACACTAACCTCAGAAATAGTGATCCAAACGTAAAATAGTGGAGAAAAATAATAACTAATTCAAAAACTGTGCTACCCCGTGCTATTCTTGACAATCGAAAGTTCGAACCTCCGTAATCATGGAATAATATTAATTGTGAAGCGAGTCATTTGCACAAAGAGATCAACTGCTATATTTTTCTTGCTTTTCAATGTGCCACAGACGATCGACTATCATTTGCTTTTCTATAACTACTATGAGCATCGTCACATTGCACTACAGTCAAGGTGGTCACTTGAAAAGAAATTGCAAAAGGCACATGACCATATGACCTGTCAACATGAAATTATGTCCAGGAAGCAATGACTATTATTGTCCCACCCACAAAGAAATTGCTAATTCAATCCAACGCTTGTTCACAGGTTGATACAAATAACACACTAGATAGAGCCTGTTTTGGTAGATTTGTGCTGGGACCATAAGCCCTTTACTATTCATGAGGCCTTCAAATTTGATATATATATCTAGAGTACTCCAATTGTGAAGCCTTCAATAATTTGGATAATATTTATAAATCATAGAAAATATTTCGCAGTATATTTGCAAATAGCATCACATGTAATTTGTTGGGAAACCATTTAAAGCACCCATAGTCATTATGAACTTGTTGACAATTAAAGCCCTTCACCATTCTTTAGAAAAAAAAAACATAATTTATCTTTAAAAGTGCTTCAATAAATAAAAGACTCCGTTACATTTTTATAGAGAGAAATAATGTTTCAAGTGATATAAATCAATCTATTACTGTTCTAAATGGCAAAATAGATCATTAGAAAATAACAGTGAATCCTATAACTAATTATTACTCGATACAAATTTGCACTTTTTCCAATTATGATCTCGTTTTTATTAGAACTCAACACCTTATACAAGTGGACCCATTAATTTAAAAAAATTGAAGTAAATACAATCCAATCCAACTATGAACGACTCAAAATTAAATCAATCTGAATTCCAATGATTTGACTGACTCAAACCTAAAAATTTGAACCATTAATTGTTTTGCTCTTATCTCTATGTTAAAAAATTATCTCTTATTAATTTGATCTTACACATAATATCATGAAATTATTATTCTTCGGTTTGGACGGATGGTTTATGTAAAATTTGAATAGACAAAGAGTTTATGTAAAAAAGGACAATATTGGGGTTTTCCTAATTTTTTTTTTTCTAGCCGAGCGCCTGATCAAACTTCCTAGGTCCAGATCCTCTAAAGTAACTCAAATTGAGGTTGAATCTGGACCATCCAATCATAATTTAAACCAATTCAGTCTGAAGTAGAATTCACATGGAGTCGGGACTATTTACTATTCGTGCAGATTCTGATCGGATAGATCGGAATTGAAACTTAAATTTTGAGTTAGAGATCCAAATTCAAATTTCCTTTATTTGTCTTCAATTACAAATATTTTGGTTTCATTTTCGCAGTCATTGTCTATAGGTGATAGGTAATGATATTTTACAGCCTCACACCATTATTTATTTTATTTGTATCTCATTGTGGGACTGATCAATGGTCCGCTCAGATAATCAAACAGAGAATTAATTATAAAATAAATGAAAGAGTAAAAAAATTAGGTCTGATGATTAATGCACGGCCCAAAATAAATGCTTTCTTATTGATGTAAGAGGCCGTGGCGTGTTGGGCTTAGACAGGCCAGTCGTAAGGCCCAAAATCACTTGTAGTCTCTCTCCATGCAGACCCCATGCGCTGGCGCGCAGATCTAGAAACCCCTGCAAATTAAACAAAGGTGCTATTGCTTGACTGCTTAATTGGAATGTGGGGTCCGCTTTGAGATGCGTGCCACATTAAAATGGATGACTCAGATCTCATTCTACATGGTCAGGTAGTATTGCATTGGATCTGAATTCTGATCGGAGGAGAGAGAGACAGAGAGATATTTATAATTGCTACATGGACCAATTGCATTACCAAATTTTTTTATTAGCATTTAAAGAAAATAAAAATTCAAAGTTAACCTACCTTTTTCACAAAGGGAATCTCATATATACCCCTAAAAAACTTTGAAATTACGTATTTCCCTATCTAAACTTTATAATATCATATTTACCCTTCTGAATTTCAAAAACTCACAAAATTACCCATTTATTATCTTTTCTATTAAAACTCATTTTAAATTTATAAAATGCCCAATTTACCCTTTATTAAAAAAATATGTAGCCTATTTAAGAAAAATGCCTGTCTTCAAATTAGTCTGTTTCCGAGAGCAAATAATTCATATCTCTACTTTGTGATGTATACATTTAGGTATACACTTGTGTATGAATTTCCCCTAAATTCATGTCATCGAGCTCCTTCAATATTCGTGCGGATTTTGATCAGAAGGTCCGGATATATGTTTTGGCTCACCACGCGTGCAGCTACCACTCTGGATATTTTCTGACATGGTTGATTTACACATTATATATTTGGCCTCCAGTGACTTTGGCATGTTGAAACAGTATTATAAATACATTAATTTATGGACAACTTGAAGGCCCGAATTTATTTTAATTATCTGGTTTTTCCCCTCGGTAACATACATCTCTTTAGAATTTTGATGTTTGCACTTGTTGATAATGTTGTTCCGTGATGTCGTTTGAACAGTTTTCCAATTCCACGATCAAGTGACCGATTCCGATTCCGATTTTTTCTTCTATAATCCTTATACAACAATATTAGATCATTTTTAGTGAAATTCAAGTGAAGAGGAAAATGTGGATAAACTCTGCACTCCTTTTTGAATTTTAAGAAAGGATGATGACTTGTTTATATGGATTCTCTCTGATGCCATTTTTTATTAAAAATTCTTATGAAGCATTTTTTGGAAATTGACTTTACATTTTATGGTCTAACAAATCTCGAATGAAGTTTGGCTTTTTCACGTATCAGGATTTGTGAAGTTTGAATTTAGTTTTCTTATTAAAATGTGATTCAGGGTTTTCATTTCTGAAATAAGTTTTTAGAGATTGATTTTGATTTCACTTTTGAGACTAAAGGCTTGGTTGTTGTTGTTGTTGTTGTTGATTTTGATTTCACTTGAGCGTAATTTATCACTTTCAATTCAAAAAATGTTGTTCAAGCCTGGTATATAGAGCATTTTTCTGGGGTTTTCTTTTGTTTCTTTGGTGAAAACACATTAATTTGTTTGTGCTAATGAAGGTGACACTATTTTTTTTAATATTTATTAAGCCAAAATTTTCTATTTAAGTGGCTAATGAAGGTGTCTACACGTAGCATAGAGGGCCTCCGTGCTACGGCTCAATTATTGAGTTTTTAAAATCCTAACGGTCGATCCGAACCGTTCAACATGATCTCCATATGAATATGTACTTGCAAACCAAATTTTACATTTTTTAGAATTTGTTTACTATTTATTAAGCCACTTTGAAAATCGCTGATCCAATGGTCCACAAGATTTTACTTTTGTGTAGAAATTACTGTTTTTTCAAAGTGGCTTAATAAATAGTAAACAAATTCTAAAAAATGTAAAATTTGGTTTGCAAGTACATATTCATATGGTGATCATGTTGAACGGTTCGGATCGACCGTTAAAATTTTGAAAACTCGAATATTAAGCCGTAGCAGGGAGGCCTCTATGCTACGCGTAGCACCGTAGACACTTCCTATATATATATGCGCTCTTGTAAGTAGCTATGGAAAAGCTTCCATGTATTGTAGAATGACTTTGCATACATATATGTTAATTAAGTAAAAAGAAATCTGGAGGCATGCAAGCTTCAGAAGGAATTCAAATTATGAATTTCTATATGGTATATACATAAATAAAGAGATGGGCTATTGTGCTTTGCAAAGTAAAACACCCTCTTTACTTCGGACCATATTTTCAATTTTGAAAATCCAAACAACCTATTCGAACCGTTCAACATGTTCTAAATATTGAAATGTGCTTGCAGACTAAATTTTACATTTTTTGGAACTTTTCTATTTATTAAGCCACTTTCAAAATCGCTGATCCGGTGGTCCAGAAAATTTTACTGTTTTTTACTAGTTAATATCCTAGGTGAATTTAGAGAAAGTTGCAGAGATTTGATTTTGGCAATGCATGAAAATAAAATAATAGTGTGGAAAGCATGATTGCAAAATTGGTGAATGAATGAATGAGTACATATTTTTTGAATGAATGAGAGCATACCTTTTTGTGATTATGTAAAGATGATAGAATAACATATTTTTTGAATTAATGAGCATGCTTCTTTTGTGATTATGTAAAAATGATATAATAACCTATTTTTTGAATGAATGGTCATACATTTTTTGTGATTATGTAAAGATTATAGAATAATTAACATGTTCTTTGAATGAATGAGCATACTTTTTTGTGATTATAGTGTTATGACATTTATAAATTGGGCGTGTTTAATTTTTGTATACTTAACAACATATTGACAAAATATTGATAAATATCATAGTCTTTAATTCTCGCTAGACAAAATATTGGATGTCCGGACTTGATATTATTCTTTAGTCCCACATCACCAAATTAAAAATAAGAAGACACTTGGGACTCTATAAAAGAAGCTGGGAGGTTCCTTTCACAACTCACTTGATTGAATTTCTCCATCCGGTTGAGTCTTTGGAATTCAAATGGTTCCGGTTTATTTATATTGGATATCGGATCCATTTTTTTATTAATAAAATTATCAGAATTCGGATATTTTAGAATCCGGTAACAGGTTTTAATATTTTTTAGTGTGTTTTCAGTGTGGACCGCATATGTGGTCAGCATAATCATTTTTTATGCGGTTGCTCACCGCATACCCATATATGCGGCCTTATAAACCGTACTTTATTACACTGGTTGGTATAAAAGAGAGAAAATATTTACCAGATCTGAATATTGAAATTAATTTTGCGCTCAAAATAACACTCCCAAATTTAAGTTGCATCTAACATAATATACAATCTCTTTAAATTATAGAAAAGTTATCTAAAATTTGACTTTGTTTATTTTCATAATTGTTTGATTGGTTTTCATAATTGTTTGATTGGTGGTCATGATTGTAACAAAAATTACTGTCACAACACCATATATAATTGTTTTTCCATCAAATTAGGAAAAACAATTTTTTTTATTTTTAGAAATTAAAAAATCGAAATATCAGAAGAAAACAATGAATTGTTATTTTATTCAATCAAATAGATGAAACTGCACCAATGATTCAAACTAAATCTGTCAATTGATTATCTATTGAAACCGAATCAATAATTTGGTTCTAGTAATTTTTGAAAATTGCAGCATACCTTGATTGCTAAAAAAAAAGTCCCACTAGAAACTCTAAATTTAATGTATAAATTAACTTATATTTGAGTTATATATCATTTGAATCGAACCATTAATTTGGTTCTATCTCCGTTATTCTGTCAATACACTGTATACTTGAGAGCAGATTATAAGTTTTTATATCCGTTTGGAAAGTTCGAGAGCCATCCTGTTTGATATATCACTAGAGGTTTCTTTTTATGTATGTTGGCGTATATGGGAAAATTTTCTTTTTCCCTTCTGTATGGTTGCAGGTGAATATTTTAATATTTAAACAATATTTACATGTAGATGTCATTGCATCTAATATTATCTTGACAGCAAGCTATTGCTTCGGTACAATCCTGTGAAACACAGTTTTGTTCTATCAAAACAATTGTAATGAAGTGTCATCTTTCCAAAGCCACTAAATAAAAAAGTATCTACAATCAAGAAAATGTTAAAAACAATGTGTACGTGGATACTCTGTAGCTATTGAGCTATTGGATCTTTTCTTTTCCTTAATTTGCTCTCTTCGCTGCTGTGAAAATAAAGAAATACATTAGTCTGTGTTTCCAAATGTGTAGTAATGTTTGAACATTTCATTTGGTGATTGAAGGAAGGATATGTAGTGTACGAAATGGGATGACGCCAGGGATACATATCTACAACCATCCATCTCCCATCCGATGGTAAACAAAAGGGGTGTTACTGTTCAAGCTATAGTAAGACCCCATTGCCCATTTACTGTTTAATTTCAAGATAGAATGCTGTTCTCCAAAGTATTACAAAGCTCATGCATTGCTCCATATCCTTTGCTGGGTGTGTGCACTGGCAATGGCAAAAACTTGCTATTTTTTTTTTTTTTTAATTTTCTTTCATGTATGACGGTTCAAAAGGGTGATAATTGGTAGAAAACTACTCGATCACATTCATGTGTAATCTCCTGCTTAAAATAAAACTCCTCATTTTTAGTAGCATATTCGGTTTTACATTCGATGCAATTATTGCTGGTTCTGCCAGAGCAGGGAAGGGAGTGCATGATAAATACAAGGTTACAATGCTCAGGGGTGGAACCAAGGCCTGGCCCAGAAATTATTGGGCAGGGGAACTTATTGTCAATGCTTGATCTTAATTGTGCAGGGTAACTTATTTATTTGTTTATTTCATTTCGATCTCATCTTGAGGTGAAATTAATAAATTTTAGAAAAATCTGCAAAGAAGAAAAATTAAAGAATACAGAGTTTTGACGGAAAATTAAATTTTTTTGAAAGTTTTCGTGTAAAAATAGAAAATTGTTCAAGTATTGAAGAACATATATGAGCATGTTTGAGGGAAAAAAAGTTACACCTATATATTTTATTGTTTCTATTTTCTTCTTAACAAAAATTTTCTATCATGCAAAATTTTCCAGCGTTTATTAAGCAACACCGCAACACCGCAACAAGGGCCCCCAAAAAAATCCTTCAATTGTACATTTGTACTCGATGAAAAAAAAATGATTCACCAGAGAAGAAACCTTGTGGCCATAAAAATATTCCGGTTCACTGAATGTATATTAACAAAAATTCTAGATTTTAAGAAAAAAAAAATTAGTGTACAGTTCATAAAATTAGTAAATTTCATGAATAATTTAGAAATACTTTCGAGAAGAAGCTAAAAATAAAATAATTCGTGAATAATCCATGAATTATTTGTAAATCTTGTTACTATAAAAGCCACACAGTATGTTGGCACCACTGACCACATAAGATCAAAATTCATCCGAAATATGAGAACCGGGAAGAGGATCATTCCAATTCATGAAAACCTAATTGCGCAGCAAAAGGAAGACACAAGAGGCAGATGTGGAACCAAATTTGTTTTAAAATTATTTGTTACTTTTAAGACGGACTTGGTTTTAAATTTTGACATCCATTTACTATCCGTATTTGTATTCTTATTCGTTAATTAATTGAAAGACGGACACAACTTTGGTATTAGCATTATCTGCTCCGATTTTGCTCCTTTTTCAACCCTAGTATAGTGTCATATTATGAGTAGAACTAGGGTGTTCTTAAGTTCACCAGGCCCCTTTGTGAACTCAACTCTAAAACCTATCAGATTGACTTCAAACGACGAATCTGAACCGTTGAAACCAATCTACCATACGAGTGATGCATCTACATGCAAAAATTACAAACTTTCGTATTAATTAGTATAAAAGTCAAGCGGTCAAAATTTGAAGGTTTATAAATTAATTTTAATGCATTCATTTTTGAACGATTTTTTACCACTTGACTCTATAAAATTAATTCGAAAATTTAAAAATTTCACATGTTGATGCATCACTTGTAAAGGTAGATGGGTTTCAACCATAGAAGGAAAATCCGGCCATTCCGGAGCGGAATCGGCTGATCCGATTTCAGGTCGAGTTACACGGTTAGTGATTTTTCCGTCCAATTTCGGCCGGAACGGCCTGATTCCAGTAAAATTGCAACTGAAATATTCCGATACCATACGAAAAGGTCAGATTCCAGTCAAATTTTCAACCGAAACGCGAACTAACCACTCTGCAAAAAAATTTCCTCTGCGTGAATCGAACCTGTGACCTCTTGTTGAGCATCCAAGACAACTACCACCACACCATACAACCTTTGTTGCTATAAAACATAACTACATTTAAATATAAGTTGTAATTTGTACTATATTCATCCATTCAGCACACCATACAACTTTTTTTTTTACTGGACTAATTTTTTAGTAAATATAAGTTGTAAATTTTTACTATATCCATCCATTCAACCTTTTGAGTTCATTTCCTAATTTTTTAGTATAAAACAAGTTTCTAGCAAAAAAGTCTGAGTTTCCGATCCGATTCGGCCGACCGATTCACACAATTCCGATTCCACGGTCAAAAGACCAATCCCGATTCCAATTCCGATTTTTCCTTCTATGGTTTCAACAGTTTGGATTCGTCGTTTGATGTCAATTCAATAAGTTTTAGAGTTGAGTTCACAAAGGAGCTTGGTGAACTTAAGAACACCCTAGTTCTACTCTCATATTATATACCAGAATTAGTCATACTGGAACTGACAGTGAAACCACTGTGCTTTGAACAGTGATTGTTTTCAAAGTTTAGTATGCATGCATCTAATTAATTTCATTTTTTTCTTTAATTTGTTAGGTTCTGGGCTAGTATATTTTGATTCGACGTTCAATATTTTCTCATTCTTTTGCTCCTTAAAAAAATAAATACCATGCTTACAAGTCATACCAGCAAGTGGTTTATTGTTCTTAAATCTTAACATGCAAGGGATGCAAATTTGGCAAGAAATTGCTTGATTACAAGTCAAGGCTGATTAATCAAGACATAGTTTACCATGCGTAGCATCAGTAAAAGGTACACAAGTCATATTTTGTTACAGCTTTATTGCTTTTCTTTTCTACTGTTTGCTGATAGCTATTGGTCAAGCAATCAGCTTTTTCAGATACACAACAACTTCTGCTCAAAGATATGCACTCAATTAATTCTTCAGTTATTTTTGCAGTAGCTGACATAATTCAGATTTCATGCAACGAATTGAATATATACTCATTTTTACAATTTCTGCAAATTCGACTAGCATATAGTTAACTGTCAATAAGTACAGTCCATATTAATTAAAAAGTGGGTCATTACTTAGAATATTTGTTCAAGGTTTTGGTTTGATAGCTTGCATTCGGCCTGTTTGTGACACTAGATACACAGCTTGGATAGATGTACAAAAACTCGGATGAGATCATTAATATTAGGTATTTACATGCATTCCTTCGGAAGAGATCATTAATATGCAGTAATAATCCAATTCCATCATTACAATATTCTTAATAATTGAGTGCATGTCAAAGGTCTTCCAATTGAAATACTTAGACCCTCCCCCCCCTAATTTGTCAATAGAAAGAAATAATATTCGTTATTACAACATATATACTACAACACCATAAATAGCAACAACTGCTATCCAATTTGACAGATAATACATATTTAGTGGAGCCCTTGTTCTTCTCTTTTGATCTTTTTTTCTCTTTCTCTATGGCCTAAGCATCTTTGTTCGTGCTGAGTTCAACTCCTTGGTAACATCTTTGATAGAAATGCGCTCTTTTGGCGACTCTTTGGAGCACAGAAGCCCGCATTGAATCACTGAAACCAAACAACTATAGACATTTTCAGGTGCATACAAATTGTGTTCTCCATTAGTTTCAGAGAATAATTTGGTGTCGACTATGCCCATGACTTGGTCGGGGAAAGCCATCTCAACATGCTTCTGAAGGCTCAAACCATCTCTGATTCTCTCATCGATGGGACTTACTCCAGTGAACATCTCAAGCAGAAGAACACCGTAGCTATAGACATCTCCTTCTACCGATAGCCGACCACCCATCCCATACTCTACACAATGAAAAGTTAATAGTTACAGCCCTAAATTTAGTACAGAAGCATACTAAAAAAAAGTACTTCTCAAATAATAAGCTCTGCAATATATACCTGGGGGAATGTAGCCAATAGAACCTTTGATTGCACCTGTGCTCGACATTATTTGAGACGACATGGTATCAGGTTGGACCAAAAACCTTGCCAATCCAAAATCACTCACATGTGCTGTCATGTCATCATCCAAAAGTACATTACTAGGTTTGAGATCACAATGCACGATTGGTGCAGATAAATGGTAATGGAGATAATCTAGCGCTGCTGCCACATCAAATGCAATGTTCAACCTCTGGAAGAAGCTGAGGCTTCTGAATGGCCGATCCGTACATGCATTTGGATGCAACCATGTTTCCAAGCTACCATTTGGCATAAACTCAAAAACCAAAGCCTTGAAATCATTACCTTGGTAGTCTATGCTAGAGCACAAACTCAGCACTTTTATTAGGTTCCTGTGTCTCACATTTTTTAATGCCTCACATTCAGAGAAGAAACTTCTAGAAGCACTGTGTTTCTCAAAGTTTAGCACCTTCACCGCAACGGTTGTCACATTCTCGAAGCTCATAACGGCTTTGTAAACATCTCCAAATGAACCTCTTCCAATTAGATTATTTGGGGAGAAATTTTCAGTAGCTCTAAGAAGGTCAGTATATGAAACAGGCTCTAACCCATATTTCAAAGCTTTATCAGATTGTGGTTTGTTTCTAGGGTTGTTTCTAGTATAATAAATCACCAACAAGCAAATGATTGCAATTATGCAAATAAAAGAACCAACAATTGAACTTATGAGCACCATGTTTCGTCGAGAGTGATGTCTCTGTGTGGAAGGCTGTGAGATGCAATATGACAGATTCATTTGAGGTACTCCACCACAAAGCTTTGGATTTCCTCTTACATCTAGACCACTGGCATTCTTGAAAATGCCTTCTTTTGGTAATTCCCCCTCAAAATTATTGAAAGAAATATTCAAATATTGCAATTTCATTATACCTAGGAATTCAGGGACTTGACCAGAGAGCAAGTTGTTAGAGACATCAAGGTTTTGCAGCCCTTTTAGATTGCTCAATCTTGTTGGAATTGTTCCTTGGAACAGATTGCTATCAAGATAAAGGGCTTGAAGTACCTGGCATCCGTCAATTGTGCTAGGAATCTCTCCACTCAACTTGTTATTCGAGAGACGAATTGATTGTAGGTTTTTCAAGTTACCAATTTCTGGTGGCAAGATGCCAGTTAGATAATTGTGTGACAAGTTCCAAACTGATCGGAAAGAGAAGGAAGACCCATGATTTCTTTGGGAATTTTACCTACCAACTTATTATTTGAAATATTCAGGAGTTCTAATAATTTCATGCTACTTAACTCTGGTGGTATACTCCCTTCTAATGCATTATTTTCTAGATATAGCTTGGTCATTTGGGTGAGGTTAGCAAGAGTTGAGGGGATTTGACCTGAAATCTTGTTACCACTCAGATCTAATATTCCCAATTTGAAAAGATTACCAATTTCTACTGGAATGGTGCCACTCAAAAACATTCCGCCTAGGTAAAGCAGATTTAAGTTATTGAGTTTTCCTAGCTCTGCTGGTATGCTTCCTGAAATTGGGTTATTACCCAGTGAGAGTTCAAGAAGACTAGTAGAAAGATTTGTTATAGAACTAGGTAAAACTCCTTGTAGTTGGTTGTTGTCAAGATATAACTATTGTAACAAAGTACAATTGGTCAAAGCATCCATGAAACTCCAGTCACGTGGTCTCTTGGCTTCTAGTTGATTATCTGCCAAAAGGACTTTCTGAAGATCTTGTAAGGCTCCAAAGCCAGATGGTATCACGCCAGTGAAGTAATTATAATTTAATTCAACATCAATAAGAGCAGAACAATTTGATATGGATGGTGGGATCTGTCCTTTGAGTTTATTGTAAAATAGGAATAGATAATTCAAGTTTGGTAAAGCATTACACATATCGAAAGGGAGAGTTCCATCAAGCTGGTTATTACTAAGTTCCAAATAATGCAGCGCTGATAGGTTGTAAAGGGAGTGTGGTATTTTGCCCGAAAAGTTATTATGATAAATGTTAACAAACTCGAGGTTTTGAAGCTTCACGAGTTCATCAGGAATAAATCCACTTAACATATTTTCGGCAAGATCAATAACTGTTAAACTTTGAAGATTACCCAAGGTATGTGGGATAGAACCGTAGAATTTATTCTCGAAAAGACTAAGTTTCAGTAAGTTAGTAAGGTTTCCCAAGCCAGACGGGATGTGACCACTAATGCTATTTTGGTAAAGATAGAGAAATGATAGTCTGGTAAGGTTACCCAAGGTGGAAGGAATTGATCCTGTGAGATTATTGACATGTAGTGCTAATCTTTGGAGGTGTGGGAGGAGGCCAAATTCCAACGGTATTCCTCCTGTGAGGAAGTTATTCCCCAGATCAATATTTTGAAGTTCTTTGCATTGCGCTAAGTTAGATGGGATGGTTCCATGGAGATTATTATCTCTCAAATAAATAACTTCCAGATTTGAACAGTTACTTAGAGTAGATGGAATGCTACCATCAAGAATATTAACACTCAAGTTGAGAAAACACAGCCTACCCAAGTTTCCAATCTCTACGGGGATACTTCCTCTCAGCTGGTTATCAGAGAGACTCATCCTTTGGAGAAACGTGAGGTTTGCTAGAGATGGAGATATATTACCTGACAATTGTTTGGAATCAAGAACGAGAGCAGTCACTCTATCAGGATGGTGCCGGCCACACATGATCCCTTGCCATTGACAGTGGTGCAGTGACTCGTTCCATGAGGAGAGGACTCCAAATGGATCGTCTAGTATTTGGGACTTGAAGGAGAGAAGTGCTGATCGATCAGTTTTACTAGTGGTTACTATGGCAGCGTGAGAAAAGGAGGATAAGATTAAGAGCCTTGAGAGGAGGTGAATAGTGAGCACGCTATAACAAAGTTCCATGATTTGTGTAATGAAGGCAATGGGTTTCTCTCTCACAGAGTGCAGCTCTTCTTATAGTTAAAGGGAGATGTATGGTTAGAAAAAAGTTGACCGGAAGATATTCCCTCATGAGTCGTTCTAGTGCTGACTGTTATTCCGTCTTGTATTAATGATATCGATTAGCGAATCAACAAGCAAAACAATATCATTACGACACAGTAATTAAAGTTATCTTAATTACTTGAAAAGTAAGATTTAATCAACAAAGAAGCTGGGGTTAGCGAATCTTTTATGTATTGACGGTGACCAAATCTAGTACACGGAAAATCTAGCAACAAAGATATAATCCCCTCTCAGCCCTCTACTCGTTTTTATTTCTTTTCTAATTTTATTTCTTTCTACTTTTGCAGGTGCATCCAATAGTGAATTCGTCATCCATATATGGGCTTTGTTTAATTTCATTGCTAACTTTAAAAGCACTTGACATGTGCGGGAACAAGAGGTGTCATTTTTTCACCTCACAGGTATAAATACTTTCGTGCATAGGTATAAATATTTCATTGCATATGTATTAATACTTTAGAAAAAAAATTTGCGTTGGAGTTTTTGCGGTCTCCCAGATAGTTATGGTAGTTATGGTGCGGGTACTGTAGCGCGGATATTGTTATCAGCTTCCAAAGAAAATAAAGAGAGGGAGGGTTGGGCAGAGTGTTTTGTTACTGTGATTGATGTTGTATGTTTGTTCACTTGGAAGAAGATTTTAAGGAATGCATGTGATAGTATAGTAATTTAAGAGGATTTGTGATGAAAATAAAGAAAAAAGTATGTTGCCGTAGTTTTTTTTTTTTTTTTTGTGATTTGACTAAAGTAAAAATAATATGCATGTGAAATAGAGAAACCTTCGGACACTTCATGTGCACTTCAAATTATATCACTTTCGTTTTTAATAAATGTTGATAGGATGATATTGGCACATCTAAAAAATACAACAATTAAATTGACGTTATTTGCTGCCTATTTAAAACTAAACCACAAAAAGCAAAAGAATTTTTTTATTAAGAATAATTTATGTATACCCCTCAAAAGTTTCAAAATTACGTATTTCCCTCGAACCACATCAATTCAAACCCCGTGATACACGCGTACAAGGGGGAAATTGAAATTTGACATGCTTCATGGTTGGGCTTGTAATTAATCCCAATAACCCACAGTACTATGCATTGAAAACCAAGAACAAAAAACAAAAAAAGAGCACTATATATGAATGGGTGGAAGTCTCTGGGTGGAATACATTGAATCCATCAATGGGTGGAAGTCTCTGGGTGGAATCCATCAATGGGTGCAAGTATCACAGTGGAAATCCCAATAACCCACAGTACTATCACAGTGTCTTAAAGCAATACATTGAATCCATCAATGGGTGGAAGTCTCTGGGTAGATGCATAGTACCAGTATAATGGTGACAAAATCTTTCGCGGAAATTTCAACAAGAGCACACATGTCTCTCGGTATATGCATAGTACAATTATAATGGTGACAAAAATTTCTTGCGGACATGTGTGCTTTTGTTTTCCTGTCAGACGAAGACTTGAGTAGACCGCATCTCTTATATTTTTATTTCAATTCCAGTTTTCTAAATTCTGTAATTTGCTAAGAAATGGAGCTCTAATTTTCATATTACGTAAAGAGATTAAAACGGACATTTGGAGATAGTTTTTATTTTACTTTTGAGTTGGTTGGTCAAATATTATCATAAATGTAACAATTATTCTATTTTTTATGCTCAATACTCATTGTTCACTTTCATACTTTTTGGTTGTATCGTATTTTTAATTACAATTAATATAAGATTACGAGCTTGATCAACCAAAATAAGATTGGAATTTGTCATCTTCTTTCGTTTTATTTTATTTGATTGTCTTGGTTTTAGTAATGTGTTTAATAGCTTGCGTTTCTACTTTGATTATTACTAACACACACTACTATAAAAATGGGATCTTCTCACACCCATTTTCTTTCAATTTAAACATTTGGTCTGAAGCCGATAGAGTGTACCAACGCTGTGGTGGCAAGTTTGTGAATAAGTTGTCTTATATTGGTTCTGACTTTCCTTACCGATAGTAAATAGTCCCAAATTTTTTATATCGGTCGGTAACTGCATACCGTAGAAGATATTTGACTTATTTTAGCGGAACGTATGTTCTAACCGATATAACTATTTCATGATCTTCTGATATCATATCATACATTAGTACCGATATAAGGAAGTCAAACTTGTTCTGTTAGTTGTGTTTTGAACCGTTAAAATATAGAGACATTAATTTCGCGCCTCTTCCCTGGAGCCTGGAGGTCTTCTTCCTCTTTATTTCTCTTCTCTCTCTTTTACGGTTTAGTAGCTGTTCTGTTTCTCTTTTTACTATTGCGCCTTCCATTACACAATGATGTGTGACTACATAAGCAATTTGTCTGATCCATTACTAATCTTAATCTTAGGGCTGCTCGTGACATAGGAGATGGAGGGGAGCGGAGGGGATAAATGATGAGTTCGTTGTACAAAAGTTGTGAGATTTGTCACCCCCAAATCTTGGTGTGGCGAGAGTGAAATTATCGTTGATCCCTCGCTTTCCTTTCTTCTCCCTTCCTCTACGCAATTGTTTCTGGAGCACAACCTTAATATTTCTTGAAATCTTCTTCAGGTAGATCCTAATATTTCTTAAAATCTTCGTCAGGAAGATTAAATCTTTTAAAAAAAAAATTGCTCATTATATAAACCTTGTTGAAATCTTCTTCAACAAAATTTATTGAAATCTCCTCATTATAAAATTTTTATATCCTGTAAATCTTCTTGAGGAAGATTTCTTGAAAGCTTCTGATATTAATTTTGTACATCACATAAATGTTCTTCTGGAAGATTAAATTTAAAAAAAAAATGCACTTCATATAAAATTATATGAACCATATTAAACAATTTAAAATAAATGTACATTCCATTTAGCAATTACTTCTAATAGAAGTATTGTTTATTTAAATGGAATTGAAATAGAAGATATCAAAGTTACCTCGAATCTTCACCTAGTAGAACTGTCGTGCTGATAACGTGTTATAAAATAAAGACAAAGAATAATAAACAAGAGATAACACATAAAAGATGGCAATATCTTTATTCATATATTTCTCATGTGTGTAATACCAAATTACAAAGCCTCTATTTATAGGTCACAAATTGTAAGTGAAAAGCCATCTAAAATAATAAATGGAGAAATGAATTCTAATTATAATGGGGTATGAATCACAATAGTAGTGAGATAGTAGATAATGAATGAGGATTACTATTGAGAGTTAGGACCATCACATTTATTTATAATAGTATTGTGTTTTTCATGGTATTTTCTTGGTATTTTATAATAGTATTGTGTGTTTTGTGTTATTCCACTTTGATTACTAACACATGTGAATGTGATAAAGGAAGAATGAATAGAGACCTGTATTTGGTGTTGACATGCAAATGACTTGCGAATTTCTAGACTAGCAGGGCCCACAATAATAATTCCAGAATTTCTTGCGGACATGTGCTCTTGTTTTCCTATTGGACGAAGACTTGAGTAGACCGCCTCTCTTATATTTTTATTCCAATCCCAGGTTTCTAAATTCTGTAATTGGCTATGAAATGGAGCTCTAATTTTCATATTATGCAAAGAGATGAAATCAGAGGAGATAATTTTTATTTTACTTTTGAGTTGGTCGGTCAAATACTATCAGAAATGTAACATTTATTCTATTTTTTTATGCTCAATACTCATTGTTCATTTTCATACCGTTTGATTGTATCGTATTTCTAATTTATCAATAAAATATAGAATAATTATTTAAATACCTTCACTCCGGTATCCCAAAATACCCGCATCCATTTAGAGAAATTATGTACTATGTTTCCCACTAATTATTATTCTAAAAAGATATTATATGGTCTCCACTAATTATATGTTCCCACCAATTATATAGTCCCACTCATTATTATTCTAAAATGTCTGCAGTCTATATGCCCCCCCCCCTTTTCTATCTCCGTACGGGTCCTTGTTTCAACCTTCATATATATATATAAGTACTTGGAAGATAAAGATAAGATATTAACAAGATATTAATACATTGATACGTAACTTGTTATGATCATTCCTTTTTCCATTCCCTCAATCGTCCCCGCATCAACCTTCCTCTAATGAAGTCGTGGGGACCCCATATCACTGTATCAACATTACCAAATCATCCCGCATCATCCTTCCTCTAACAAAAATAATTGGCCACATAGGTATAAATGTTTCAGTGCATAAGTATAAATACTTGCAGTACTTGATATTAATACTTTCAGACGCCATCCAGTATCATATGTAAAAAGTACTTGCAAGTATAGGTATAAATACTTGCATGACGAGGTATAAATATTTGTGTGACGATGAACCCAAAAGTATGTAATCATGAATCTCATTTGAAAGAGAAAATTGCGTAAAAGACTTTTGTGGTTTTAGATTCGAGAAATTTCTCATAAATTGTAAAAAATATGGACGAAAATGAACAGAGAAAAGAAACTCACCTCTAAAAATGTGTATGGCCCCCCTTGTAGTTTGAGTGGTACCCCACAGGTATTTATGGTGCGGGTACGTTTGGGAGATTTGGTTGGGGAAATAATTATTTACGTAAAAATTATTCATCTCATAGGTATAAATAATGTGCATAGGTATAAATACTTTCTAGCATAGATATTAATACTTTACAAAAAAATTCAGTACTGGAGTGTTTGCGGTTCTCCAAATAGTTATGGTAGTTACATAGTGTGGATACTGTAGCGCGGGTACTGTTATCAGCTCTCTAAAATATAAAATTAGGAGCTTGGTCCGTTCTTATTTTCACAAAAACAAGATTGCCAATTTGTCATCTGTTTATCCAGTTATTTTATTTGATTTTCTTTGTTTTAGTAATGTGTTTAATTGCTTGCTTTTTCACTTTGATTACTAACACAAATGAATGATAAATTAATCGCTCTTGATTACTTTTAAAAGCAAGAATGATTACAAAACTCAAGGTCCCTACAGAGGACACAATATTCGTATGGTTGCTGCTGCAATGATTACATTTAAGTACATTGCGTTAATTACATACATTTATTGATCTGGAAATACTTTTCTTTTATTAATACAATTTACAGAACTGTATTTTGGTGTTGACCTGCAAATGACTTGCAAATTTCCAGGATAGCATGGTCCACAATAATAAATCCGAAGAATTCAAAATAAAGAGTAGACCGTGTCGCTTATATATGTTTTTAATCCGATTCAAGCTTTCTAAATTATGGAAATTGCTACGAGATGGAGCTGCAATTTAAGGCAATCATTTCATCTAATTTTCATATTATGAACAGAGATGTAATTGAATTTTAAAGACAATTTTTATTCTATTTTTGAGTTGGTTGGTGAAGTACTATTATGATAGATGTAACTTTTATTCCATTTTTTATGCTCAAAATTCATTGAAAAATTCACGCTTTTTTGGCTCATTTGATTGTATTCGATGTCTAATTTATCAATAAAATATAGAATTAGAAGCCTGACCCCTTTCTATCTTATTACACAAAAAATGATTTCAATCATCACATTGTTAAAAATAAGAAGCAAATTCAGATCACATCACGATTTTCAGACTTTAAGTTACATCAATGCAGAATAAATAAGAAAAGAAAAGGAAAAGAGTATCTAGCAATTATGAAAATCAAATAATTAATAAATTATTGCTGCATATGCGATATGCTGTGGCTTTCTGCATACCGCATAAAAACTGCATTTAAAAACATTAGTTATATCAATTGTAACATTTGTTGCTCTGGGAATGCGTGTTTAGATTCAGTATCTTAGATAATGATTTAATTTCATTATTTCAATACTATAAAATAGGTCCACGTTTAAAAAAGTCAATTTTTATTTTTATATCTAGATTTTTCTAATTTCTTGCTTTGGAAATATTTATCAATCACTACAAAACTTGTGATCCCAAGAACATGTGTCATGATTTATTGATTACTTACAATTATTTAGTAATATTGAAATTTTAGACCCATTGCTACAAAAAGGTCCTACTTGCAATACTAACAAAGTAGATGTTGTTCCATGGAAGAGTTTAATTGGAAAAAAAAAAAAAAAAAACATTTCAGCGATTCTTTCCATAGAGTTTATATTCTTGATTCCTTTGGGTTAGTGATGTTTCTCAGTGTATAGACCATGACCAGAAAAAAACAAGGAGATAGACCAAGAGAGACTACGCATTTAATGTCAAGGTAGCGTGGAAAAGGGGCATGGTTTGAACCGAGGGAACGTGCTTGACCGGGTAGAAATTAACTCAATAATTTCTAATGTGAAAGAGATAGACATGAAAGAGATATGGAAGAGAATGTAATTTCTTACCCGGTCAAGCACGTTCCCTCGGTTCAAACCATGCCCCTTTTCCACGCTACCTTGACATTAAATGCCTAGTCTCTCATGGTCTATCTCCTTGTTTTTTTCTGGTCATGGTCTATACACTGACAAACATCACTGACCCAAAGGAATCAAGAATATAAACTCTATGGAAAGAATCGCTGAAATGTTTTTTTTTTTTTTTTTCCAATTAAACTCTTCCATGGAACAACATCTACTTTGTTAGTATTGCAAGTAGGACCTTTTTGTAGCAATGGGACTAAAATTTCAATATTACTAAATAATTGTAAGTAATCAATAAATCATGACACATGTTCTTGGGATCACAAGTTTTGTAGTGATTGATAAATATTTTCAAAGCAACAAATTAGAAAAATCTAGATATAAAAAATAAAAATTGACTTTTTGAAACGTGGACCTATTTTATAGTATTGAAATAATAAAATTAAATCAATATCTAAGATACTGAATCTAAACACGCATTCCCAGAGCAACAAATGTTACAATTGATACAACAAATGTTTTTAAATGCGGTTTTTATGCGGTATGCTGAAAGCCACAACATACGCATATGTAGTAATCATTTATTAATTATTTGATTTTCATAATTGCTAGATACTCTTTTCCTTTTCTTTTCATATTTATTCTGCATTGATGTAACATAAAGTTTGAAAATCGTGATATGATCTGAATTTGCATCTTGCTGATTTAACTTCTCATTCCTGTTTTAAAAACAATATTGTATACTTCCTTGCATAGGTATTAATACTTGACAAAAAAAATTCAGTACTGGAGTTTTTGCGGTTCTCAAGATAGTTATGGTAGTTATATAGTGCGGGTACTGTAGTGTGGGTACTTTTATCAGCTCCATTTTTATGCTCAAAATTCATTGAAAAATTCACGCTTTTTTGCTCTTTTGATTGTATTCCATGTCTAATTTATCAATAAAATATAGTATTAGAAGCCTGACCCCTTCCTATCTTATTACACACAAAAAATGATTTATATTGTACCCGTACGTGAAGACCAGGCTGGAGATGACTGACTATGAAAGTTGGGACATGGGACCCGAATTGTGAATCATTTTGCACTAAGAAAGCACTATTGGAGGCTTTTGAACGCACTAAGAAAGTTCCTAGAACCAACGACCAAAACTCAATATCAGTACAACACCATATTATGAGATTTATCTTACTTTAATAAGATTTGGCTTTATCTTACTTTAATAAGATTTAGCTTTATCTTACTTTCATAAGATTTAACTTTTGATGGAAGTCTGATAAATTAAGAACTACAAATCTTGGAGTTAACTTCAGATCCTCATCTCTAAGCTTGGGTGGGGGATGGGGAGCTGTTGAAAGGTAGTGGAGGCCAGTCTGATTGGCATCGGATCAAATTTTGTCGGATGTCCGGTTAGATTCTTTTGATCAGCGTCAAGATTCATGCGCACTTGAACCACTCAAATTAAAGTTGTGTGTGTGATTCTTGATGTGATCGGATAGCTCCGACCGGCCATCGGTCCGAATTTGATCTGATGCCCATCAGGACCTCCTTGGATTCCGTGGAAAGAACCTCATCATTGTTGGAAGAGTAACAGAGGAAGAAGGATTGACACAAATAATTTACTTCACTTCTTAATTAATTCGATTACAACATGCTGAATTTATAGCCTTACAACACCTAAGTTTGGATCATCCAAATTTAGTACCCCACTACCTTGTTCTGCTATTACAAACAGTCCCCAAAATAGAATACCTGCACCTATCCTGCTACTACATGACTAATTATAGAACCCACTAATCCTACTACAGACACACCTATATTTAGAAACCCACTAATCAACTAACACACATTCATGCTTCTAAAAACAACTACAGCAGAATTCTAAATAGAGAGAGCTAATTTTGGATCAAATTTCAACACTCCTCCTTGATTCAAAATTGGTTACTCCAAGCTTCTTCATATGTTGTGGGATTTGCAACAAAGAGAACTTGTGTAGTGTCATACAGTTCTTGCAAGGTCTTGGTTTTTCTGCTTGTTATTTCTGGACTTCGATCACGCCTCCTATAAACTCTTATAGATGGACCACTACTTGAAGTTTCATTCGAGCTCTCTTCACCACTCAAAAAGGATTGGCTTGTGCTGCTGTTTGAGGGTTGTTCACTAGCGTTTGGATTAGGTTGTTGATGTACTTCATCTTCCACATCATAAAATTCGTTTTCTTTGGTGTGCACTGCAACTGTGCCCTTGCCTTCTACTTGAATGAGCTTGTCATCACCAAGTTTAACTTCCAACTTGCATGTTTCATCCAAGTCTTCAAACAACTGCTTGAATCCAGACATGTGATTTGAACACCCGCTATCGAGAAACCAGATGTTGCTTGCATCAACTTTGTCAACCGCGCTGCTGGCCATGAAGAGAGTTGGTTGCGTATCCTCCTCTTCTATATAATTTGCTTGACTCTCTTCTCTTTGCTTCTTGTAGCATTCTGCTTGGTAGTGCCCATACTTGTTGCAATAATAGCATTGAACATCCCTCTTGGAATCGTCGTATGAATTTGCTTGATTGCTTCTACCTCCTCTGCTGGAATTAGCCCGTCCTCTGCTGGGATTGTGGCTGCCTCTGCTGGAATTGTTTCTTCCTCTGCCTCGGCCTCTTGGGTAGCCATTAGATCTGCCTCTTGATGACTCCCGCTTCATGTAAAATGCCTTGTCGTCGCCTTTATCTTCAGCCTTTGACATCCTTGCTTCATGAGTCTGCAGTGACCCCATGAGTTCATCAAAGGTGTAGGTTGCTAGATCTTTGGACTCTTCGATTGCTGCTACCACATGATCAAACTTGGGTGTTAGGCTTCTCAACACCTTTGCCACCACCGTCTTCTCCTCCATGGTGTCTCCAAATGCTCGAATTTGGTTTACCACCTCTTGTACTCTTGAAAGGAAAATTTGCACAGATTCTTCCTTGTTCATCTGCAATGTTTCAAAGTCCCTGTGTAGGCCTTGAAGTTTGATTGCCATGACTCGAGTACTCCCTTGAAATGCTGTTTTCAGGGTTATCCAAGCCTCCTTTGCGTTGGTGGCTGCTGCGATTTTCGAGAAGATGGTGTCATGCACTGCTTGTTGGATGAAAAACAGTGCTCGTGCATCTCTCTTCTGATTCTCTTGCGGATTAGGATCTGGATCAGGAACTCCATTCGCTATCAAGTCCCATAGACCATGTGACTTGAACAAGGTTGACATCTTGATGCTTCAAAACTCATAATTCTCGCCTTTGAACAGCGGAATTGCTGGTTGCGTGACATTCACGATGGTGCTGCCGTTTTCTGCCATGAAAACGCCCCAGGGTTGATCGACTCGGCTCTGATACCACTTTGTTGGAAGAGTAACAGAGGAAGAAGGATTGACACAAATAATTTACTTCACTTCTTAATTAATTCGATTACAACATGCTGAATTTATAGCCTTACAACACCTAAGTTTGGATCATCTAAATTTAGTACCCCACTACCTTGTTCTGCTATTACAAACAGTCCCCAAAATAGAATACCTGCACCTATCCTGCTACTACATGACTAATTATAGAACCCACTAATCCTACTACAGACACACCTATATTTAGAAACCCACTAATCAACTAACACACATTCATGCTTCTAAAAACAACTACAGCAGAATTCTAAATAGAGAGAGCTAATTTTGGATCAAATTTCAACAATCATATCTATACTAGAAAAAATCAAAATTTAGTCATGTTCAAAAATAGAAAACAAATGTTCTCTCCTCCAAATTGTTAGTGGCATCCATTTTGCAGCTCTCTCTATATATTTTCTCTCTATATATAAATGGAACTTTATTTTTAAAATCAGGATCTTATTTTCGTTCCGTCAGTACTAAAATACCGAGAAATCCAAAATTAGGGAATTTTAGATCAAAAGCTTTGTTTTATTGCTTGCATTATATTTGTGTGAGACTGGAGACTTCGAACTGCAAAATTAGGGAATTTTTTTATTGCTTTGGATAACTATCTACTCAATGTCCGTAGTTAATTTATTTGCCTATTCTGTATTTTGAAAAAAAAAGAAACTGATATCTCATAGTTTTAAACATATTGACAATACTATTCTCAAGTTTTCAAATTGAAAAACATAAACCTCCTCACAGGTAGCCCATGCACCCAGCCCTCTTAGGTTGGACCACTTTCACAATTGGTTTCTGATCACGATCTCTCCTATTATATTGGGCCCTAAACCCAGCCCTATTAGGCCTTTCAACACGTAAACCTCATATATAGGCCTGTACATGTGCTTCATGTATAAAAGGACCCAATGAAACCTAATACAAATCTAAGCCCATCTATCTCTCACTCACCTCAAATCCACAAATATCCAACCCGTCTTCTCTCCACCTAACCCGTTATCCCTACGACCGAAATTACCGAACTCATTCACAAACAAATCCGATTTGTATTTTTTCCACATCAGTACATTTTCTCACGTATCTGATGAATAAGACAGACATCTAGTGTTGTAAAAAATGGTTGTTTAGGCTGATTAATTGGCTGATTAGTTGTTGGCGGCGACTAAATTGTCACAATGACAAACAAAATAAAGTTGAAAAATTAACGTTTATTGATATCAAGACATTTTTACAAGCCCTTGATGTCAAACAAAGTAAAGTTGGAATGTAATAATTTTTTACAAGTGCATAGATAAAATGATGTATATCTAATAGTTCTATTTTGACTCTTTAGTTTTAAATTTTGAATTATTAAAGTTTTTAAAAATGAAGGCATGATGGAGGTACAAAAAATATATGTATTTGAATCCACCTCTTACACAATATATATGTTTTTATATAAGTATTGTATTATGTTCAACCTACTATTCGCTAACTCGAAAACCACTAATTTGTGTAAAGTAAAATATAATTTCATCTTCATTCATTCATCCTCAAAACCTTTACAAAAAACCTTTACAAAAAACCAAACTACTGATAAATAAATAAACTGGTTACAAAGGTAATATCTTTGCACCAATCAAAAGAGCTGCGCAGATAACCCCCCACCTTTATATATTATTATTTTTAAATGCTAACTAAAAATATTCCGTGAAAAACAACAATCTCCTTACAGGCAACCCACAACAATTGTGAAGTCGGTTTCTGGGCTCTCTTGGGTTATACTGGGCCCAAACCCAACCCTCTTTGCCTTTTCAACACACAAACTCCATATATTTCTCTCTTTTCCACTAAAATAAAATTATCTTATATTTAATTGAGAAATTTGAGGTACGACTTCATCTTTTTAAAAGAAATATATTTTTATCAGTGACAGTGCTATTACCAAGATAAAAAAACTTGCTCTGATTTGAGGATTAATAATTGATTAACTCTGCACATTAATACATCACTATATTCTTAAAGTATACATGTGTCCGTTTAACACTTGGCAAACATGGTATGATATACTATTTACTCAATAATAGTTTATATTTTCTGTATGCATGACTCATTTATTATTATTATTATTTAATTGCTACAAAACAATTGTATCAGACTCATGTATTATAGCTGACAAACAAAAAAAATACAGGTCATGACAATTTTACATGATATATTAGAGAAAAATATTCTCCACATCTTCACCTCATCTGGGATAAAATATAGTTTTATTAACCCAGTTATTTATCTCTCAAATGAAGCACAAAGGACCCAATTAGCAAAGCAGCTTTAGCTAAGTGCAATCGTTTGCTCTGCTGCTATCCAAGACCGTTCAGGCTCGACTTGTACATCTTCGATCTACAATAAATCATACAAATAAAAATGCAAATCACCGATGCTAAGAAAATTGATAAAAGATTTATAGTGAGGCTATATATGGTACTATGCATAGCATATATTGGTCCGTACTATCGATCAATATTTTCATTTTCAAGGTGTTGGAACTACAAGTTGACACGTGTAGTTGGTGTCACACCGGATCTAAAGGAAAAGATCAAGATTCTTACCAAAACCGAATTCCTGCTGTAATTGAATGATCCTGCTGGAATTGAGTCAACTATTACCATAATTGATTGATTGAATATTGTCCACCATATTGGCTGATTTATTACCAAAACCATGTACAGGGGGAAAACTTACCAAATTCGTGTGAAGCTCCAAAACAGCCTATATAAACCTTGTAACCCTCTGTTCTAAAATTCAATTGAGTATTGAGTGAGTTGTAATCAGAAATTATTATGAAATAAAAGAGTGTGTGTGTGTGTGTTGATCCGTGGAGTGCGCTATAGGCGATACCACGTTAAAATCTTTGTGTTCGCTTGATCAATTTTCTGTGATGATGATATAATTTTGTCATGGTATCAGAGCGGGGATTCTAGGACCAAGCGTGTTCGACTAATCTCGCCGAAACCACAAAAACCAACCTGAAATTTCTGTCATTGAAACCATGGCAGATACACCACCTGAAAAACCCCTTCCAACAAATGAATTAGGAGAGTCTTCAACTACTACCGCTCTCTTAGAAAAATTAACTCAACTCCTCATCCTACAGCAATCACCCCCTAGCACTACACCCTCAACCGAAGGATCTGCACCACCTATTTCCGTGAAACTAGATGGTACAAATTATGGGCTGTGGTCTCAAGTGGTGGAGATGCACATCAAAGGACGAGATAAGTTGAGACATATCACCGGCACCTCAAACCAACCGCTGCCAACAGATCCATCATATCGAAAGTGGAGTATCGATGACTCAATTGTGAAGGGATGGCTCATTAATTTGCTTGAACCAAGGTTAATTGGCAATTTCATCCGTTTCCCGACTACAAAAGATGTTTGGGACGCAATAGCTACAACCTTCTTTGATGGCAATGATGCATCTCTCGTGTATGATTTGAACAAGAGAGTTGCAAAACTCAAGCAAGAGGGGGGACCAATTGAAGGATACTACAGCAAGTTGCAAACCCTTTGGCGGGAGATAGATTTTCAACGTCCAAATCCGATGGAGTACTCCAGCGACATCGAGAAATTCAACTCTTATATTCAAGAGAGCAGGGTATACACCTTTCTAGACGGCCTTGATGATCGTCTCGACAATGTGAGAGCTGATGTGCTTCAAATGAACCCATTTCCCACTGTCGAACAAGCTTTTGCACGAGTTCGAAGGGAAGAGATGCGCCAGATGGTGATGGTGAAGGGAGACGAGGTGGGCAACAACCCGATGGCCTTAGTCTCGCATGGCTACAAGCCAGCTGAGGTAAATTTGACCCTTACTAAAACAGGACCAAAGAACAATCTGATGTGCACTCATTGTGGCGGTTCAAAGCATACTAGAGAAAATTGCTTTAAGTTGGTTGGATATCCCGACTAGTGGAAAGAACAGAAAAAAAGGAAACAAGATGGTCAAAAAGGGCGTGCAACTGTCGTGACGTCTGGACCAGCAGAACCGAACCAGAGGGGTCAGAACAGTGTCTCGGGTCAGAATAGTGGCTCGGGTCAGAATGCAGAAACAGGTCAGAACAGTGGAGTCGCACATACCACTACAGCAGTGCCTCGGGATCGGTTAGTTTTGGGTTCTAATTCTGGTACAGCAGGTAAACAGTCAGCTCAAGGTAATGTTTCAATTTCTGAAAATAATTGTGAGTTCCAAAACTTGCAAAAATGGGTGATTGATTCTGGAGCAACTGACCACATGACCTTTTCAGAAAAAGACCTTGTAAACATTACTGGACCTCAGAAGAATGAGATTCTAAATGCAAACGGGATTTCTTATCCAGTAAAAGGAACTGGAGATGTACCTATTTCTCAAAACTTAACTCTTAGAAATACCCTATTTGTTCCATCATTGTCTACTAGACTGATATCGGTTAGTCAGATTACAAAGGAATTGAACTGTGCAGTCTTAATGTTTCCTGAATTTTGTATCTTCCAGGATGTTCTGACGAGGGAGATTATTGGGCGTGGTACTAAGCGGGGAGGATTGTATTACTTGGACAACTCGAAAATGAGACATACGTGCATTGCAAGAAGTGAATCCGAAAATTTGAGAAACAAAGTTTGGTTGTGGCATAGGAGACTTGGGCATCCCTCATTTGGGTACATGAGAAAATTATCCCC
The DNA here is from genome assembly GCA_025461045.1 of Carex parvula. Lineage (NCBI taxonomy): Eukaryota > Viridiplantae > Streptophyta > Magnoliopsida > Poales > Cyperaceae > Carex > Carex parvula. Next base: position 127,496 of record JAJGRW010000885.1, on the reverse strand, counting down.
TACGTTATTTTTGGGTTTAAATAATGAAGAATTTGTTTGTGAAACGTGTATTAAGGCCAAGAGCCATCGTGCAACTTATCCTGATAGCTTGAATAAAAGTCTTGTTCCTTTTGATTTAATTCATACCGATGTTTGGGGTCCGTGCCCAGTTGTGTCTAAATCTGGTTGTAGATGGTTTATCATTTTTACTGATGATTGTACTCGTATGACATGGCTTTATCTCCTCAAGTCTAAAGAAGAAGTACCAAACGTGTTCAAAGTTTTTTACAAAATGGTAAAAATCCAATTTGAGAAAGAAATAAAGGTGGTAAGAAGTGATAATGGTAGGGAGTACATTAACAAAAATCTACAAGATTTTTTTAAAGACAATGGCATAGTACATGAAACCTCGTGTGTAGGAACACCCCAACAAAATGGAATTGCATAACGGAAAAATAGACATATCCTTGAAACCGCTAGATCACTTCTATTCGAAAACAATGTACCACAAACATTTTGGGATAATGCTGTGTCCACTGCCGTCTATTTGATCAACCGGACTCCTACAAAAACCAACCAATTCAAACTCCTTTACAAAGGTTAGCTGATCATGTAAACATCCCATCTAGCCTAAACATGTCCCCAAAAATATTTGGATGTACCGTGTATGTTCATGTTCAAAAGAATTTTCGTTCCAAAGTAGAGCCTTGTGCGGAGAAGTGTGTTTTTTTGGGTTTCGGGTCACAACAGAAAGGGTATAAATGTTATAATCCTTCAACTCGAAAATTCTACACAACAATGGATGTAACTTTCATTGAAACCGAACCCTATTTCAATAAACACCAAGTTCCCGTTCAGGGGGAAACAGAGTATGAACCTGAACTGTTGTTTAGTGAGTTAACTGGCCCAAGTTGTGAACATGTAAATTCGGTTACAAACCGAACCCAGTCAGCCCAAGAAACAGAGCTAAACCCAGGTATAAATCGAAACAGAGCACTGTCCGAAACAGAACCAAACCAATCTGAAACAGAACCAAACCCAGGTATAAATCCAAACAGAACACTGCCTGAAACAGAAACAGAGCATGAGCTGAACAGAATCCGAAACAGAGCAGAATCAGATTTTGGAACAGAGCCTAGTGCAGAACCTGAAAATTCAGAATCTTGCCCAGTCAGAAACGGGTCTGAAACCGACCCTAGTGCGCAATCTCCTGGAGTTAACATCTGGATTGAGTTGGATACGAGTAATGCAGAAGTAATACAATCTGAACCGCAACCACATGGCCCAGAGTCTCCCAGAGTTATTCATGAGGTAAGTCCACAGAACTCAAATTCTATTATACAATCTAGGTTACCACCAAGAATCAATAGAGGTAAACCACCAAAACGGTACATTCATGAAAATGGAACAAACAACGAAAATAACTATCCTATTGCAAATTACACAACCACTGACCGACTCTCTGAACCCTTGAGAAGTTTTGCCCATCAAGTCTCTTCGGTAGTTGTACCAGAAAGGGTAGAGGAAGCTATTAAAGATCCAAAATGGGTAGAAGCAATGGAAATAGAAATGGATGCACTAGAGAAAAACCGAACTTGGAAGTTAGTGGATTTACCCGAGGGAAAGAAAACCGTGGGGTGTAAATGGGTCTTTTCTATAAAATATAATGTAGAGGGAAAAATTGATTGCGAGTTCTCTTATCTCTTGCAGCAAATTTTGATTGGCCACTACACCAATTTGATGTAAATAATGCCTTTCTACATGGTGATCTAAAAGAAGAGATTTACATGGATCTTCCACCTGGGTACCATTGTTCTGAAAAAAAACGAAAAGTGTGCAAATTAGAGAGGTCCTTGTATGGCTTGAAACAATCTCCTAGAGCGTGGTTTGGTAGGTTTTGCAGTGCAATGAAAGGATATGAGTACGAACAAAGCAACTGCGATCACACTTTGTTCTTCAAACGGAACCAAGGTAAACTTATAGTGCTAATCATATATGTGGATGATATGATTATTACAGGTAACGATCATGAGGAGATCAAATTGCTAGAGACAAAACTGTCTAAAGAATTTGAAATGAAAGATTTGGGTGGCTTGAAATACTTTCTAGGAATTGAAGTAGCTCGGAGTAACAAAGGTATTTTCCTATCTCAAAGGAATTATATTCTCGACTTACTTGCTGAGGTTGGAATGCTAGAGTGCAAACCAGCTGACACACCAATGATCCAAAATCACAAGTTGGGGTTAGATCCGAACCAGAGACCAGCCAACAGAGAAAGGTACCAAAGGTTAGTTGGGAAATTGATTTATTTATCTCATACTAGACCTGACATAGCTTATGCAGTGAGTGTTGTTAGCCAATTCATGCATTCTCCGAGTGAAGAACATATGGAGGCTGTAATGAGGATTCTGAGGTATCTAAAAGGCGCCCCTGGAAGAGGGATAATGTTTGAGAAACATGGACATCTTGAAATAGCTGGCTATACCGACGCATATTGGGCTGGGAGTGTGAGCGACTGGAAGTCAACGGCGGGTTACTTCACATTTGTGGGGGGAAACCTAGTTACTTGGAGAAGTAAGAAATAAAATGTGGTAACCTTGTCCAGTGCCGAAGCAGAATTTAGAGGAGTGGTAAAAGGTATTTGTGAATTATTATGGTTACAAAGACTTTTAACCGAACTTGGTTTTGAACCAACCAGTGAAATGAAATTGTTTTGTGATAACAAGGCTGCAATAGACATCTCTCATAACCCAGTACAGCATGACAGAACAAAGCACATTGAAGTAGATAGGCATTTTATCAGAGAGAAAATAGACTCAAAGGTCATTGAAATTCCGTTTGTAAGATCGGGTGAGCAGCTAGCAGACATGCTAACCAAAGCCGTATCAAGCAAGGTGTTTAATGAGTCTCTGTGCAAATTGGGTATGATCGATATTTACGTGCCAACTTGAGGGGGGATGTTGGAACTACAAGTTGACACGTGTAGTTGGTGTCACACCGGATCTAAAGGAGAAGATCAAGATTCTTACCAAAACCGAATTCCTGCTGAAATTGAATGATCCTGCTGGAATTGAATCAATTATTACTATAATTGATTGATTGAATATTGTCCACCATATTGGCTGATTTATTACCAAAACCATGTACAGGGGGAAATCTTACCAAATTCGTGTGAAGCTCCAAAACAGCCTATATAAACCTTGTAACCCTCTGTTCTAAAATTCAATTGAGTATTGAGTGAGTTGTAACAAGAAATTATTATGAAATAAAAGAGTGTGTGTGTGTGTTGATCCGTGGAGTGCGCTATAGGCGATACCACGTTAAAATCTCTGTGTTCGCTTGTTCAATTTTCTGTGATCATGATATAATTTTGTCACAAGGTATAAACAGTTGATCTGAACTGCTTAACATGCTAGAGGTAGTTCGCGACTCACTCGTTTCCAGCTCAAATATCAGGAAACACCCAAGATTTGTAACTCAATTAGCTTTCTAATTATATATTTTTTATTACTGTGAGCTTTCTAATTATATATTTTTTTAATAAAACTTCTGTAAATTCCAATATTTGTTCCTTTTTAAATGTCTCTTTCAAAAGAAAACCTACATCTCTCCAGAGTGATGTGATCCATCACAAAGTGTGCTCAGCCTAATTATACTAAAGACACTATTGTCTTAATTTTCCTTTACTTACCAGTTTTTTTACAACAATTTGTAGTAAAAAATCCTGCACGCAGAAAAAAAATATCAATCAAAAGGAGAAGATGAAAGCATAAAGCACCCCATAAACAAGTGAAAATTGTCTCAGATTATTTGCTCCTGCTATACATTTCATATTCATATAGATATGAGAAACAAAAAATGAAGATGGATCATACAATAAAGAACAAGCATATTTGTCTCAAATAAAGAACAAATTGTTTCTCCAATGTTTCAAGTACAATATTATATTAGCAAGCTCAACTCATTTCCACCAAATTTTCTTCTTCACATGTTACCCTCTGCTCCTCTACTAAGAAAATATTAAAAAAAAAAAAAAACACTACTTTGGCATCATAGTATATCATACGTTTATTTCATTCAAAAATTCTCTACTGTCTAGTGGTACAATAAGAAACGCAATACGTCGTTATTCGTTATAATTTTTCGGATACGAATATGAAAACGGATAGTTTCGGATACGAATATGAAAACAGATAGTTTTGGATACAAATATGAAAACATATAGTTTCGGATACGGATATAGATCGGATATTAAATGGATACGAATACAGATCGGATATGAGACGGATATGAATACGGATATGAATAAAATTTGGATAATTTAAAAATAAATACTAATTTACATTCTAGTAAAGAATAACTTCTAAATAACATCTAAAAAAATTAAAGAACCTTGAACCAGCTGTATCAACGATCATGCGACTTGACCTTCTTCTCAACCAGCCACATCTTTTGTCTACTTTTTCAGCAAGATCATATATCAATCCTATGCAATTAAAAATATAAATAATAAATTATTGGTATAACAAAAAAAATACAAAGTATTAAATCGTTAATATGTATATGTAGTTTTATCAATCAATTTAAAAATAAAGAGTATCTTTGTTGTTGAACCGTGGTGCCTTTTGTTTGACTACAATAAGATATCCTTTTGACTATTATTACAATCTCCACCTGACAATCACGTGACAGCAACCAGCTTGCATTTTAGTTTTTAGGTTTCTTTCTTGGCATTGTGTTTTAAATTTGAGAATCTTTATTGGGCCACTGTCTGCAATGAAGGCCTAAAATACATTATTTTTTTGGGTTTGAATCTGATCTGTTCATTACATATTAGCAAGAATCTTAAATGATCCATGTGCACTAAAGGTTTGGACTGGATTGATCCGGATTATGATCAGACGGTCTGTATTAAAGCCCTTTGTTATTTTTTATCATGTATTTATGATCAGGCGGTCTGAATTTTAGCATGTATTTATGATCAGACGGTCTCAATTTTACAGAGCTGTGGTAATATTCCATATTGGAGCTATGCAAAATGAAAGTCCTTTGTTATTTATTAGCATGTATTTAGAGATGGTTATCAAATTATCTTGTGTCAGATTGATATGTTGTTTGTATTTTTTTTTTCTAATGCTTGGTATTAATTTGAATATTTCTAAATAATATGTTAATTTTTTTAATTTTAGTGAATTTTTGAATTTTAGTAGATTTTACAAAGCACGTGAATGTTTAGTTTTAGTGTTATAATTTGAACTTGAAACGTGATATAATGAAGATTTTAATGTTTAGTTTTAGATAGTATAATGGAGTTCATGAATGTTTAGCTTTAGTGTTTTAATTACAAAGCATATGAATGTTTAGTTTTAGATTTTAATGTTTGTTTTTCTAATGCTTGGCATGAATTGAGCTCGCGAGTTATGAGCCGAGTTGAAGGCTCAAACTCATTGAATTGAGCCGGATTTTTTTCTTCAAGACCGAGCGAGTCCGAGTTGGACTTGTTTAGTTATATGACGAGCTGAGCTGAGTTTTGAGCCGAGCTTGGCTCATTAATTAGCAGCTCTATTGATGGAGGCTCTAGATTCCATTAATACGACATCAGAGATGTCAAAAATTACAAAATATAAAAGAGAAAAAATAAAACTAAAATAAAATTGGAAAATTGAAATTCTAAATTACGAAAATCCATGAGTTTTATCTTTAGTGGGGTTTGAGTTTTTCTATATTTTCAATTTAATTTGCAATAGTTGAATTATGATATTTTAATAAGTTTTTTTGTTAATGTTTTGAATTATGGAGCCAATATAATGTTTTGCTGCATTTTTTGCTCATTTATTTATTAATGTTACAAGGATTCTGATAGCGAGCATGGGTACTGTTTAACTGGAGATGTCCATTTTGATGAGGCAGTGATGCTGGCAACTGCAATGAAGGCCCTTAGATCAAGTGCCAGATTTGTTTACATGTAAATTTTGATTCTTTTTGTTATTCCTCTTATGTTTTTCTTTTTCATCGGTTTATGTTGTTGTCTAGAAATTAGTCCTTGATATGGAGGCTTATTAATTTTCAGGTTCTTGTTCTCTGATCTTTTTGTAATACACAGAGGTTTAATAAGGAATATCGATGTTTTCTTTTTTTGTGAGGCTTGCATTAGCCTGTTTAAATCCTACTTTTTATTTTAAATGTGTTGTCATTATTCTGCGTATATTTAATTAACATTAACATAATTTATGTGGAAACTCTAGATGAGATCATTAACATTAGGTGTTACTATACATCAATATAAATATTTAGCATAAATGCAATTCACACATTACAATATTCTTATTTAATTGAGTGTTACTATATCCAGAAACTGTAGATGAGATCATTAAGTTTTGACTGTTAAGTTTTAAATTTTGAGTTATTAAAACTTTTAAAAATGGAGGCATTTGAACCCTGCTCTAGTTATATTTAGATGGAAAAATAACTAATTTTCAAGTTTTGATGAAAAAAATATCTAATTGAAAAACTTATGATGAGTATATATCTAAATTTCTCTTGATTAAATTTTTTGGATGTTGTCCCTTTGAATCTTAGCATATGATGAAATATGAATTCTGAAATTCTATGCATGGAAGATCATGAGATCTTCAAGATGATTCCGTCGTAACATTTGATTGTTAGATGTCACAGTCCGAATAATATATTTTGGGATTTTCACATACATATCCAGTCGCAAAACATAGTTCAATTGAAAGGTGCTAAGCCACTCCTGTAAATGATTTTTTTTTTTTTGTCCTTTCATTTTTTTGCTTTTTACATAAATTAATATTACTGGTCCCACTCATAAAATAAAATTACATGACACCTATTTATCTAACTCTCTGTCACAATATTTTAGTTCAGCCCTATCCATATCTATAGGATCTATGATCGTATAAAATATATTATATGTGGGTAAGTTCAAAATAAAGCAACAAATATTTTTTTTATTAAGGGATTTTGATACATTCTAATATTTTTTCATTAGCTTATCGGGTATTAGAAAATTTGTTCTCATGTTTGTATGTACTGTAATCAGTTTCATATTCAATATATGAAACGGGCCCTATTAAGCCTTTTATCCAAAAAAAAAAAAAATTTGATTGCTCCTCCAATATTCAAGGAATTATAAAAATTATAAAAAGGGGGAATTTCATGTATATATACACCCAAAAACATCGAAATAGCCCTTGTAAATTAAAAAAAAAATACTCATTTTATTATCTCTTCTACTAAAACTTGTGTTAATTTATAAAATATCTATTTTACTCTTTAAAAAATAAGAAACAATATAAAAATGTTTTAGATAGTGTTATTTTTCTAATTTGAAGGTTTCCGATGGCAAATGTGTAATTTTGATCCTTAAATAAACACATATATCGTAGAAAGTAAAACATAATTTTTAAAACTGGGGCTTCTGCCTTGTCCTTGATTTTAATCGTTTTACCTTCTCTCTCTCTGCAACACACCTAATAAATTGTGCATCGAAAAAGACTTAATTGACTGAATTTAAAAGGACTGGCGCCTCAAAAGAAGTCCAGGATTCAAACCCACTCCTATTCTTTATCATTTCCAAAGGGTAACAATATTTATTGCTAGGAGAAATCAAGGTACCCCCATTATTCATGTCGTTGCTCTTGTTGTACCTAATGACTAATTACCCCCATTATTTGTATATAAGCAATGCACGTCCAACCTTGTAAATTTATTTGATTTGGTTCAAATCAATATTGTAAAAATCGATCCGTAAATGCTTCCTATATCCATATAAGAAAGTGTGAATCGCAACCTTTTTTGTTTTTGGTTAATTGTTGGTTCCTACTTCCTACATCCTAATATAATTAATTAAAATTTTGAGTAAATATTGTTGGTTCCCAATTATATAATATATTAGAAAATTTGTTGTTTGCAATTTCTCTTTCTCCATTGCTACTTGGAAATCGAAACTTAACCAGCAAATTCATATCGTTGCTCTTGTTGTACCTAATGACTAATTACCCCCATTATTTGTATATAAGCAATGCGCGTCCAACCTTGTAAATTTATTTGATTTGGTTCAAATCAATATTGTATTCTTATTTATAAAAACAGCCAATTGATGATGCCCGTCTAGCTCAGTTGGTAGAGCGCAAGTTGTGCGTTCAAGCCCCACGGTGGGCGCATTTGTTTTGTGTAATTTTAAGGGCACTAAAATTTAAAGCCGGCCTATCGGACATTCTGAGCCCGTATTTATTTGTTATTGTAATATACGTACCTTTACAGCACTCGCCACGAGAAAATGCTGATAAATAGATGCAAATGGGATTCACCTGGCCTGTAAAGGCCCAAGTTAAGAGGCCTTATATTATCTGATAAAATGGCCCACATATCAGGATTAATAAAACCTAGATTAATTGTAGCATTGATTTTCTTTCCATTGAGATGCGAAGTGCTCCTTCCACTACTGATTTACAGTTGCACTTCGCATATTCTCATGGACTGATCCCTTTATTTCTACGTTAATGATTTCATCTAGAGTTTCTGGATATAGTAACACATAATGTTTTGCCAATATATAAATATGCTGCACAAATGCAATTCACACATTACGATATTCTTATTTAATTGAGTGCATATCAAACGTCTTTCAATTGAAATACTTAGACTATCTCCCGCCCCCGACCCCCCCCCCCCCCCTTATTTGTTAATAGAAAGTAATAACATTCAGCATTACAACATATATACTACAACACCATAAATTACCACTGCTATCCAAATTTTACTGATAATACATATTTATTTAGTGGAGCCCTTCTTCTTCTCTTTTGATCCTTTTTTTTCTGTCTCTATGACCTAAGCGCCTTTGTTCGTGCTGAGTTCAACTCCTTGGTAACATCTTTGATAGAAATGCGTTCTTTTGGAGACTCTTTGGAGCACATAAGCCCGCATTGAATCACTGAAAGCAAACAGCTGTAGACATTTTCAGGTGCATACAGATTGTGTTCTCCATCAGTTTCAGAGAATAATTTGGGGTCGACTATGTCCATGACTTGGTCGGGGAAAGACATCTCAACTTGCTTCTGAAGGCTCAAATTATCTCTGATTCTCTCATCGGTTGGACTTACTCCAGTGAACAACTCAAGCAGAAGAACACCGTAACTGTAGACATCTCCTTCTACCGATGGCCGACCACCCATCCCATACTCTAGACAATGAAAAGTTAATAGTTACAGCCCTAAATTTAGTACAGAAACATAGTGACCTACGACTCAACCTATTAACATATGTATAATTAACCTAGTTTTTTAAACTTGGGCTCACATGATCGTGCATATATTTGTGTTTTTTTTCCAAATTGTATAGCCCAACACGGTAAATTAAAGAAGTATACATAGATAACAAAATTAAGTCTCAATCATGTCAGTATAAATGAGGCAACATATATTTTTTCCTTCAGCCACGCTAGTTGAACTTTTCCTTGAACCTTAACAAAGTCTATGAATAATTTTCGTTGCAGGGACATACTAAAAAAAGTACTTATTAAATAAGAATCTCCGCTATATATACCTGGAGGAATGTAGCCAATAGAACCTTTGATTCCACCGGTGCTCGACATTGATTGAGAAGGCATGGTATCAGGTCGAACCAAAAACCTTGCTAATCCAAAATCACTCACATGCGCAGTCATATCATCATCCAAAAGTACATTGCTAGGTTTGAGATCACAATGCACGATTGGTGCAGGTAAATGGTAATGGAGATAATCTACGGCTGCCGCCACATCAAATGCAATATTCAACCTCTGGGTGAAGCTGAGGCTTCTGAATGACCCATCTGTACATGCATTTGGATGCAACCATGTGGCCAAGCTACCATTTGGCATGAACTCAAAAACCAAAGCCTTGAAATCATTACCTTGGTAGTCTATGCTAGAGCACAAACTCAGCACTTTTATAAGGTTCCTGTGTCTCACATTTTTTAATGCCTCACATTCAGAGAAGAAACTTCTAGAAGCACTGTGTTTCTCAAGGTTTAGCACCTTCACCGCAACGGTTGTCACATTCTCAAAGCTCATAACGGCTTTGTAAACTTCTCCAAATGAACCTCTTCCAATTAGATTATTCGGGGAGAAATTTTCAGTAGCTCTAAGAAGGTCAGTGTATGAAACAGGCTCTAACCCATATTTCAAAGCTTTATCAGATTGTGGTTTGTTTCGAGGTTTGTTTCTAGTATAATAAATCACTAACAAGCAAATGATTGCAATTATGCAAAGAAAAGAACCAACAATTGAACTTATGAGCACCATGTTTCGTCGAGAGTGATGTCTCTGTGTGGAAGGCTGTGAGATGCAATGTGACAAATTCATTTGAGGTACTCCACCACAAAGCTTTGGATTTTCTCTTACATCTAGACCACTGGCATTCTTGAAAATGCCTTCTTTTGGTAATTCCCCCTCGAAATTATTGAAAGAAATATTCAAATATTGCAAGTTCATTGTACCCAGGAATTCAGGGACTTGACCAGAGAGCAAGTTGTTAGAAACATCGAGGATTTGCAGCCCTTTTAGATTGCTCAATCTAGTTGGAATTGTTCCTTGGAACAGATTGCTATCAAGATAAAGGGCTTCAAGTACCTGGCATCCATCAATTGTGCTAGGAATCTCTCCACTCAACTTGTTATTCGAGATATCAATTGATTGCAGGTTTTTCAAGTTACCAATTTCTGGTGGCAAGACGCCAGTTAGATAATTGTGCGACAAGTTCAAACTGATCGAAAGAGAAGGAAGACCCATGATTTCTTTGGGAATTTTACCTACGAACTCATTATTTGAAAAACTCAGGACTTCTAATAAGTTCATGCTCCTTAATTCTGGGGGTATACCCCCTTCTAGTGCATTATTATCTAGATAGAGCTGGGTCATTTGGGTAAGGTTGGCAAAAGTTGCCGGGATTTGTCCTGAAATCATGTTACTACTCAGATCTAATATTCCCAATTTGAAAAGATTACAAATTTCTATTGGAATGGTGCCACTCAAAAACATTCCGCTTAGGTCAAGCACGTCTAAGTTATTGAGTTTTCCTAGCTCTGCTGGTATGCTTCCTGAAATTGGGTTATTAGACAGTAAGAGTCCAAGAAGACTAGTAGAAAGATTTGTTATAGAACTAGGTAAAACTCCTTGTAGTTGGTTGTTCTGAAGTTGTAACCATTGTAGCAAAGTACAATTGGTCAAAGCATCCATGAAACTCCAGTCACGTGGTCTCTTGGCTTCTAGTTGATTAGAATAAAACCCAACTTTTTGAAGATTTTTTAAGGCACCAAAACTAGATGGTACCACGCCACTGAAGTAATTAAAAGATAAATCTAAATCAATAAGAGCAGAACAATTGGATATGGATTGTGGGATCTGTCCTTTGAGTTGATTGTAATAGAGGCGTAGATATTCCAAGTTTGGTAAATATTTGCACATATCGGAAGGGAGAGTTCCATCAAGCTGGTTATTACCAAGTTCCATAGTAGACAATGCTGAGAGGTTGTAAAGCGAGTGTGGTATTTTACCCGAAATGTTGTTATCATAAATGTTAAAAAACTGGAGTTTTTGAAGCTTCCCGAGTTCATCAGGGATGAATCCACTTAACATATTATCGGAAAGATCAATAGCAGTTAAACTTTCAAGATTACCCAAGGTATGTGGGATGGAACCATATAATTTATTTTCGTAAAGAGAAAGTACTAGTAAGTTAGTAAGGTTTCCCAAGCCAGACGGGATGTGACCACTAATGCTATTTTGGTAAAGATAGAGAAGTGATAGTTTGGTAAGGTTACCCAAGGTAGGTGGGATGGATCCTGTGAGATTATTGCCATACAGTGATAATATTTGGAGCTGTGGGAAGAGGCGAATTCCAATGGTATGCCTCCTGTGAGAATGTTATTGCTCAGACTGATTTTTTTCAATTTTTTGCATTGCGCTAAGTTAGATGGGATGGTTCCATGGAGATTATTATCTCTCAAATAAATAACTTCCAGATTTGAACAGTTACTTAGAGTAGATGGAATGCTACCATCAAGAATATTAACACTCAAGTTGAGAAAACGTAGCCTACCCAAGTATCCGATCTCTACCGGGATGCTTCCTCTCAGCTGGTTATCAGAGAGACTCATCCTTTGGAGGAACGTGAGGTTTGCTAGGGATGGAGATATATAACCTGACAATTGTTTGGAGTCGAGAACAAGAGCAGTCACTCTATCAGGATGGTGCCGGCCACACAAGATCCCTTGCCATTGACAGTGGTGCAGTGACTTGTTCCATGAGGAGAGGACTCCAAATGGGTCGTCAAGTATTTGGGACTTGAAGGAGAGAAGTGCTGATCGATCAGTTTTACTAGTGGTTACTATGGCAGCGAGAGAAAAGGAGGATAAGATTAAGAGACTTGAGAAGAGGTGAATAGTGAGCACGCTATAACAAAGTTCCATGATTTGTGTAATGAAGGCAATGGGTTAATTTCTCTCTCACAGAGTGCAGCTCTTCTTATAGTTAAAGGGAATGTATGGTTAGAAAAAAGTTGACCAGAAGATGTTCCCTCATGAGTCGTTCTAGTGCTGACTGTTATTCCGTCTTGTATGGACTAATATTAGAAACTGACTGGATTAGCGATTTGCTGTATATTACATTTGACAACTCTGTGTGTTATTTTCAATTTTAATCCTGTGTGTTTTCAGCTTTTTATGTGAGTTGTGTTTTTTTTTTTTGTCAATATTATCTTATAAATAAATAAACTAGTAATTGAAGTAGATTTTATTAGTTTCTGAAATAATATTTCAATAGAGTGTGAGTAATTAAAAACCTACAAATAAAAAAAATTCTTAAATTTTTTATTTCGTTTGATCTCAATATCCAAATAATTCTAAAAAAGAAGAATCATAGTACATAAATTGTTTTACTTTTAGGCAATCCAATGAACGTTCAATAACTTGTTTCAAAACATAGCAACTGAACAAACTTTTAAAGTGGGAAAGACTGCTGCCACTCGATCAATACCAGAATAATTCAAAGGTTTCGGCGAAAGAAAAAATGTATTTTTACCCATTTATCAAGTGGCAACATGAAAGCATTCACACAAGTTTAAACAAAGGATCCAAAAGAGAAGCTCTGCATACGCTGTCCTGCTGACGCCAGCAGCTAAAGTTGTTCTGTAGCATCTTCCTAAAAGCACCGCAAATACAAAATCCTATTTTAACCTGCCTCTCCTTCATATAACATATATATACCACACGATCAAGCATACAGAGCACGCATCGGCAAAGCTGCAGCCATAAAAAGTCCTGGTCCTGCCCTCCGTTCACAATCAATTTACAATCCTGTCCTGATCGTCTCCATTACACTTAGTTACACTTAATTAATAATACAAAGATATTCCAACAAATATTTTTTTTCCAAAGTATTAATATATATACAATAAAGTATTTATACTTATGTACAGATGTATTTATTTTTATGAGGTGACTAATTTTTACGTAAATAATTGTCTTCCCAATCAAAATTTTCAAACGTACCTGCACCATAAATATTTGTAGGAGGCCATTCAAACTAAATGGCGGAACATATATGTTTTTACAGGTGGATTTTTTTCTCAGTTCATTCTCGTCCATATTTCTGACAATTTGTGAGAAATTTTGTGAATCTAATACCACGAACATTTTTTACACAATTTTCTCTTTCAAATAAGATCCATGATGACGTACTTTCGGACTCATCGCTACATAAGTATTTATACCTCGGCGTGCAAGTATTTATTCCTATACTGTAAATATTTTTTACATATGGCACTAGATGACGTTCAAAAGTACTAATATCAAGTACTACAAGTATTTATATGTGACATTAAAAACAAAATATATATATATATATATTTAGTAATAATTATTTATGTTTACAGTATAATTAAAATTATATACTTTATGTAAACGATTTGTTATGTTTGAATTTTGAGGACAAAATTCTTTTTGAAGGAAGGATGAATGTAACATTCCGAAAAATTGAATAATTATTATTATTTTATGCCAACACTGTTTTATGTAATTAATAAAATTATAGATCTTTTGATAAAAATATTTATTTATAATAATAAAAATTATAGCGTCTCTTGAAAATAAAATTTTAAAATACATAAATTTATATATATAGAGAATGGCTAATATACAAACGTTTGACCCTAGACTCAGGAACAAACGATTCGGTTTTTTGATTTTCAAAGTACAAACAGTCGATCCAAACCGTTAGATATTTAATCTATATTAAAATGTGCTTGGAGACCAAATTTTACATTTTTTAGAATTTTTTTTACTATTTATTAAGCTGGTTTGAAAACAGCTGTTTTTCAATGCTGTAGAAATTTAATAAAAACAGCGGTTTTCAAACCAGCTTAATAAATAGTAAAAAAATTCCAAAAAATGTAAAATTTCGTCTCCAATCACATTTTAATATAGATTGAATATCTAACTGTTTGGACTTCGAAAATCGGAGAACCGAATCGTTTGTTCCTGAGTCCAGGAACAAACGTTTGTATATTAGCCATTCTCTACATATATATATATATATATATATATATATATATATATATATATATATATATAAACTTATTAGTTTATTTGGTGCCATCGCTCCTTTTTACTTATCTTTATTTCTGTGCATTATATTACTTATAACTGATCATTTAAATTAACCGAATCATTTGGAGAAAAATAAAAGGAAACCAGTGGACGCCTCCGCTGCCATCTGAACGCCCACCGCCTGAAATCAGTTTTAAACCGCTTCCGTATAAATTAAATTCCTTTCTCTAATTTGGATTTGAACCACACCCTTATTTTATTTCATTTTCCTGCCACATCTGTTTTGTTTTTATCCGCTCACCCATTTCAATTTCCCCTGCCGCTATTCTTATAATGCATTCTAATATGATCAAACAATGTGATCGTGTATAATTTGATTTTATTAAAATCTCCTTATTCAATTTCTTGCCACACTCTCTCTCCTCTTTTCCTTGCACAGCCGACAAATTAAGAAGAACCTTATGATCTGAATTTCGCCTGCGTTCCAGTGATTATGAATTATTGTTGCAATCCGATCAGAAATTCTGAATATCTCGCTACCAGGTAATCGGACTTTGTGTTTTCGTTTTGTACTGAAAATTATATGATTTCTGAAAATTATTTATAAGACTCCTTATATTTATTACTTCATGTAATCGGTGGAATTCAAGAAGGATCTTGATTGTCAGAAAATTATGTGATTTCATAAATCAATTGGTTAAATAATAATCAAATATTTTAGATATTCATATTTTGTCTGGTTTTACTCTTTCAGAATCGACAAGAGTAAGAAGATTATTTCGTACTATCAATATATAAATGATGCCTTGTATATACATACATATATATTTGATCAAAGCATCATACTAATTTAATTATATGTATTTTATATAATATCTTTCTTCTTCCGTTCTCATCAGTGAATCAATATTTGATCTATATAACTTACTTTATTTATCTTTAATATTAACATTTTGAATTTCACTTACAATTAACCTTCCTGACTGACTTGAAACTAATTCAGTTGTTTATGTCTCCAGTATATACAAGCATATACATCGTACTATGTATATATTCACAAATTGAGTTCAATTATGTTATTTATATTAAATGGTAAAATTTCACCGAAGACCCCGAAGTTATTTTTATTATAAAGAAGCCTAGTTATAATCTTAATAGATACAATTTTGTTCAATGATAAATGTGTATAAATATTAATTAGAAATTAATCATGTTTTGTGGTCTAGATTTGGGTGTCGAAGTAGGGAGAGACATAGAGACAACAGTGAACTGTCCCACGACAACATGTACGGATTTCCTGGAGATTGTCAAATTGTTACTTACCATTTTGTGTGCATGTTATTTATTTATTTTTGGAATTGTGCATGTTGAATCGAACGATCCCTTTGGCTTGTTTAGAAATACAATAGGATTATTCATATCGATCATGAGACTTGTAAGGATGTGTTGAGCATGACATTGTGTAGTGTTAAATGAAAGGAACATAGAAGGTAACAGATAAGTTAAAGGAAAGGGGCCAACGTGTGTTGAACATACGTTGGAATGTATACATTGGGTCTGGGTTCGACTAGAACCCTCGTTAACGTGGCGTTGGTTGGATTTCCCGTCACGGGTCAAGATCTAGCGTAGGGTGGATTCCCCGTCTAGTGAGAAAGCCTCTCGTTGTTGGTTGGATTTCCCAGCGAGTTGGTGGTCTTCCAATGTTAGATGGATTTCTCATTGGATTGGCAAATAAATAATTTAACGAAAAACTTGAAAGATAATTATGGAAGTGTGTGTGTGCGCGCGCGCGCGTGTGATTTAAATATGCATTAGGAAGATTTCATGTGAGTATATAATATCATATTTGTGTTAATAAGTCAATTTGACAAACTCCGGGACTGAAACTAAATCCCATACTGAGAGACTGTTCGATCTCTCACCCGTTCCACTTTTATATGGGTTCCAGGAAATGATGAAGCCGACGAGGAGCACGAATAGGAGGGATGCGGATCAGGAAGTCAACGAACAGATGGCTCAAATATCTTTTTATTTTCTTTTAGTTAAACTTTAATTCTCTCTTTGAAAGTGGATACATTGACTAACATGGCAATTATCGGTTTGTTTGCCATGTTTGTCTTGATCTCATGTTGAATATATGTTATGTACTTGAACTATTTGTGGATTTTAAAAGATTTTGTTTGACTTTAAATTGTTGCATGAGTATTTATTATTGATAATGTATGTGATGTGCACACGTCTTACATGTAAATACGTGGCGGGTTGTCTCGGGGTGTGACATTATATCTCTGCGTTGAATTATTTATAACTATGTGGTCAACTATTTTTGTTAGAGGAAGGTTGACGCGGGGACAATTGGGTAAGATTGATGCCGTGATACGGGGTGCCCACTACTTCATTAGAGGAATGTTGACACGGAACGATTGGGGGATTGAAAAACGGATGATCATAACAAGTTACGCACCAAAGTATTAATATATTATTTTTTAAATGTTAATATCTTATCTTCCAAGTGTTTATATATATGAAAGTTGACACGGGGATGATGGCGGGGACTGAGAAAGGGGAACCATATAATTAGTGGAGATCACAGAGGAAGAGTGTTGTAGGGATTTTAGAAAAATATTTAGTGGGGACCATATAATATCTTTTTAGAATAATAATTAGTGGGATCATATAATTAGTGGAGAACAAAATACATAATTTTTCTAAATGAGGTACATGAATTTTGAGAGTACAGGAGTGAGGAGTGAGGATACTCAAATAATTATTCTAATTTCCATGAGAAACATTGTAGAAAAATTTTACTCTTAGAAATATAAAAAATAAATTATCCAAAAAGGAATGGACTACTTTTTGTTTTTTATATATAGAATGGATCGATTTTTTTGGACAGAGGTGACCTAACCAATGTTTCGGTACCTTTAATTTCCATAATTTGTTCGATAACAACTGCAACAATTTGAAAAATTAAAGGGACTCTTCCATTGCTCCGATCCCCATAGCCTCTTTAATTTTTGCGAATTTATAGGGGTGGTGCTGGTTGGGTTTGACAGCATTTATGGGGACCGAATATTCATGATTGTGAGCAATTTATAAAAAGTATAGCTAGGGACTCAACCACTAATCAGTCCCCATAAATATCCGAATGGGATTCCATGGTTTGGGATGAAATATTTTAATTTTTGGAATTTTTTACTATTTTTTAGGATGGATAGAAAATCATTGATTTTTGAACGGTTAAAAAACAGTAATTTTGTACCCATCTTAAAAAAAAGTAAAAAATTTCTACAAAATATCAAATTTTATCCTCAAGTATATTTTAGTATGGATATCATGTTGCACGGTTCAGATCGACAATTTAGACTTTGAAAATGAATATATAAAATATGAGGTATCATGAGGTATGAAAGACCCGAGGCATTGGAACCCTCCTCTCTGTCTCTCTCTCTATATATGTAGTTCCTTAAATGATTCTATTTTTTTTGCCTCTACTATGCCTCTAATTTTAGAACTACAATAACAAAATTTACAACTTAAATATTAAATTAAGACCATTCGATATTATCTATATCATTTTGTACATGCACACTTAAAATATCACGATATTTCGATTTTGTAATAAGTATCAACAGTTTGTAAAAATACACCGATATGGATAAATTATATATGGATGTTGATTTTTCAACTTCAGTTTTATTTTGATATAGAAATTTAAATTTTTTGTTATTAGAAAATTAAAAATAGAGATAGAACGGAGAAAAAAAATAGAAGATTTGAACCATCCACATTTTTAAATAATTTTTTTGTCCCCATCAATCACAAATTCTTCGATCTCCTCCTACAACTAACGTTTAAAGATTTGACCGAGGCACCATATTCCTGTGCTTCCTATTGGGTCAAGTAAATATATTAATGAATGATTTTTGGGCTAATATTAAAGAGATTCATAATTTCTACGAGACAATATTGTGCAAAAATTTTACTCTAAGAACTATTAAAGTAAACTATCCAAAAAAGGATGGACTACTTTTTTTTTATATATAGAATGGCTCGATTTTTTTGTACAGAGGTCAAAGATACCTGTATTTGGTGTGAATGTGAATGTGAATGTGTTTTTCCACTTTGATTACTAACACATGTGAATGTGATAAAGGAAGAATGACTAGAGACCTGTACTTGGTGTTGATCAGCAAATGACTTGCGAATTTCTCCATAATAATAATTCCAGAATTTATTGCGGACATGTGTGCTCTTGTTTTCCTGTCGGACGAAGACTTGAGTAGACCGCATCTCTTATGTTTTATTCCAATTCCAGTTTTCTAAAGTCTGTAATTTGCTATGAAATGGAGCTCTAATTTTCATATTATGTAAAGAGATTAAAACGGATATTTGGAGATAATTTTTATTTTACTCTTGAGTTGGTTGGTCAAATATTATCATAAATGTAACATTTATTCTATTTTTTTATGCTCAATACTCATTGTTCACTTTCATATTTTTTTGGTTGTATCGAATTTTTAATTAATCAATTAATATAAGATTAGGAGCTTGATCCGGTCTTATTTTCACAGAATAAGATTGCCAATTTGTCGCAAAATTACTCACAGTCGTCAGAAATATGGATGAGATTGAACCGAGAAAAAAAATCCACCTCTAAAAACATGTATAGTCTCCTCATGTAGTTTGAGTGCCCCTATAGGTATTTATTGTGCAGGTACGTTTGGGAGATTCGGTTTGGGGGGCAATTATCACCTCATAGGTATAAGTATTTTCGTACATATGTATAAATACTTCATTGCATATGTATTAATACTTTAGGAAAAAAAATTTTGTGTTGGAGTTTTTGCTGTCCCCCAGATAATTATGGTAGTTATGGTAGTTATGGTTGTTATGGTGCGGGTATTGTTATCAGCTTCCAAAGAAAATAAAGAGAGGGAAGGTTGGGCAGAGTGTTGTGTTACTGTGATTGATGTTGTATGTTTGTTCACTTGGAAGAAGATTTTAAAGAATGCATGTGACAGTACTAAGCTAGTATAATAGTATAGTAATTTAAGAGTATTTGTGATGAAAAAAAAAAAAAAGTATGTTGCCGTAGTTTTTTTTTTTTTTTTTTTTTTTGAGATTTGATTAAAGTAAAAATAATATGCATGTGAAATTGAGAAACCTTCGGACACTTCATGTGCACTTCAAATTATACCACTTTCGTTTTTAATAAATGTTGATAGGATGAAATTGGCACATCTAAAAAATACAACAATTAAATTGACGTTATTTGCTGCCTATTTAAAACTAAACCACAAAAAGAAAAATAATTTTTTATTAAGAATAATTTATGTATACCCCTCAAAAGTTTCAAAATTACGTATTTCCCTCGAACCACATCAATTCAAACCCCGTGATACACGCGTACAAGGGGGAAATTGAAATTTGACATTCTTCATGGTTGGGCTTGTAATTAATCCCAATAACCCACAGTACTATGCATTGAAAACCAAGAACAAAAAACAAAAAAGAGCACTATATATGAATGGGTGGAAGTCTCTGGGTGGAATACATTGAATCCATCAATGGGTGGAAGTCTCTGGGTGGAATCCATCAATGGATGGAAGTCAATGGGTGCAAGTATCACAGTGGAAATCCCAATAACCCACAGCACTATCACAGTGTCTTAAAGCAATACATTGAATCCATCAATGGGTGGAAGTCTCTCGGTAGATGCATAGTACCAGTATAATGGTGACTAAATCTTTCGCGGAAATTTCAACAATGGGTGGAAGTCTCTGGGTAGATGTATAGTACAATTATAGTGGTGACTAGAATTTCTTGTGGACATGTGTGCTCTTGTTTTTCCTGTCGGACGAAGACTTGAGTGGACCGCATCTCTTATGTTTTTATTCCAATTTCAGTTTTCTAAATTATGTAATTTGCTATGAAATGGAGCTCTAATTTTCATATTACGTAAAGAGATTAAAACGGATATTTGGAGATAATTTTTATTTTACTTTTGAGTTGGTTGGTCAAATATTATCATAAATGTAACAATTATTCTATTTTTTATGCTCATATTACTTTTTGGTTGTATCGTATTTTTAATTAATCAATTAATATAAGATTAGGAGCTTGATCTAGTCTTATTTTCACAAAATAAGATTGCCAATTTGTCTTCATCTTTCCTGTTATTTTATTTGATTTTCTTGGTTTTAGTAATGTGTTTAATAGCTTGCATTTCCACTTTGATTATTACTAACACACACTACTATAAAAATGGAATCTTCTAACACCCATTTTCTTTAGGTTTAAACTAATTTTGGTCTAGAAGCCGATAGACCAACGCTATGGTGGCAAGTTTGTAAATAAGTTGTCATTTTCTTATATCGGTTCTAACTTTCCTTACCGATAGTAAATAGTCCCAAATTTCTAGGTGTGGCAAGAGTGAAATTAGCGTTGATCCCTCCCTTCCCTTTCTTCTCCCTTCCTCAACGCCATTGTTTCTGGAGCACAACCTTAATATTTCTTGAAATCTTCTTCAGGTAGTTCTTAATATTTCTTAAAATCTTCGTCAGGAAGATTAAATCATTGAAAAAAAAATTGCACATTATATAAAATCTTGAGAAAGATTTCTTGAAAGCTTCTTATATTAATTTTGGACATCGTATAAATCTTCTTCTGTATGATTAAATTAAAAAAAAAAATGCACTTCATAGAAAATTATATGAACCATATTAAACATCTTAAAATAAATGTACATAAATTGATAACTTATTCCATTTAGCAATTACTTCTATTAGAAGTATTGTTTATTTAAATAGAATTGAAATAGAAGATATCGGAGTTACCTCGAATCTTCAACTAGTAGAGCTCTCGTGCTGATAACGTGTTATAAAATAAAAACAAAGAATAATAAACAAGAGAGAGAACACATAAAAGATGACAATTTTTTTATTCATATATTTCTCATGTGTGTAATACAAAATTACAAAGCATCTATTTATATGCCACAAATTGTAAGTGAAAAGCCATCTAAATTAATAAATAAAGACATGAATTCTAATAAGAGGAGGGATCAAGTTACAACAAATTTGAGTTACAACAAAGTTACAACAACTATTTTTTTCATTTTCAAAGTCCAAATCGTCGATCCAAACTGTTCAACATGATTATCTAAATAAAATGTGCTTGCAGATCAAATTTTACATTTTTTTGAATTTTTTTACTATTTATTAAGATGGGTACAAAATTCAATGGTCTGAATATGACTATTTTTTGTAAAATACTTAATAAATAGTAAAAAAATTCAAAAAAAATGTAAAATTTGATCTGCAAGCACATTTTATTGTGGAGATCATGTTGAATGGTTTGGATCGACGATTTGGACTTCGAAAATGAAAAAATAGTTGTTGTAACTTTGTTGTAACTCAAATTTGTTGTAACTTGATCCCTCCTCTTCTAATAATAATGGGGTATGAATTACAATAATAGTGTGAGATAGTAGAAAATGAATGAGGATTACTATTGAGAGTCACAAAATGAATGGACCATCACATTTATTTATAATAGTATTGTGTTTTTCTTGGTATTTTCTTGGTATTAATTAGTATTGTGTTTTTTGTGTTTTTCCACTTTGATTACTAACACATGTGAATGTGATAAAGGAAGAATGACTAGAGACCTATACTTGGTGTTGACCTGCAAATGATTTGCCAATTTCTAGACTAGCAGGGTCCACAATAATAATTCCAGAATTTCTTGCGGACATGTGTGCTCTTGTTTTCCTATCGGACGAAGACTTGAGTAGACCTCATCTCTTATGTTTTTATTCCAATCCCAGCCTTCTAAATTCTGTAATTTGCTATGAAATGGACTCTGATTTTCATATTATGTAAAGAGACTAAATCGAGTATTTAGAGATAACTTTTATTTTATTTTTGAGTTGGTCGGTCAAATATTATCAGAAATGTAACATTTATTCTATTTTCTTATGCTCAATACTCATTGTTCACTTTCATACAATTTGATTGTATCGTATTTATAATTTATCAATAAAATATAGAATAATTATTTAAATACCCTCACTCCAGTTTCCCAAAATCCCACTCTCATTTAGAGAAATTATGTACTATGTTTCCCACTAATTATATGATACCACTAATTATATGGTCCCACTAATTATTATTCTAAAATGTCTGCAGCCCTCTTCCTCTTTGGTCCATACTAATTATATGGTCCCCCCTTTTTTAGTCTCCGTACTCGTCCTCATGTCAATCTTCGTAGATATAAATACTTGGAAGGAACACTTGAAAAAGAAGATATTAATACTTTGGTACGTAACTTGTTATGATCATCCATTTTCCAGTCCCTCAATCGTCCCTACGTCAACGTTCCTCCAATGAAGTCGTGGGGACCACATATCACTTCATCGACATTCCCCAACCATCCCCGTGTCAACCTTCCTCTAACAAAAATAATTGACCACATAGATATAAATATTTCAGTGCATAAGTATAAATACTTGCGGTACTTGATATTAATACTTTCATACGTCTTCTAGTATCATTTGTAAAAAATACTTGCAAGTATAGGTATAAATACTTGCACGACGAAGTATAAATACTTGTGTGACGATGAGCCTGAAAATATGTAATCATGAATCTCTTTTGAAAGAGAAAATTGCGTAGAAGACGTTTATGGTTTGAGATTCGAGAAATTTCTCATAGATTGTCAGAAATATGAAGGAGATTGAACGGAGAAAAAAACCCACCTCTAAAAATGTGTATGGTCCCCCATGTAGTTTGAGTGGTCTCTCACAGGTATTTATGGTGCAAGTATGTTTGAGAGATTTGGTTGGGAGACAATTATTTACGTAAAAATTGTTCACCTCATAGGTATAAATACCATGCATAGGTATTAATACTTTAGAAAAAAATTCAGTACTGGAGTTTTTGCGGTTCCCCAGATAGTTATTGTAGTTATATAGTGCGGGTACTGTTATCAGCTCCCTAAAATATAAAATTAGGAGCTTGGTCCGTTCTTATTTTCACAAAAACAAGATTGCCAATTTGTCATCTGTTTATCCAGTTATCTTATTTGATTTTCTTTGTTTTAGTAATGTGCTTAATTGCTTGCTTTTTCACTTTAATTACTAACATAAATCAATGATAAATTAATCGCTCTTGATTACTTTTAAAAGCAAGAATGATTACAAAACTCAAGGTCCCTACATAGGACACAATATTCGTATGGTTGCTGCTGCAATGATTACATTTAAGTACATTGCGTTAATTACATACATTTATTGATCTGGAAATACTTTTCTTTTATTAATACAATTTACAGAACTGTGGTGTTGACCTCCAAATGACTTGCAAATTTCCAGGATAGCATGGTCCACAATAATAAATTCAGTCTAGATCGCAATACCGAAGAATTCAAAATGAGAGTAGACCGTGTCGCTTATATATGTTTTTAATCCGATTCAAGCTTTCTAAATTTTGTAAATTGCTACGAAATGGAGCTGCAATTTTAAGGCAACAGTTTCATCTAATTTTCATATTATGAAGAGAGATGCAATTTAATTTTAAAGACAATTTTTATTCTATTTTTGAGTTGGTTGGTGAAGTACTATTATGATAGATGTGACTTTTATTCCATTTTTATGCTCAAAATTCATTGAAAAATTCACGCTTTTTTGGCTCTTTTGATTGTATTCCATGTCTAATTTATCAATAAAATATAGTATTAGAAGCCTGACCCCTTTCTATCTTATTACACACAAAAAAGGATTGCCAATTTGTCATCTTGCAGCAGCAAAATATTTTATATTGCACCCGTGAAGACCGGGCTGGAGTCGAGAACAAGAGCAGTCACTCTATCAGGATGGTGCCGGCCACACATGATCCCTTGCCAATGACAGTGGTGCAGTGACTCGTTCCATGAGGAGAGGACTCCAAATGGGTCATGATGTATTTGGAACTTCAAGGAGGGAATTGCTGATAGATCAGTTTTACTAGTGGTTACTATGGCAGCGAGAGAAAAGGAGGATAAGGTTAAGAGACTTAAGAGGAGGTGAATAGTGAGCACGCTTTCCATGATTTATGTTATGAGTGTCATGGGTTACTCTCTCACAGAGTGCTCTTCTTATAATGAAAGGGAGATGTATGGTTTGAAAGAAGTTGACCTCAAAATGTTTCCTCTTGAGCACGGAAGTTGTTATAGTGCTGCACCTACTACAATAGTGGTGGAACAAGAGGAGTCATTTTTTCTCCTATGCAACATCAAGAATGCAAATGACTTGTCAATTTCTAGACTAGCAGGGTCCACAATAATAATTCCAGAATTTATTGCGGACATGTCGGACGAAGACTTGAGTAGACCGCATCTCTTATGTTTTTATTCCAATCCTAGTTTTCTAAATTATGTAATTTGCTATGAAATGGAGCTCTGATTTTCATATTATGTAAAGAGATGAAATCGTATATATAGGGATAATTTTTATTTTACTTTTGAGTTGGTTGGTCAAATATTATAAAAATGTAACATTCATTCTTTCTTTTTTTTTGCTCGATACTCATTGTTGACTTTCATACTTTTTGGTTGTATCGTATTTTTAATTAATCAATAAAATATAAGATTAGGAGATTGATCCGGTCTTATTTTTACAAATTAAATAAGATTGCCAATTTGTCATCTTCTTATCCTGTTATTTTATTTGATTTTCTTGGTTTTAGTAATGTGTTTAAAAGTTTGCTTTTCCACTTTGATTACTAACACATATGAATGTGATTAGTAATAATGAACAACCGAGTCCTAGCTGTCATTCCATCTTGTAGCTGCAAAATATTGCATATGAATGAGGGATGGAGATGACTGACTATGAAAGTTGGGACATGGGACCTGAATTGTGAATCATTTTGCACTCAGAACGCACTATAAAAATTCCTAGAACCAACGAGCAAAACTAATATCAGTACGACACACTAATGAGCTTTATCTTACTTTCATAAGATTTAACTTTTGATTGAAGTTTGATAAAGAATTACAAATCTCGGAGTTAACTTCAGATCCTAATCTCCAATTTGGGATGGGGGTAGAGTGGGTAAATGGCACGGCGGAGCCAGCTCTGTCACGGAACGGTACAGTACGTGTGTCAGTTACGTGTCATGACTCGCGTGTTGTGACCATCTTTAGAAAATTTGGCACGGCATGGCATGTCAAGCAAAAGATCTAGTCATAGCATGGCACGGTATGTGGTCACGTGAGACACGTGTAATTAGGACCGTTATATCTTGACCAAATGGTAAATCTTGAATAAACTAACCTAAATTATGATCAAATGGTCACGCGAGTCACGGCACGTTTGGGTACGGTGTGACTCACGTGTCGTGACTATTCGCGTGCCGTGACCATCCCTTGACATTTTGGTCACGGCACAGCAGGTGAAAAATTAACTTGGTCACGGTACAGCACGGCACGGCATGAGAAAAAATAACTTAGTCACGACACGTCACATTTTTTCCACTCTAGGTGGGGGTTGGGGAGGTGTTGAAAGGTAGTGGGGGCGGTCTGATTTGCATCGGATCAAATTCAGTCTAACTGTGTGGTTAGATTCGTTTGATCAGCGTCAAGATTTATGCGCACTTGATCCATACGAATTAAAGTTGTGTAGTGTGTGATTCTTGATGCGGATCAGATAGTTCTCTCCTTTTCTTTTATTAATACAATTTACATAACTGTATTTTGGTGTTGACCTGCAAATGACTTGCAAATTTTCAGGATAGCATGGTCCACAATAATAAATCCAGTCTAGATTGCAATACCGAAGAATTCAAAATGAGAGTAGACCGTGTCGCTTATATATGTTTTTAATCCGATTCAAGCTTTCTAAATTCTATAAATTGCTACAAAATGGAGCTGCACTTTTAAGGCAATTTTAAAGACAATTTTTATTCTATTTTTGAGTTGGTTGGTGAAGTACTATTATGATAGATGTAACTTTTATTCCATTTTTATGCTCAAAATTCATTGAAAAATTCACGCTTTTTGGCTCTTTGGATTGTATTCCATGTCTAATTTATCAATAAAATATAGTATTAGAAGCCTGACCCCTTTCTATCTTATTACACAAAAAAAAAGGATTGCCAATTTGTCATCTTGCAGCAGCAAAACATTTTATATTGTACCCGTGAAGACCGGGCTGGAGATGAGTGACTATGAAACACTACTAGAATTTCCGCTTTTTGCAACGGCAGCAATTGTTATTTCCATCGGGAGGAAGGGTCGATGGAAATGAAATTGCGTTTTCTGACACCATTAACAATTTCCAACGGTAGCCTCATGGAAATAGTAGCGGTTGGAAATCCCTACTGTCTCCGCATGGAAATGTTTCCTATCAGCCGTTGGAAATTGTTTTGCATGACCCATGACCCGACAGACAGACCAAATATTATATTTTATTGAGGGTTCATGGAAATACCTCTCCCCATGCCGTTGGAAATAAGTTGGAAGTAGGGAGACATATTATTTCCATGGGCTACCGTTGGAAATGTTTTGTTTAATTTGTTTATATTATTTTATAGTGAGGTTCATGGAAATACTCAACCACTCTGCCGTTGGAAATGTTGTATTTCTTCAGTTTATATTATTTTATAGATAGACTTATTATTTCCATGAGGTTACCGTTGGAAAAGTTAAGTTCCTGGAGACAGAAACGTTTATGTTTATTTGAGATATCCCTTTAAATGGTGCATAAAAATAAATCACAGCAACAAGCAATATTTAATTGAGATAAACTGAATTTTAGAATGAAAACATAAATTTGGTTTTTAGAATAAGCCAATGTATTTAATTGAGATACAAAACATTGTGTCAAATAAAAACAATATATAAGAGCTCCCTTTGGATGTCTCTTTTGTCCTCCTGCAATATATGTTTTTAAACATATTAGTGTTACTAAATTAGAAAAATTAGCGTAAAAATCAAAGTACGAAATAAAACTTTACTGGAAGCAAACATAGAAGCCTAAAATATGCACCACTGATTTGTCCTTTTCTGGCTTAGTATGGACTAGTTTGCCCTTTTCTGGCATGCATATTTGTCCTTTTTATTACAATTAATTGGCTACACTATATTGGTTGTTCTTTATATGGAAATAACCATTGATGTACATGCTTTTGAGTTGACAAGTATAAAATTTTTATTATAACTAGAACTGTGATGAACAGGCATGATTTCGGTGATAGTTATACATGAAACAGTGCAGTTTTGACAGTCCATCTTTAGAAAATTATTGTGAGCAAATGGCTACACTAAATTAATATTTCTTTATATGGCTACACTAAATGGCTACACTAAATGATGGTGAACTTGTGTAGTTTATACCTCTAAACTAAACAGTGCAGCAACCAATTTATACCTCTAAACAGTGCAGTAACCATGTGCCAGTAACCATTTAGACCTCTAAACAGTGCAGTAACCATTTATACCAGTGCAGTAACCATTTATACCTCTAAACAGCACACTAAACAGTGCAGTAACCATTTATACCTCTAAACTATGTGCATCCCACACGTCAGTAAGCTGTTGGCTACTAAACACCTCAAAGTAAACACCTATTACAAACCCAAAAAGAGAACAAAGTTAGAAAAGCTAGTTAATATTCTTCATCGGAATTGCTTTACCAATTAAAATGGAAAACCTAACATCGGAATTGCTTTACCAATTAATATTCTTCATCGGAATCATCGTAGGATAACCAATCTTCTTCATCACCTTGCTCCATGTGATACTCTTGCTCCCGGTCATGCTCTTGCTCACCTTCATCTACGTGGTTTTCGTCTCTCGCCATTGATTGCGATGCAGCTGATGTTGTGGGCGGGAGCACTGTTATTTCGTCCACTAGCTCGAAATCGTTTTCTCCAAGGACCATACCATCCCAAGCAAAGTCCGGTCCATCTGAGACCGATATTGGATTATCTGGCCTTTCATCTTGGTAAAATTCTAAGTTTGAATCGTCACCCTCGGCATGAAACCTCGACTTCTGGCTTGTTTTAAATGCCACCCACCATTGGCGTCTTTCGGGCTTTTGCGATGCATATGGTAGGTAGCACACTTGGGTTGCTTGCGCTGCTAATACAAACGGCTCGTAAGTTGCCAGGCGAGAAGTATGGTTAACCTCAACAAGACCATGTTCGTGGTCCACCTTTACACCATTTATTATGTCGAACCAATCACACCTAAAGAGAACTACGGTGTGGGCATCATATTCTAGTGCAATGACCTCTTGGAGAACTCCATAGTAGTCAATTTGTGGGGCATTTGCATCCCACTCGCCTTTGATGCAAACACCGAAACTTTGAGTTGTCTTGTCTTCCCCACATGATTTTGTGTGAAATCGATACCCGTTGACTTCGTATCCTTCGTAGAAGTACGCTTGTTTGCTAGGCTTGACTCCTGCCATTCGTATGTAGTAATCGTCTTCATCACGAGAATTTATCACTTTTTTCCGCAACCACTGTTCAAAACCATCTTGACGAACTTTTGGCAAATCTTGGGTGCTTGTGGCTACTCCAGAGTTGAGCATGCATGTATCAAACTCTCTGCATATTAGAATATGTCCAAATATTAGATTTTCCATAGGTTTTAGAATAGGTACTTTCAGAAACATCAAAAGAAAATTCATAATATTGTACCCCAAGTACTTCTCACAGATCTCTGGACAGTTGAGGATAACATAGGTGTGTGCAGCATTAAAATCCGTGTCATCAAGAGTCCTCCGTCTTTGCCTGCCAATGAACCGGCCCGGAGTATCGAATATCGAAAGTGGCGTCGCCGAACGGTTACTTGTTCCAACTTCTTGGCCAATGTTAGATTTTTCTGCAAAATAGTGTGTCGAAGTAGTACCAATTTCTTTGGCAATTGTAGCCTCCATGATCGAACCCTCAACACGCGCCTTGTTTGTGACTCTCATACGTTGTTCTTTGTTACGCCTGTAATTGCAACAATAGTTTAGTGTTAGTTGTTACAAATATTTTCATGGTTCACAAATAGAAGCAATATGCAACTCACCTTTCACATGGATACATCCATCGGGACCCTACTGGCCCACCCATTCTAGCCTCATATGCTACATGCACCGCAAGATGCTCCATTGAATCAAAGAAACCGGGTGGAAATATTTTTTCTGCCTTGCACATTGTAACGATAATATCATTTTCTAAGGTTGCCACCCTCACTGGATCAAGCTCTTTGGCACAAATCTCTCTGAAGAAGGCCGAAATCTCACATAAAACATCCCATACGGAATCCGGGACAAAGTCTCGAAAGGCGACGGGGAGGAGACGCTCCATGAACACATGTAAATCATGACTTTTGAGCCCAATGAGCGTTCCAGTGACTAAGTTAACACACCTTGACCAATTGGATGCGTAGCCATCGGGAAACCTTACTATATCCTTGAGCCATTTTAAAACAATCTTCTTATCATCTGGAGAGAGTGCGAATGGCGCCTTTGGTTTTTTCATCTTTCCCGGGTTATTATCGGCTGGAGTTAGGTGCTGGTTGGGACGATCACACACTAGAGCTAGATCTTTTCTAGCTTTTTTCATTATCCTTCGTTCTGCCGCCTATGCTTAAAAGCGTGTATATCAAATTTTCGGTGAAATTCTTCTCCAAATGCATCATATCCAAATTGTGTTGCAACAAATTGTCTTTCCAATATGGTAAACTCCAAAAAATAATCTTCTTTTGCCAATGGTGAGTCTGACCATAACCCGAAATCTGGTTTAATGCTCCTTCTTTACCCCATTTAATCTCCCCAATTAAACTCACTATATTTTCAAGCTCCTCTCCCGTCAATCGTCGCGGTGGCGGATCATTCTCGACTCTACCTTTTTTAAAATTCTTCCTGTCTCGACGGAATGCGTGATTCGGAGGCAAGAAGCACCTATGACAATCGAACCAACATGCTTTTCCACCATTCTCGAGTTGAAAAGACTTTGTCTTGTCCATACAATAAAAACAAGCCAACTTTCCTTTTGTACCCCACCCACAAAGCATCTCGTAAGCAGGGTAATCACTCACCGTCCAACAAAGTTGTGCACGCATCTTGAAATTCTCTCTTTTGTACCCATCCCATGTCATTTCGCCATGTAGCCACAATTTTTTCAATTCGTCGATTAAAGGTTCGAGGAGAATGTCAATGTCCCGACCCGGATGCTTCGGTCCCGGAATGACAAGCGCGAGGAACATGCTTTCTTCTTTCATTATCATCCCAGGTGGTAGATTATACGGAAAGACAAATACCGGCCAACACGAATATGGAGCTGCACTCGAGTTGAATGGCATGAACCCATCCGTTGTTAGCCCCAACACGACATTTCTCAACTCTCCTGCGAAATCAGGATGTTTACGAGCGAAATGTTTCCAAGCCTCACCATCCGCAGGGTGTACCATCATCGGTGCTTTGTGACGCACACCTTCCTTGTGCCATCTCATTTTCTTCGCAGATGATTTGGTCATGTACATCCTTTGCAATCGGGGTGTGATAGGTAGATAACGGAGTACCTTCTGTGGAATAGGTTTAGCATTCTTGTTGGGTCCAGTTGGCTTATACCTTGGCTCCCCACATACATCACATTGTGTTTTCTTCTTGTTCGCTCCTTTGTAATATAGCATACAAAAGTTAGGGCATACATCTATCTTCTCATGGTCCATGCCCAATTCCGAAACCAATTTCTTTGCTTGGTAGAAATTTTCTGGCATTTCTGCACCACATGGAAGCGTGCTTTTCATGAGACCCAACATATCATCAAAACATCTTTGGCTCAATTGGTGTTTGGACTTCAAAGCTATGGCACGTGTCACAGCCGATAAGACGGTGTGTGTCTCGCATTTCACTTCACCCGTTGAGTTAATTTTCCAAAGCGGTGTTTGCGATGCTTCCATCATGTCGAACCATTTTTTAGCTGCTCCAGTAGGTGTCTCCTCATTCCAATCAAATCCTTGAGGAGCGGCATCCCTTACCATGTCTTCCATTCGGTCTTTCGCAAAGTTCAAAGTTGGTGGATTGTGTGGTTGAGAGCTAGCTGAATTGGGGTGTGGCTCGCCGTGCTTGTGCCAAACATGATATGAGTTGCAAAAGCCGAAACGATAAAGATGTAGTTCGACAGTCCCCACATCTTTGTTGTAGAGGTTGTCGCATGATGTACACGGACACGGGATACACTTCTGGCCCTGTCGATCGAGACGCACAACAGAGGGTTTGGACAATGCTATTGCAATAAATTCAGCGACACCCTTAACGAATTCGGGTTCAAGATTTCCACCAGCTTTTTTTCTGCCATTGTACATCCACTCCCGATCAGTTGCCATTTGATGAGCTATCTATACATATTAGACTTGAGTTAATTACACAATGGAGCAATTGCTAATACACAAAGGAGCAAGCACAATTCTATAGTTAATGTTAACTGAACAAGACAGTCCCCAATTTATAGTAGGTGGCAGTCCCCAAATGAAAAATAGAAATTACTATCTAAAAACCAATATCTTCTCAAGGTGGCAGTCCACTG
The DNA here is from genome assembly GCA_025461045.1 of Carex parvula. Taxonomy (NCBI): domain Eukaryota; kingdom Viridiplantae; phylum Streptophyta; class Magnoliopsida; order Poales; family Cyperaceae; genus Carex; species Carex parvula. Next base: position 95,340 of record JAJGRW010000885.1, on the reverse strand, counting down.
TTCTCAAAAATAGAAATTACTATCTAATTGCTAATACACAAAGGACTTCCACTGTTCTCAAATTTATAGTAGGTGGCAGTCCCTCCAGGTGAATTAGTCAAAAATGACAAAAACCAAGGCAATTTACTCTACACTGTTCTCAAATTATGTGACTGGCTTATCAAAATACTCTCAGTTTTTCATTGCTGGAACTATACAAGTCAAATCAGTAAATAAAAATTATATGAATGCAAAATTGAATTTAGTATAATATGTTAACCTTGCAGGAAATCAATCCATGAGAACCACGCCCTAGCTCACCGAACCCCACAACAGTTGCCGAGGGGTCCAAGAGGAAACGAGATGAGTTGGATTGCGAAGAAATGAGTTCCAACGAGATGAGCTCCAAGAGAAAGAGGAGTCGAAGAGACAGTGGCCGAGACTCTTGGCGATGGTTTTACCAATTCAAAAATAACTATGAGGTATTACTGGATGGCCGAGACTGAAAGAAAGTTATACTGGATGGCCGAGACCGAAAGAAAGTAATACTTTGTTCGGCGGCCCTAGTCGGTTAATAACTAGGACGTATTTCCAACGTTTTACCAATGGAAATAGTGGCATTATACATTTGAATTGATTCATATTTTTGTTGCGTACCCATTGCACGCATAATCTTTAATTCATACAGTCAACATAACCCAGAGTAAACAAAATAACCCAGAGATTTAAAAAGAAAGTGCCAACACTTAATTAGTCCAACTGTCAATTTCATAAGAGCAACTAATTCACAGCAACACACATCCTAAGTTAAGCATACCATACTTCAGAATTCTACACATCCTAAGTTAGACATATTTCAAATGCAATTCAACACAAGGTACACACATCCTAAGTAAATTAATTTATTACAATAGTAAGTTTTTAGCAGTGAATTAGTTGGCCTGGGCCTTAAGAGGCGCCCATTTCCCCTCCAGAGGTGGCCCTTGATGGTTCGTTCTTATCTCCCCCTCCCGAATTGCCCTCTGCTGGGTTGGGGTGGCCTCCACTCCCTTTATGACCCCCATCAGCATTGGCCTCCGACGACGGCTCCTACATAACAATTGTAAAATATTATTTTATGTACTTGCCGTATTAGTATTTAGTGGTAAACTACCATATATTATCGTATAAAATAGCTTACCGGTGGAGGCCTCAGACCACCTGCTCTGAATAGTGCATCAAAACACGCTCTTGTGTACTCATGGTGTTTATGAAGAGAATCCATTTCAGCTCTGTGTCGCCTATCCTGGGCAGCGATCTCATTAGCAAACTGGGTTCGTTCAGCTGCTAGTAACTGTGCCACTTCTACATTTGAGAAACTCCTATTCGCATCTGCGGCAGAGGTGGCAGTGCTCCTGGTTGGACCCGATGGGCTCGCCTCAACTGTCTCGAGTACTCGGGTTGACTTGCTGGTTCTTCCCGGAAGCCAAACCCGAATAACCTGCCTCTGGCGTCCTCTCCTTCCACACGCTTTCTCCCAGATTTGCTCCTCTTCCATCTGTTCCCCGTATTTCCCCTTAAGGGCATCAAATCTTTCCTGCATTGGTTAGGAAAACGATACGAAGACATAATTTATTTGATAATTGTTTATACAATAATATAGTTTAGAAATCACACAAGGAAGGCATGTAGATGCGACTAATGTGAATATATAAAGGGCAGTAGGAATATATTGCACTTGTGTATACAGGATTTACACTTGTGTATACAATCAATTCATTTGCACTTGTGGTATACAATCAATTCACATTGAAACTTCAATATATAAGGATCATATAGAGGATTTACACTTGTGTATACAATCAATTCATTTTCTGTACAACCATATCAGTTTATGTTATTTTAATCATATCACATTGAAACTTCAGTTTATATTATTTGGTCTGTCATACTAAAAAGGCAAATGGAATATATTGCAGTAGTGAGGGATGAATTAGAAAATTAGCAAGAGTTGGAGTGTACACAGAAAATTAACCATTTTTCTAAAGATTAAAACACAACAAAGAAAGGGGAATACCGCTGCCTCTTTTGCTCTCCGTGTCAAGTACACCTTTCCCTCCGGTGTATTGCGCATGTGAGTTTTATCAAAGACATCCTTCAATCCAACAGAGTCGCCCTTCTCCCGCATCTGATGTTTAAAAAAATAAAAATTTTCAGTGATGTTGAAAAAAATTCCAAATTAGGGATGAATGTTGTAAATGTAGTTTTTCAATACCAATGCTTGCTTGTGCCGAAACATACTCTTCGAACCAGTCACATGATGGACCTCATTTTCTTTGCTTGTTCTGTTACTACGGTTGGTGGCCGATTGTTGGTCCCAGTTTTTTGTGGACCATACATCGCACAGTCCCTTCCAAGCTCTATTCTTGCACCATTTAGGAGGAAAGTCTTTCCATTTCTCCTTATCATCCCCATATTTCTTCGTTAACTGCTGCCTTGTTTCATTCAGTTCACGCATGTATGATTCCGCCGCTATCTTCTCGAAGACATCAAGACAACGGCCGATGTCTTCCTTAGGCCCCCATGAGTACCTCTGCAGGAAATTGTTGGAGGATAACCAGCCGAATCTGCGATGGGAACATATTGTAGGACCTGTACGGTCCCGGCAGGTTCTCCAAAGTTAGAACCCGTATCGTGGTTATCACCTTGGTGCAAAATGGAGAGGACGTGAACTCCGCGTCCCCAACCACCATCAGGTATGGTCTGCTAGCTGGTTGCACCGGGGCACGAGGCTTCGCAAGTCCCCCGAACCACACCTCACGTCAGATTTTCCCTTGTTTCTCTTTCGCTTCTTTCTTTTCAAGCCGACTCTTGCGCTGGCCGAGGCTCATCAAGCTCTCTCCCGCAGGCCTTCCAAGATTCAGGACAGCTACGGAGGGTCCGACGGTTCCGGCACCTAATCCTGCCATCATCGGTATACAGCCCTTCAGTATGTGCGCAAGGGGAGCTGTCTCCTGACTGGGGCTGTGATGCTGTCTCGGACCGAGACGGTGACCAGTCAGTATCCGAGCGAGGGGAGCTATCTCCTGACTGGGCAGCAGCTGTCTCGGCCGAAGTCCCAGAAACAACAGCAGCGGTATCGGCCCGAGACGGTGAATGGGCAGTACGCGTCTCGGCCCGAGTCCCGGACTGGTCAGCAGCTACCTCTGCAGGAGTTGGTTGTGCGTCAGCAGCTATCTTGGCACAAGTCCCGGACTGGGCTGCAGCTGTCTCGGCATCAGTCGGTGAATGGGCAGCATGTTGGGCAGCAACATAAGTCGGTGAAGCATCAGCTGCTGTCTCGGCCCGAGTCGATTGGGCAGCAGCTGTCTCGGCCAGAGTCGGTTGTGCATCAGCAACTGTCTCGGCATCAGTCGGTGATTCATCAGCTGCCTCGGCCCGAGTCGATTGGGCAGAAGCTGTCTCGGCCAGAGTCGATTGGGCAGCAGCAGCTGTCTCGGCCAGAGTAGGTTGTGCATCAGCAGGTGTCTCGGCATCAGTAGGTTCTTCATCAGCTGTCTCGGCCAGAGTCGATTGGGCAGCAGCAGCTGTCTCGGCCAGAGTCGGTTGTGCATCAGCACTGTCTCGGCATCAGTCGGTGATTCATCAGCTGAAATAGCACGAGTCCGGGACTTGGCACGAGGGAGGGGCGGACCTGGGCCAAACCACAGTCGGGGCGCTACCTCTGTTTCATGTACTGGCGGCAGATCGGGACCCGGTTCATCATCAAGTGGATTTAGCCTCCTTGATCTCCTGACGTCACGGATTCTAATATTGCTAAACTTGTCAGTTTTTCTTTTCTTCTGGGACGGTGCACGAGGATCTGGGTGAGGCGGTGGCAGCTGGACTGGGTGCTCCTTGGTTTGAGCCGCAGGTTGTGGTTGCGGTTGCTGGTTGCGATGTGCTGTTGCGGTTGCAGTTGCGGTTGCGGTTGCGGGTTGCGGTTGCGGTTGCGGTTGCGGAGGCGGGGGCGGGGGCGGGGACAGGGGCTTAATTTGGTTGGGGGCTGTCATACTTGGGGACGGATTTAGCCTCGGGGATTTTCGACGTTGAACTACAAGAAACTGGGTGCCATCTTCATCTGTACCATTGGTCTCTGCAACAATTAAAATGTGATGGTTAATTTCTGCAACAACCCAAAGCCACTGTCTTTCATCTCAAATAACTTTATTAAGGAAATAATCTCAAAGAGATTTCATCTCAGATAACTTTAATAAGGAAATAATCTCAAATATCTTCAATCTTTATTTTTGTACATACCCGAAGCCACTGTCTAGAGTTTAAAAAAAAACCTTCCTTATTGTTTGAATCATGGTACAGTGATAGATGAAATGAAACCTAAGGGCATTTGAGGTGCTAAAAAATGATTAAGGAACCAAATCAAATTAAAATTGCATTTAATCAACGACCTCGTTATAAATATTTATAAATGCAACTCAAATGCCATTAGGTTTCATTTCATCTATCATTGTATCATGAGTCAATAATTGTTGCAGAGACCCAATCCCCTTTATATACCCTCTCTTCCTTAGACCCAATCCCCTTTATATACCCAATAGATTAACTATGTTTACAACTCTCAATGAGAGCATCCCCTTCAATAAATAAAACAAACCAAAAACTACCTTGTACAGTGATCGGTACCAACACTGGTACAGCACCTCAGTGCTTAATCCAACCAGTGACCAGTATCAATACTGGTACAGCACCTAGCAGTGCTTAATTCAAAGTAAACCTCCTGATACTATGCTTAATTCAAAGTAAACCTTCCTGATACTAATTGAATTGGTTATAAATAGTTACTGTACAGCTAGCCTTTTTTATGGGCATGATCTAGCACCGGATTCAGTTGTGTTGCATCTACTTTCGAATGGCCATGATCTAGCACCGGATTCAAATGGAACTCTTAACTGCCAAACTTTTTATTTTCCTCGTTTTTATCAAAAACTTGTATATGTTGAATAAAGACATAATGGGAACCATGATGAAGAAGATAAAAAGCACGAAAATCAAGATACTAATGAAATTGGAAAAACATGTCACTTGAGATTGGAAAAACGCAATGTGTGCAAAATTGATTGAATTGACCAAGGACAAGATAATACTGACGATGCGTGACTCATTTGTGAGTTATCGTAAAATCAAGATCAAGGAGCTTACTCGATTCTCAGTGATTAATCATGAATTAGAGTCAAAACTAGATCAGAGTCAAAACTATGTACAATCCCAACCCAAAACCAGAAAGTAATTAAGTGATTAATCATGAATTAGATATAATTAGTTTCAGTTTTTGACCCATTGGAGAAATACGTGAGTTATTAGAATTTAGGATGGTAAATACGTAATTATATAAATTTGGATGGTAAATACGTAATTATACAGTTTTTGAGTGGTATATATGATATTCTCCTAAAATTATATTATCTTTCATCTTATTATTTACATCCCCATTCAAAGTCACTCAAATTATTCATATCCCCATCTACTGTTTAATCATTTCAAATAATAAATTAATAATGACAAAATAATAATATAATAATTAGTATTGACAAATTAATATTGACAATTTCAGTGATTAAGCCCTCACTTCTAAACCCTAACCCAAAACTATGTAAAGAAAAGTAAATCTTCAAACAAATCAGTTCTATGAGAGATGGTCTTAAACCCTCACTTCTAAACCCTCGCTTCTAAACTTTTGTGAAACTAAATAGATTCAGTTTAAACTCTTACGTGTGGCTTGACAGCTGCTCGGGTTCCATCGCCGCCTTTCTCCGATCCGGCTGCTCGGCTGATTTCAGTTGAAACTCTTAGTAAGAGTGCTGAGAGGCGTTTGTGTAGGGTGGTTGAGCAAAAGGAGAGGCGGAAGAGGAAGAATCGCGGGCTGAGAGGGCTGAGAGGCGTTTGTGTGGGGTGGTTGAGCAAAGGAGAGGGCTGAGAGGAAGAATCGCGGGCTGGAGAGGGCTGAGAGGCGTTTCGGTAGTTGTTTGAGTAAATGGAGAGGGCTGAGAGGAAGACGATCGGGTTTCTTCTACCCTAAATCGGGGTGGCAGTGTGGCGTTGGTTTTCAAAAAATAATGGCCAAGTCCCAGAGAGAGGATTCAAAATCTCTCTAAGGTTTGAGAATTGAGAGTAATTCATATCCTCGACGGTACCGTCTCCGGGAATCTTTTACAATTACTTGATCTGGACCGTTTTTTTTAACTTGGCACGAATCCCAAACCGGATGAGAGTTAATCTCAAACCGTAAATAGCTATCACTAAAAGGGAATCTTTACGGTACCGTCGAGGATATGGATTCGTCCCAGGGAGCATTTACGCTCTACAAAAAATGATTAAGGCATCGCAAAACTCTTTAATGGAGACGTCCATTTTCGGAGTATGACCCTTCATCACCCATCAGACGGCTAGCATAAGCAGACCAATAAATATGATTTTTTGTACACCAAATTATATGATTTTTTGTACAGCAAATGATATGATTAAAATCCTCAATAAATAATTTCTATATTTAAACATACCCTTGGAATATATCTTCTCATTGATTGTTGATATCATATCATTTCATTAATATTTGCCCCTTGAAATTGAGCAAATAATTATGGACCGTTCATTTTCGTATCGAAATTCAACGGTTGATCTTTAACGAAATGATTTCAAATTAGTTTATAAATGATCAAGGGATAACATTGAACGTAAAAATAAAATAAAAACAGAAGTTTCAATGTGGCGAACCTTCGATCCAACGCAAACTAATTGGGGCCATACGATGTTTGTATTTTCCGTAGGCTTGATGGAAAGGTAAACGACCATCGAATCTCATCCAATTTCACTGCAATGAGATGAATGCGATACTCTTCGATTTGAACGGTTTCGATCGACTGTCGGACAACATATAATTGCGGGTCTTCATTAACTCGTACTACAATAGTTAATGTCTATGTTGATACTTAATGGATGTGTGTTACTCATGCAATAAGTATCTTATGCTATTTTGTTTTTTTATACAATTTTATTAGTAATTCATAAACATGCTACTTCAGACATTATTAATCAGATTTCATTTATCAAGGGTGTAAATCAAATTTATTTGTAAATTCAATGTTCACAGATCCAATTTATATGTGATTTATTTAACACATCAGCTCTGACTACGAGCAGCGCTATATTATATAATCACAGGACCTTCCAACACATAAGATTTACCGCATGAAGCTAAAACTGCTCTGTCCATTTAATTTGAAAGAAAATTGTTCTAAGGAAACCTATTCTCTCTGGATGCATACATGCGTCAATCTTGATACCCATATTTGAATCCGGACAGTTCTTTTAACTTTGCACGAATAAAAAAACGCATCAATTCGGCAATCTCAAACGCTAGTCCGAATCTCGAAGATAACAGATTCTCAACACGTAAATTTCAGAAGCCCTAGACCCTTCCATTTTTCGGCTTTCCCTCCCAACACTACGAAGTTAGTCGGATATGGCTGATTTCATTTCCGTTTTCCCCCCCAATCACATCATGTTTCCGCCCAATTTTCACCGAGAGATATTTAGGCGGAAGCACAAATTTCCCTCTCACTACGACCCTCAATTTCACACTCCTCTCACATCCTCTCATCTAATCCGTCAATCTCTCACAACAGATCGCCTCTCCTCTAATCGGTGTATTTGGCCTGAGCACCTCGCTACCTCTCCTTCCGGTGGCACATCTCGGTGCATGTCTTGTCTGGAAATCTGAAGAGGGGCGAAAATTTATTCTCCAATACGAACTAGTTGGTAAGTCCCCCCCCCCCCCCGATATTACTTTAATTTCAATTGTTTGATCACTGAGATGCTATGTGTTGTGTTTTAGTTGATTTTGTTTACATTAACCTCTTCACCTGTTAGGAGTTAGGTTGAAATTAAAATATTTGACAAGCACTCGAAAACAAAACTCAGTTGCTAAGAGAAAGCAACTAATTATCCACTCTCTATCTACTAATTTGAACTGAAATTATCTATTCTTACTGTTAATCCTATCATATCTAGCGAGATGATTTAGCTTCTTTTCAGTGCATACCTTTTATCTTTTGAAGCTTGTCAACTACTAATTGAAGATGAATTTATTTCATCTAATCAAGCTATTTGAAAGCTTGTATATATATCAACCCTCATTTAATTAAGATTTTACTTTTAGAATTTTGAGGCCATTACCTATTGGACTGTTTTGGGTACCAGTGAAGTGCTTAATGCACTTGGCTTATATATGTTGATCACTGGTATAGTGTCTTGGTTGCATCCTAGAGATTGTTTTATGAAATTTGGAGAAAAAAATACCATTTATTGCTGGAAAAGATGATTAATTTTTTTTTTATTCAATTTGGAA